>JAKSXM010000247.1:8059218-8667812 GCA_022575985.1 Anagrus nilaparvatae | reverse complement strand
TAATGGGGCTGGGGGGCCGAAGGCCCCCCCGGCCATGCGCCAATAACAATAATATAACGGGGATATCGCGGATATCGTGGATATTCTACGTGGATATCGCGGATATCGTGGATATCGTTGATCAAAATTCTAACGTGGATCATCGTGGATTATCGTGGATATCGTGGATAATCTTCGTGGATATCGTGGATAATCTTCGTGGATATCGTGGATATTCCGGTGAGCGTAGTCTCGTCGTAAATTCATTATATCAAGATGATATATTCTTTAGTATATAATAACTAACCAACATGCCAAATGAAAAAATCCTCTGACTAATATTAAGATTGAAATCATCATAATGAGCTCATGTTTAGAATACTCATCATCGAACCACTATTTCGTTGGAGGGCATCATTGAAAATGTAAAGCCAACGAGTTGACATAATGTATTCTAATTTTGTAGAGTGATTAGTTTTTATACTCTAAAGAATATTTCATCTTGATATAATGAATTTATTGAGTAGGTCAAATTCAAGACTCATAATATAGTGTTCTTTAAAAAATAGAACTTCTAGAATTCATGAGTAAGTAAATGAGAAAGAGAATTGCTGTTAATATATTCTAAATCATGATGACATATTGTAGAATATATGAAAACTAATCATTGTGATATTTTCATTATAACCATCCACCGCTATATGAGTTCGATGATTGGTAATCTATAAGAATATCAATTGAATAAATGTTGTTTAAAAAAATTTGGTGATTTGAAATTCAGATAATGTTTAATTTGTTCATAAAATAATTTTTGTTGATACATTTTTGATTTACTTCATTTTATTATTATCCTGGAAACTTATTATTTTTGAAACTATTTCTCACAGTATAATATATAACTCCAACTGCAATTTTATACATATTTTAGTTGTGCCTCTTTTTTTAACATAAATTATTAAATTAAATATTATATTTTATAAAATATAATTTAATTTATTTAATGTTAACAAAAAATTTAATAAATATAACAGGAGCAGAAAATACACATAAACATAATAAAAGCACTCGAGGTTATGGCTGCATCACAGTTTGTTCACTTTTGTAAAAAGAGTTTTTTAACTTTTCTCGTTTTAAAATTTTTATTTGGAACGCAACGGATTTCAAAACGAGAAATTTAATATGTATTTCACTTTTACATAAAGGAAACAGCGCTATTTCTTTTTTATAAACGAGATTTATTAAAAATCTCGTTTTAAAACGAGAAAATACATAATATCGGGTTTTAACATACAGATTTTCTCGTTTTGTCGGTAGAGTGTACAGTTTGGAGTAAATTTGGACAAAAATGTTTACTTTTTTATGTTATTGAAGTTATGAACGTTCAACGAACAATACCTAACCTAAACTGGTTAAAAAAAGTGGATTTATCTTAATAATAATTTTTCCGGTGGTTTTTCCCAAGAAATACTAAACGCCATTGAATCTTTAATAAAAAAGTCATAATTAATAAAAGATTTTACATGGTTTAAAGCACCGGAAATATAAAAAAGTAAAGAAAGAAATTTTTCCTCTTTAACCTAAACTGGTTAAAAAAAGCGGATTTATTTTGATAATAATTTTTCCGGTGGTTTTTCCCAAGAAATACTAATCGCAAATGAATCTTTAATAAAAAAGGAATAATTATTAAAAGATTTTACATGGTTTAAAGCACCGGAAATATAAAAAACTAGAGAAAGAAATTTTTAAACTTTATAAGGTTTTTTTGTTATTTTTGCGGCCAAAACATGCCACTTTATTATAATTCTGATAATCCTTAGTATTATTAGCTCTAAATTTAAATCTGAATTTTTTTGAGGCTGCTGGTTTCAAACATGAACTCCAAAAAATCATAAAGTTTCATCTAAGGGTAGAAATTGGGGTGAGCTAATAATACTAAGAATTATCAGAATTATAATAAAGTGGCATGTTTTGGCCGCAAAATAGGGTGAAAAGGGCATGTTTTTGAAGTTTCTACCCTTTTTACACTTTTTCTGAAGGGTTGCACACCAAAAATAACCATAAAACTGAAAAGCCAATAACTTTTACTCCGCAGTCAAATCGCGGAAATAGAAGGGGTTTCAGCTACTAGCCGTCGCCAGATATTTTCCACTTTAGGTTTTTTGGGTCCCTGATCCGAAATTTCAGGGTATTTTGTATGAGAAATTGGTCGTATGACACTTTTTAAATTACAAAAAACTCACACAAAAATGGAATATGTAAGTTAAAATATATGAATAATTTTAGAGGAAGTTTTTGCAAATTTAAAGGTGAAGCGACAATTATTTTAGGCAGGTTTTCCAAATTTATGAACCACGGCCAAAAAACCTATGCAGACCAAATCTGGACCCTCTAATCTGCAAATGTAGTTTTTAAAAATTTTAGGGTGAAGTCCTAATTCTTTATAGAAAAGGTCCCAATATTTATAATGAAATCTAATGTTAAACTCCAAATCTTATTTTTAATTAATTATTCCTTGTAAGTAATCTGTATTTACTAAACGAATAGATTAAAGACTAAAGTGAGAAAAAAACGCATTCTTTAACCTACAAATTTCTAGCATTTTTCTTCTTTTAAATATTTTCCGGTGACTTATATTTAAAAAAAGTTATCCCAAATAATAAGAAATTAAATATTTAACATAAATATATTATGAAGGTTCTATTTGGGAAAACTGACTCAAAAATTAAAATTAACAAAAAAACCTTATAGTTTAAAAATTTCTTTCTCTACTTTTTTATATTTCCGATGCTTTAAACCATGTAAAATCTTTTAATAATTATTCCTTTTTTATTAAAGATTCATTTGCGATTATTATTTCTTGGGAAAAACCACCGGAAAAATTATTATTAAAATAAATCCACTTTTTTTAACCAGTTTAGGTTAAAGAGAAAAAATTTCTTTCTTTAGTTTTTTATATTTCCGGTGCTTTAAGCCATGTACAATCTTTTATTAATTATGCCTTTTTTATTAAAGATTCATTTGCGTTTAGTATTTCTTGGGAAAAACCACCGGAAAAATTATTATCAAGATAAATCCACTTTTTTTAACCAGTTTAGGTTAGGTATTGTTCGTTGAACGTTCATAACTTCAATGACATACTTTTTTCTACACTTATGAATTTTTTTGCATTTTTTATATTTTCACCAATGCAAGCCCTTTGTGCGCTGAAGCGCGCCAACCCTCGCACAAAAAGAAACATAATGATTTATCATCTGATTTATCAAATGATTTACCATAAGGTATATTATTGACCTAAAATAATTTCTTTTATCTCCAAGAGATCTTCGGGATGAAAATGGACCCTCCTAGGAAAAGCTGATATCCTGGAGGTATAATTTTCATTTTTTACCTCAATATATTTTCCGATTTTCCAAGATGGAGGACCAAAAAAAACAGGAAAAAACGACTTTCTACATTACCTGAGGGTTTTTGAGGTTGAGAAAAACGATTTTCTGAATGAAAATTTTCATTTTTTCACCCTAACATGTTTTCCGATTTTCCAAGATGGCGGACCAAAAAAAACAGGAAAAAAAAACTTTCTACGTTACCTGGGCGTTTTCGAGGTGAGAAAGACGATTTTATTAATGAAAATTTTCATTTTTTCACCCCAACATGTTTTCCGATGTAAGCGAGACGCTGTAAATAAAATTAAAAACAAAGTAAACGGCTAAAATCAAATATAATTAAACATAATTAAATTTTGCTGTTTTTTTAGTCTACCTACTACGAAAGAACTACCGATGAATATTACGGGTAGATATTCGTAACTTACATATAAAAGCTGCATTGGATTTTAGATAAATAAACCCTATAAAATCCCTAAAGATCAAAAAATCTCAAAAAAACCAATTTCATAGCACAACAAAATTTTCAGCTAAAATAAATAATTTCGGAAATTCCGGTGGAAATTCAAATCCAAGACCTAAAATAATCTTTTAAGCCGAAAATTTCGGTCTGCTGAGTTAAGCTGTAACTGCCATTTTAAAAATTGGAAAACATGTTGGGGCAAAAAAATAAGAAATTTCATTCATAAAATCGTTTTTCTCAACCTCAAAAACCCCCAGGTAACGTAAAAAGTTGTTTTTTCCCTTTTTTTTTGGTCCGTCATCTTGGAAAATCGGGAAACATGTTGGGGTGAAAAAATGAAAACTTTCATTCAAAAAATCGTATTTCTCAACCTCAAAAACCCCCAGGTAACGTAAAAAGTTGTTTTTTCCTGTTTTATTTTGGTCCGCCATCTTGGAAAATCGGAAAACATGTTGGGGTGAAAAAATGAAAATTTTCAGTCAAAAAATCGTGTTTTTCAACCTCAAAAACCCTCAGGTAATGTAGAAAGTCGTTTTTTCCTGTTTTTTTTGGTCCGCCATCTTGGAAAATCGGAAAATATGTTGAGGTGAAAAATGAAAATTATACCTCCAGGATATCAGCTTTTCCTAGGAGGGTCCATTTTCATCCCGAAGGTCTCTTGGAGATAAAAGAAATTATTTTAGGTCAATAATATACCTTATGGTAAATCAGATGATAAATCATTATGTTTCTTTTTGTGCGAGCCTCTTCAGATCATATTTTGTGCTTAATCGAAATAAAACTGTGGTTTAAGGTAGGGTTTCACTTCACAAAAAATTTGTTTTCCAAAATTTTTTAATTTTTTTTTTTAAATAAAAAAACTATCAAAGAATACATAAAAATAATTATATATAGATACCAACGTTCTTAATAGTATTAAGTCCCCTTTTCTGAAGCGCCCCGCTACACAATATCATATGAAAAAAAATCTTTAAACGCGTTTTTCTCGAAACTACGTTTTGATAGCTGGTTCAGTATCTTAACAAAAATTGTCTTGTACGATTCTCTCCAAATTTTTTCCACATACTGTCCACATGTGTAGTTTTGGTGTGAACTAAAAGTTTGCAAATATTTTATTTTTTTCTATATTTTTTTGTAAAAAAATCATTATTAAAAATTGCTTTTTTGAACATTTTTTTTCAATTTGCATAACTTTTTTTTTGTTGCTAATCTTAAAGATTTTAGTTCACGCGATAACTAGAATCATATTATTTATGATTTTCTTTTTTTTTTTCTAAACTGCTCTGTTTTTTGATGAATAATAAATGATTTATATAGTTAAATAAAATTTTGTAATAATTTCCCTATAATCTTAATTTCACGTAACTAAAAAATTGGGTAGGTCAGTGAATTACCACAAGACAGAAAAAAATTTTTCTATTTTCTAGAGTAGTTTTTCCCTCAATATTTATTTATTTAAAAAAATTTTAGAGATTTCAAACCCTTCAGGCTCAAATTGACTATAGCAAAATATATAAAATTGGACAAAACCAGTAAAAATAGAAAAAAATGATTTTATGGATAAGGAAAACTCTGGATGAAAAAACTAATGATTTCATTGAATTTCAAAGGAAAAAATATATAAGTGAATAATGTAAATATTATTCAGAAAATTTTTTCTTGAAACCTACGAAACTTTAAAAAATAAGTCCCTTGAAAATTGAAACCATAAAATACAAAAAAACGGATTTTTGTTCTAAAAAGCGTGGTAAGATGTTAAAATAAATAGCAAATTCAGATTGTACTGGAAAAATTACTATGGAATACGTCGTGTTTAAATCCAATTTATAACATCATTTGAATCTGATGCTGCTCTAAGTTCTTGAAAATTGAAAATTGTGACCAAAAAGTTCTTTTTTTGAAAAAGTTGCATTAAAATGAAAAATAAATTGATAAAATTTTTTGGTTTTAGGTTGGTACCTTGTCGTTCATTCTGTCATTAGTTTTGAGAAATTCTTACAACAAAAACCGGAAATTGGATTTTTTCTATGTTATTTTCCAAAAGCTGTAGAAAAATATATCATTAATTAGTTTTTTTCAATATTTGGGAAAAATTAACACTAAATAAAATGCAAATTTTCTTTATCATTTTCAAAACTGCCCAGTATTTATTAAATTGATTTTTAAGGCTTTATTGAGATGCAATTTTCAGACGATGATGGGTCCAGGGAGGCTAAGGGCAACTCCACAGCGAAAATCGCCCCTCATCGGCAAATTTGCCCGATCTTTTGAGGCTTTTGATAAATCATTTTTTTAATGATTAGACAGGTATGCCCATATGCGAGCAATTTTCTGACGGCTAATTCTTATCCCGGGAGTTGCCGTGGGCCCTTCTGAACCCATTATCACATACGAAATTTAGCAAAAACCTCAAAAATAATTTTTTTAAACATCAGACAGATTTGCCCAAAGAGCAAAATTTTAGCCATAGAGTTGCCGCCGCCGCCGCCCCCCCCCCCCTAAACCCATCATCATATACAAAATCTAGTCAAGCTGCTGAAATCGGTTTTTCTAAGACCCGGCAGAATGGCGAAATGGGTATAATTTTCACCCTGAGGGCAGATTTTTACCAACGGTGTTGCCGGTGGATACCCTGAACCCAGTGGTATAAAAAAATTTATACGTGGTTTGGGTAAATAGAACCTAAATGCAAGGAACATGTTTACATCTAGCTCAGGACTAGGTATAATACAAATGTTACGCAACGTTAGAATACAATTTTCTAATGTTATAGTTTGTAATTATCACCTTATTATGTGTTAAGATTCTAAACTCAAACTATTCTGATTCCCCAAATTCGTATTATTCTAGGTCCCTAAATCAAAATTATTCTATGTCCCTAAACCTGAATTATTCTAAGTCCATAAATCGATATTATTCTAAGTCTGTAAACCTGTATTATTCTAAGTTCCTAAGCCCAGATTTTTCAAAGTCCCTAAATTGAAATTATCCTAAGATCTCATTTGACCCCCCCCCCTTAAACCAAACAAATTTGTTCCCCTTCCCTTAATTTTGCATTTTATTTAGTGTTAAGTTTTCCCAAATATTGAAAAAAAAGTAAATAATGATTTTACTACAGCTTTTGGAAAATAACAGAAAAAATCCAATTTCCGGCTTTTCTTGTAAAAATTTCGCAAAAGTTAATTGATTTAGAATCGCATCAAGACATAAAACTGTATTAATTTTTTAATAAAAAAATAAAAAAAATAAAATAACAGTTTTTTTATCATTAATTTAATGGTACACTTTATTTGACCCGATTCCTTGATATCTAAAATTTTTTATAATCATAAAAATAATTATTTTATAATATTTTTAAAAAACTTTAAAATTAAGATAAAAAATTTTAAATGAAGGTTAAATATATGACTATATCTGTTAATTAAGGGGCAGTACAGTTTAAAATCCGACTTTTTTGAAAAAACTTAATTATCAGAAAATGTTAACAAAAAATTAAAAATCCAAGAAGAGGGAAACATTGCTAAGACTTTGGTGGATTCAAAACTGTGGGTTTGGGTCTTTTTATAGTATGTTTGCTCGGAGAATTTTTTCTTTAAAAATTTATCTTTAAAAAATTAAAGATTAAAAGACCCAAACCCACAGTTTTGAATCCACCAAAGTCTTAGAAATGTTTCCCTCCTCTTGGATTTTCAATTTTTTATTAACATTTTCTGAAAATTAGGTTTTTTCAAAAAAGTCGGATTTTAACCTGTACTTCCCCTTAAGAGCATTTGTTTGATAAAATAATTTAATTTATTTATTTAAATTATTTGATTAAATAATCGCTTGTAATATTTATTTCATTTTAATATTTGCTTATAATATTTATTGAAATTTATTTCATTTTAACTCTTACCATTAATTCGTTAAATATTGATTTTTAATTTTGAGACAATGGCAGTTTTGTATTTAGCAAAGTCTTTGCGGGTTGTTGTGTAAAATTTAGAAGTCTTTGAATTTCGTTGTTGTTTTTGTATACTGAAATTTAGAAATTTTAAATACTTTGAATAAATTTATTGGTTTAATACTTTTTGTAAATTAAATTTTATTTAATAATATGACAAGGTAAGATATTTAACAAATGATATCTTAAAAAACCAGAATTGTAGAAAAATTATTTTTTGATAAGGTTTCTGAATGCAAATTAATAAGATGTTTATAATTTATTTATGTTTATAAATAATTGATAAAATTTTTTAAATTTAATTCTACTTTGTTTAAAAAAAAATTGTTTAATATTACTCTAAATTAAATTAATAAATAATTGCTCAACAGTTTTTCAAGTATTAAATTTACCTGAAAAAGATGGAGTAAAAGATGAATTTTGAGTAATGGAGAACTATAGATTTTTCAACCTCTAGTAAAACATTAGGGTGATTTATCTTTTTATGCTTGAGAGTTTTGTGCTGACTGATAACAGCTTGGTGGATACAAAATATCTCACCCAGAAAATGGGCCCTTATATATTTCAGTTAAAGTTAAATTTAGTGAAGCAATCTGGTTTAAGCCCATGAAGACAATTAAAATAAATAAAAACTTGACTTTAAAAGCTTAAGTTAACTTAACTTAAAGTTAAAGTCAACTGTAACCAAGCCTTATTAGTTAAAGCCCATGAGTAGGATTAAAAAGAATATTTTTACTTCAGTAAATGCTGCACTTTAATTTCTCTAACAAAAATAACCACGTAGTACTACTCCCTGAAATTCCTGTCATCTCCTGGAATAGCTTCGGAATGAAAATGAACCGTACAAGGGAAAGGTGATATCCTGGAGGAGTAATTTTTAATTTTTCATTCAATTTTCTAACATAGTTGACCAAAAAACATGAAAATAGATACTTTCTACATTACCTGGGGGTTTTCGAGGTTGAGAAAATCTTTTTTATGAATGAAAATTTTTATTTTTTCTCCCTAGCATATTTTTCAATTTTCCAAGACGGCGGAACAAAAAACATGAAAAAAGGAACTTTCTACATTTCCTGGGGGTTTTCGAGGTTGAGAAAATCATTTTTATGAATGAAAATTTTTATTTTTCGCCGCAGCATATTTTCCGATTTTTATTAAAATATTTGAATTTGATTAAATTAAAATTTTTATGAATGAAAACCTTTTTCTCAACCTCGAAAACCATTACCCCAGGTAATGTAAATAGTTCCTTTTTTCATTTTTTTGTTCATCCATCTCAGAAAATTGGAAAATGAACTGGGGTCAAATAATGAAAAATTTCATTAATAAAAACGTTTTTCTCGACCCCGAAAACCCCCAGGCAATGTAAAAAGCTTATTCTGACATGTTTTTTAGTTCGCTATCTTAGAAAATTGGAAAATCTGATAGGGGGAAAAATAAAAATTTTTATTCATAAAAACGATTTTCTCAACCTCGAACCCGTACGAACTCACCGTATAGAGTACCGTATAGAGTACTCCATAGGGTACTCTATAGGACACTATAGAATTGCAGGAGCACGATAGTGCGTACGGGTTTTAAAAATAACCCGTAGCATCGTGTACTACTGTAATATACTTTAACGAAGTTCTATCTAGCCTATAAATATTTTTATTCTTTCATTTTTTTCTTTAAATTTAATATCAAATTCTGTAATTTAATAATTAAACAATTTATTTTTTAATTTAAAATTATATTGTTCATAAATTTTTGTCTTTCAACAAATATATTTATTTAAAAAAAGAATTTTTAATTTATAATGTTCCTACTTTCAAACACTATGTGTTTTCCTTCTCTTATGCTTCATAATTTGTATATCTGCTTCTCTTTTTGTAAGACGCGAGATTTTATGAATTTATATATACTTTCTATTACTATATATACTAAGCAATACTATACTTAAATACTATATATGTATTATGTATACTATTATCGAAGTACAAACGAAATTTTAATAAACTCAAAATCTATAAAAAATATAATTTAAAATTAAGTTTATTCAATTGAGAATTAACAAATTTAACTATAATCAATGATTAAATTAATTAAAAGATTTATTTTTAAGAAAGTCTCTATTTTTATGTTTTTAAGTCCGCCATCTTGGAAAATTGGAAAATATGTTGGGACAAAAAATAAAATTTTCATTCATGAAAACACTTTTCTTTACCACGGAAACCCCCAGGTTATGTAGAAAATCTTTATTTTTATGTTTTATCGTCCGCCATCTTGGAAAATTGGAAAATATGTTGGGGCAAAAAATTAAAATTTTCATTCATAAAAACGGTTTTCTCGGCCCCGAAAACCCCTAGGTAATGTAGAAAGTCTTTATTTTTATTTTCTCTGGTCCGGCATCTTGGGAAATTGGAAAATATGTTGGGGTAAAAAAATTAAAATTTTTATTCAAAAAAACGTTTTTCTCAACCCCGAAAACCCCCAGGTAATATAGAAAGTTTCTATTTTCATGTTTCTTGGTCCGCCATATTTTAAAATTGGAAAATTGGAAAATTGTTTTGGGTGAAAAATTAAATTTTACTCCTCCAGGATATCAGTTTTCCCTCATACGGTTCATTTTCATTCCAAAGGTATTCGAGGAGATGACAGAAATTTCAGGGAGTTAACTCTCTGTTTTAGGTGGATACCTCCCTGTTTTAGGGAGTTAACTCCCTGAAATAACTCTCTGAGCCAGGGAGTATAACTACGTAGTTATTTTTGTTAGAGATAGAAATGGAGTTTCCTGAAAATTATTTATTTAAGTTTTAATTGTTATTTTTAAATATGCATTTTACTGGATATGCATAATTTACTTTGCATATAATTTCAAAAATTATTCTCTGTAACATATAGTACTTAAAACTTTTTATTAAATCGAAGTGTCCTGTTAGCTGAATGAATAATGTTGCTGCCTTGGAAGCCACGGTCCTCGGTTCAATCCCGGTAGGAGTCAAAATTTTTCTTCGGTTTTTTTAAACAGATTTTAAATTTATAAATATATAAGTACCTAAATAAATATAAAAAACAATTAATAAAAAAAAATAAATAATAAAAATAAATAAATAAATAAAAGAAAAAATAAAAAAATAATTTTTTTTAAACAAAATTTTCACTCTGTTTTTAACTAAGTAACTATGACAATTCAACAAATACTTTGTTGGCATATTTTAACAAAGTTATTTGTCAGTACAACATAGAATTTTTTTCCGTGTAGATGGCGTAGCTTTCGCTAGTAGCAATAAGTGCTAATGTATTTGGGTACTTTTAACAGGAACTGTATAATTTTTTATTGTTTACGGCACAACACTTATTACTCTTTTTCCTTAATTTTTTTGTATTTATGTTCTATAATTCTATGTGTAATTTAAATAATAAGTATTGAATAATAAATATTCAAAATTCTTTTTATCGCTCGATAATAAGGAGAGTATTTCAATCTACGTGTTATTCTTATGGGATTTTTTATTTTTGTGGACGGTGGCGACATTTTAAGTGTATTATTGAAATAACTCTGATTTGAAGCCATCATATTTTCTCAAACTCTAGGTATCTTATTTTTTCATCAAAACACATTTCTAATCAAGATATATTAAGTAAATATTAAAAATCTAATAGTTTTAATTTTCATAGTTCAAGCTTTTATTTTTAAAACTTTAAGTTTTCCAAAGTTTACATATGAGTAGTTAAGTAAAAAAAACTAGTAGTGGGGACAGTAATCGTTTTCTTCGCGCTCCAAATCTCGTTGAGTTTACACGCGTTTCACAGAGTTTATATGTATATAATTCCGGTATTAAGGTGGCGCACAGTATTAGGTCCGTATATTTTAGGGTGACATCAGAGGGGGGCATAACTAGTTGATTATATTTTATTATTTATTTTGTAGATATGTGAATATTTAGAAGTTATTATTAATAATAATGCATTTTCTTATATAATGAGTGCGGTGTAAACAAAATTTTTAAAATACAAAACATTTTATTGAATGGGGCCCGCGACTAAAATTATGTGTTTATAATTTGATCGGCAACTATTGTATTTTTTTCTTGGAAAAGTTTATATTTTTTTTAAATAACACGTGTGTACAATTTTATCGAAAAAGATTCGTTATTGAATTAGTACGAAGTAAAACAATATCAACTCCCATAAGAACGCGGTGTTAACCTTAAAAATTTTCAGTTACTTATTTCTTTCTTAATTGATCGGGAACCTGAGTATTTTTTGGGATCAATGGATTGGTTTTTTAATTATCTTCATCTCCAGTAAATTTTACTTTATATTATTAGTAATATAATTTTTTTCATAAACTCCGCGAGCCACCTTAATTTTATCAAAGTTGTAATTATATTTTGTATTAAATTAACTAAAAGTATTTTTAAATAAATAAAGGATATCCATAATTATTATATATTAATTAATTGTGACTTTATTACATGAACCTACCTAGACCATACACAACAGTTGGCGACGAGGACGGTAGTTCGTATTTAAAGAAACGTGGATAGCACGTGTTTTTTTCTCATAACCGGCATAACGGAAGCTTTTAAAAATTACTTCTCTCGAAGTGTCTCTTTTTACAAAAACTGTGTATATTATAAATTACATTTTTAATCAAAATTTTATGTGTCAGTGAAATCAAATAAAATTATACATAATTCAAGTGTGTGTTAGTCACATATGTATATACTTATACATTATACATGTATATATTATATATGTATATGTCGCAGGCGTTTCGTTGTTTTCCGTCACTTTGTAAATAGCCTAGGCTATTTATGAAGTGACGAGGCCGGATTAGGCACTTTGTATTTTAGATAAAAATTACCATAAAAATAATGAAAGTACTAGTCATTTTGTAGCGAGTGAAAAAGATTATTTAAAGAGGATTAAAAAAATATAAAAGTACTAGGCGTTTTAGAATTTTGAAAAATTTATTATTTTATGCATCATTCAATCTCATAATATCTCATAATATAAATATAAATAATATTAAAAAATTATTAGCAATATTTTTCAAACGTATTTTTGTATTTTAATAAGAAGGTCAACCATGTTTTGTTTGCGCATGTTGATTTACCATGGCATCGTGAATTACATAAAAGTTTGTTTTTAAAACATGAGCATTTTAAGGTTTTACGCTTATTTTTTAAAGCTGCGCAATTGCATTTTTTAACACCCTGGTCACCAAAAATAGAAATTTTAGCAGCTGCTTCTTACAAAGAAATGCCTTCTTCTTGAAGAGGCTCGTTTATTTCGATTTTTGTTATTTCGATTTCTGTTGGCTGTAATTCATTCCAATTATTTAAGGTACCAACGGTCGTTGAAAATTGATAAAGACAAAGTTCATTCAGAAAATCTACCACTTTGCCTAGAATACTATGAGCATCTAATGGTCCGCGGTCAACCTTAGGTACAACTACCAAAGCCGTTTCCCGAAGAAATTAGAAAGTGACTAGGCTATTTTAAATTTTGAATAAACGTAAATAAACAAATATGAGATTGATAAAGACAGAAATGATAAATTTTCAAAACTCTAAAACGCCTAGTACTTTTATATTTTTTTAATCCTCTTAAAATAATCTTTTTCACTCGCTACAAAATGACTAGTACTTTCGTTATTTTTATGGTAATTTTTATCTAAAATGCAAAGTGCCTAATCCGGCCTCGTCTATAACCGTGAGGAAGAAGAGCGTGACGTAGCTTCCATTCGCGCTCGCTCCCACACAATGGAATGCTGGCAGTACAGGTGGAATGGTGACCCGAGGGGACGTTGGACGCACCGCCTTATCATCGATTTGGAAAGCTGGATGAACCGTGATCATGGGGAGGTAGACTTCTACCTCACTCAGTTCCTAACTGGTCACGGTTATTTCCGCGATATGCTTTTCAAGTGGCGCAAGGTGACATCACCAGAATGCTTGCATTGCCCGGGCGAGCTGGATACCGCTGAGCACACTTTTTTTGGGTGTCCTCGCTTCGCTGAAGGGCGACCGCCCTTCGATGAATGGAGGCCGGAAGGAGTCGTCCCGGAAATGCTGCGCAGTACCGCTAACTGGTACAGTGTGGCAGAGTACGTACAGGCGACACTGATTAAAAAAAAGGAGGAAGGTTTCCTCTCGTAGGAAAATCTCCTCCTTTATTGAAAGGGTATGGCGAAGAAATGCCTTTGCTGCATTGTTTCCGGACCGAAGTAATACCTAAACAGGGAGTCCCGGTCCGGATTCTATGATATTGTCATAAATGCAAGAGGGTGGGGAGTTTAGTGGGTATTGTAATTCCTCCTCAATTGTGTATATCTGGGCAACCCCAGATACAAATTTGAGGTTGATTCCCACATAACCATACAGTACGCGGTGTATGGTATGCGTAAATGCATTTTCCTCGTCCTACGAAAAAGGCCCCTTCTTGAAGGGGCCCAAAAAAAAAAAAAAAAAAAAAATCCGGCCTCGTCACTTCATAAATAGCCTAGGCTATTTACAAAGTGACGGAAAACAACAAAACGCCTGCGACATATATACTTATACTTATACAATTTAATACTTATACATTTCAAGTCTTACACCTAAGTACATTGGTGTTAGTGTACATTAAAAATTTATACAGTGAATTTTTCATACATACGCACATAAATGCATGCTAAGTTTATGTGAAAATTATTACGTTAAAAATATGGCTGACGAAAAAGAAAATTTTGAAGCGGGCTATAAACCATTAATTCACATAGAAAGTTTTGATTCGGAGTCGATGATCTGGAAAAGGTGGATACAACAATGTGAGGGTGCGTTTAGAATTATGAAATACAGTGGTGAAGACCGTTTGCCATTATTATTACATTTTGTTGTCCAGAAAATTTTTGCAAAACTTTGCGACTACATGGATGATGTAGATTTGTACGAGCAGAAGTACGATGACATTATAAATAAACTTGACGAGCTTTTTAAACCTAAGGTAATTGAAATTGCTGAGTGTTATAAATTTCATAGTAGGAAGCAAGGGAGTGACGAAACTATACAAGATTTCGTTACGAATTTGAAAAAATTAGCTCAAACTTGTAGATTTAATGATTTCAACTGCTAGAAACTAAGAAACTAAGAAACTAAGAAACCAGTTTGTGTATGGCCTCGAAAATCCAGCTATACGGCAACGTCTTCTTGAAACCGACGCACTCACATTAGATAAAGCTGTTCAAATCGCTGTTGCTATGGAGCTTAGTAGAAGGGAAAATAGAGAACTAGGTAAAACAGAAAATACAGTACACACAGTAAGAGAGAGAGGGAAAAATAATAACTCAAAACTCAGTACTACAAATAAGAAAAGATCTTTTGTAGGCGGCGCCTCCAAAAAACCAGCACAAGAAAGCGCGCGAATAAAGAAAAATTTTGTTTTCGTTGCGGGGACAAGCAACGTGTGGCGACTGATTGCAAGTTGGATAGAAATATCGTATGTAAGTCATGTGGTGTGGTGTAAAAGGCCACATCGCTAAGGTATGTTTTAAAAAAAATTAACATTTTAATACAAATGTCGTCAAGATGTTAGATAGTAGTTATATTTTCGATAATGTTGACACATCCTCTGTTTGTGAAATTTGCATGGTGGAAGCAGTGTGGCTATTTGGCAGAGATTTATTGAAGGAATTTTAGCTGATATTAAAGGTGTCACAGCGTTTATCGGCGATATCAAGATAGGCGCGGTAAATGAAAATAAACTCTTAAGTATTTTAGAAAAAGTATTGGAACGTTTTGATCAGTACAATGTTAAAATTCAATTTGAAAAATATGAATTTGAACAATAACTAGTATATTGCGGTTTTGTATTGTACGGAAACGGTAAACGTAAAATGCGCGAAAAAATGCATGCGATCGAAAATATGCCACGCCCAACGAATATTAAAGAACTTCAATGTCTTATCGGTATGATTAATTATTATAATCGTTTCATTCCAAATCCCAGTGCAATTTTGAATCCTTTTTACAAAATGTTACGTAATATGCAAGAGTTTTCCTGGAATCTTGAGTGTAAAAAAGCTTTCAGGGAAGCTAAAGATATTTTTCAAAGTTAAGTATGTCTATGCTATTTCGATTCAATTCTAGCCCGCCGGACTGTGGCGCAGTTCTTGCGCATCGATTTCCTGATCGTACAGAAAAACCTGTAATGTTCATTTTAAGTACATTTAATTCTACACAATGTAAATGGGCTCAAGTTGATAAAGAAGCTTACGCTATGGTTTGGGCCATTAAAACATTACATTAATTTCTGTACGGCAGAAATTTTATTCTTATTACGGATAACCGAGCACTTCAACAAATTTTTTTCATTAGACAAAAGTCTTCCGGTTTTCAGTGCAATGCGAATGCAGCATTATGCTATTTTCCTACGCGGCTTTCGATATACAATTGAATTTAAAAAGTCTGAGGACAACGCTAACGCAGATTGTCTCTTACAGTTATCAATTACAAATAATAATTCAGATATCGATGTTATAGATGTGTTTTTTATTGACACAATGTCTGATCTTCCAGTCACAGCCAAAGATATTGAAAGCGAGTCCAAAAAAGACCCTGAAATATCCAAAGTTATTAATTTGCTTAAAAATAGAAAAAAACTTGTTTTGAAAGATGTTTGGAACTGCATTCCTTCCAATTTCTATTTAGAATATAATATTCTTATGAAAGGAAATCAAGTTGTGATTCCTATTACGTTAAAAGCAAGAATAGTTCAGCAACTTCACATCGGGCATTTTGGTATTGTAAAAATGAAAAATTTGGCTAGAGGTCATTGCTGATGGCCCCATGTGGGTTCAGATATAGAAAATTAACTAAAAATTGCAGGAAATGCAACATGTACAAAAATAATCCGGTTCCGGTGAAAAAACACATATGAGAGCCAGCAGCATGTCCTTTCGAGCGCACATATGTATATTGATTTCGTGGCGCCTTTTAAAGGCCGTTTATTTTTCGTGCTGGTTGATGCTTATTCAAAGTGGCTTGAAATAGTTATAGTAAATAATATGTTAGCTTCTACAGTAAAAAATTGTTTTTGGGCTGCCCAGAGTGTAAGTATCGGATAATGCAAAAAATTTTAAGTCCAATGAATTTGGTAATTTCTTAGAAAGAAACGGTATTTTTCGTAAGTTAACGGCACCGAACAATCCGTCTACAAATAGGCAGGCCAAAAAATACGTACTAATGCTCAAATCATCATTAAATAAAATGTGTGTTAATGTAAAAAATATTGATTTGGCATTATTGCAATTATTAAGTCAGTACAGAATGACTCCTTATATTACTACAGGTGTATCTCCTTCAGAGCTCATGTTTAAACGTAAACTAAGAACTTATTTAGATTTATTTAAGCCTGAAAAATGTATTAAAGAAAATAAATTGTTTACATGTAAAAAATTCTTTAATGATGGAGATAGAGTTAATTGTAGAAATTATTTAAATAAAGATAAGTGGATTTTTGGGACAGTTATGAAAAGGTTAGGTGATTTACATTATTTAGTTTTGTTAGATAATGGGGATACAAGAAAATTACATGTTAATCAAATGTTAAGTTTAGGTAATGAATTAAAAAATACAAATTTAGAATATTATTGAGCAGATGAAGAACAAATTAAACGTATAAATAAAGAAAAAGTGTAAAAAATCCTAATATTTTAATTGTAAATAATAATAATGATGAAAATAATTCCAATGTTCAAAATTACGTCATTCCTTCAAATTTACTTCAAATTTCATCTTATTTGTCGCATTTGAACTAATAAAAGGTCTACATTATGTGAAAAAATTTTTAGCTAATTTCAAGGCGTCAATTTTTATTGGCATTGATAAACGTAAAATGAATTTTATTTAAAAAGCTGATTTTTAAAATAGTACCGTGGCTTAAGATCAACTCTAAAATACTTCTAGTTAGTTGCATTTTTTTCATCTACTCATGACCTTTCAAATGCAACCCTAAAATTTAATATCAGTGGATTTAAACCGGAGATATTTTGAATTTAGTGGCGGCTGTTTTTGAAAAATGCGTTTTTTTCACATTTTTCGCCACCTGGCATTTTTTCTAAGTGCTTTAAAATGTCTGAAACTTTCAGGAAAATAAAGTTCAATATATGTACTACAAATTTCATAAAAAATTTCTTTGCTTATTTGCCTTTAAGGCCCTTTTTTGACTCATCCAAATTCAACCTTTCCATTTTCCGGCTTTTCCTGTAATCTAATGAAAATTATGACTCAATTTTTGGATTTCTCGGGAAATTTTACTATAGACCCTCTTTTTTAAGTAATTTTGAACATCTCTGTGATGCTGTACAAAAAAAAGAAAGAAGAATTTACATAAAAATAAAAATTAAATTGAAATTAATAAAATTAAAATTTTTCTTTACAATACTTGTCTAATCTTACTAAATTATTTTAAACTGAAGGTCACAATAATAATTAAAGAGGCTATTAAATTGAAGCTTATTTATTTATAGCTTATTTATTTATATAAATAGAAAATATGCTGACTTGACTACTTTGGGGGGCATGGGGGTCCCCTTGGATCCGCCCCTGGAATATAACATAAGGTGTCTGCTAGCGAGAAAATCATTGTTATTATAATTAATTATTAATTATATTTTTAAAATAAAAAACTTCAAAAATAATATCTATACTAGCTATTAATCATCATTAATTTGATTAAAATTCTTAAATTTTTGACTTTCGGGAACGCAATACCACGTGTTTGTGAGTTGCAGTAGCAATATTTGATTTACGAGATAAAGTTTGTTACCCCCACCTTCGATATTTACTCCCTCCCGTCTCATTTTTGAATGTTAAATAATAAAAAGTGGGAGTAAATTTTGGAGATGGTGGTTAAAATTTTTTGGTTCCTCGATGAGGAACCATTGTAATGAGTTAAATTTTGGTTTTTGATTTTGAGACTTCAGGAAGCTAAAAACCAGTTTTTAAAAAAAGTGTGTGTGTGTGTTTGTGTGTGTGTGTGTGTGTGTGCGTGTGCGCGTGTTTGTGTGTGTATCTAACCGTTGATATTTCACAAACATTATGGAATTAAAACCTAATTTTTTTCTCAAAAACTTTTACTTTTTTTTTTAATTTGGATGTAATAACTCATTTATTTCCATGAAAGTACTTATTTTGAAAATATGGTTTTTACTCATTATCTCGAATCTGATAATTAATTTATTGAAAATTTTTTTCGAAAAAAAATACAAAAAACACCAATTTTTTTTTTATTTTTGTACGTAGTTTCTAATTTATTTCTATGAGAGTACTAGTTTTAAAGTTCGTTTATAGTAATTTTTTGGATATGATACTGAATTTTTTCAAAATTTTTTTTTAAAAATTAAGAAAACAAAAAATTGAAAAAACTGCAACATTTTTTTTTTTTTTTTGGTGTAAAATCTTTTTAATTCTGTGAAAGTACTAATATCTGAAAATATTGTAACCGGTGATATTTCACAACTATTATGGAATTAAGAGAGAAAAGTGTGTATGATTGCATGGTTGTAATCGGTGATATCAGTGGCACATTGATGTATTAAGCTCATTGTTTGAGGGACCTTAGTGCCAGCTAGTTGGGACGACATATTTGTTTTGCGCAACATATTTTTACACTCATTTTTTAGCACAATCGCATTTTACTTTGGTCAGATTCTATACAAAATCATTTTTTACATAAAAAATTCTACACTTATTTTTTTACACGTTTTTATTTTACACAATGCAGTTTAAACACGTTCATATTTTACCCAACAATTATTTTACAGCTACTTTTTTACACTGTGTAAAATATGTTTGTGCACAACTTGGATCGTGTAAAATCAGTTTTTGTAAAATTATAATATTAGCATTTCCCAAACAAAAAAACACGTAGTTATAGACTACATATAAGTTAGATGATTTGACTTCCTAAATTAAATTTACCTAATTGTGTAAAACTCATGCTGCAGAGTTTTGAAACAAATTTGATAAAAAATTAGATGTTGAGGCTTGATTTAGATCAGTGGTAGGAAACTGGACTCAAGGAAATACAGGGGGCTAACGACGTGACTTAGTGATCCGGAATCGCTTTTTTTCCGATTTTTCCGGTTTAGAAAACATTTTTTCAATTTCCTAACAAAAAATATAGATACAGCGCCCAAAAAACCCCCGGAGACCGCTTTTTAATTGAATAAAATAAAGTTTCACGATTTTCATTTTTCAGGATGAGAGAACATCTATTTTCATCATATACGATTTTTCTTCGTCAGTGGCGAGAAAACGCGTCTTTTCCGGTCACGCAGCGGCCTGAAAATACGTGCATTCTGGCCGCTGACAAGAAAAACGTGTTTTCATGTTCTTGACCAAAAATATCGATTCAGAGCCCTAAAAAACCCCCAGAGACCGTTTTGTAAATGAATAACATAAAGTTTTACTATTTTCATTTTTCAGGATGAGAAAACACCTATTTTCCAAATTTCCCGCAAATTCAAACGTTTTTTCGAGGTCCTGACCAAAAATATTGATTCAGCGCCCTAAAAAACCCCCAGAGACCGTTTTGTAATTGAATAAAATAAAGTTTTACGGTTTTCATTTTTCAGGATGAGAAAACCCCTATTTTCCTAATTTCCCGCAAATGAAGACGTTCTTTCACTGTGCTGATCAAAAATATCGATTTAGCGCCCTAAAAAACCCCCAGAGACCGTTTCTTAACTGAATAAAATTAAGTTAATCGATTTTCATTTTTCAGGATGAAAAACTACCATTTTCCCAATTTCGTGCAAATGCAAACGTTTTTTCACGGTCCTGACCAAAAATATCAAATCAGCGCCCCAAAAAACCCCCAGAGACCGATTTGTAATTGAATAAATTAAAGTTTTACGATTTTCATTTTTCAGGATGAGAAAAAACCTATTTGCCAAATTTTCCGGAAACGAAAACGTTTTTTCCCTTTCCTGACCAAAAATGGTGACTCAGCGATCCAAAGAACCCCCAGGAACCGTTGTTTAACCAAATTTAATAATGATTATGATTTTAATTTTTCATGATAAAAAAAAACCTGTTTTCTGATTTTTCCGATTAAGAAAGCATTTTTTCAATTTTCTAACAAAAAATATCGATCCAGCGCCCTAAAAAGACCCCAGAAACCGTTTTTTAATTGAATAAAATAAAATTTTACGATTTTCATTTTTAAGGATGGGAAAACACCTATTTTTCGAATTTCCCGCAAACGAAAACGATTTTTCACGTTCCTGACCAACAATATCGATTCAGCGCCCCCAAAAAACCCCAGAAACGGTTTTTTAATTTAATAAAATAAAGTTTTACGATTTTCATTTTTCAGGATGAAAAAACACCTATTTTCCGAATTTCTCGCAAACGCAAACGATTCTTCACGTTCCTGACCAAAAATATCGATTCAGCGCTCCAAAGAACCCCCAGGAACCGTTGTTTAACCAAATTTAATAATGATTATGATTTTAATTTTTCATGATAAAAAAAAACCTGTTTTCTGATTTTTCCGATTAAGAAAGCATTTTTTCAATTTTCTAACAAAAAATATCGATCCAGCGCCCTAAAAAGCCCCCAGAGACCGTTTTTGAATTGAATAAAATAAAGTTTTACGATTTTTATTTTTCAGGATGAAAAAACATCTATTTTCCGAATTTCCCGCAAAAGAAAACGTTTTTTCATGTTCCTGACCAACAATATCGATTCAGCGGCCCAAAAAAACCCCAGAGACCGTTTTTTAATTCAATAAAATAAAGTTTTACGATTTTTATTTTTCAGGATGAAAAACTACCTATTTTCCGAATTTCCCGCCAATGCAAACGTTTTTTCATGATCCTGACCAAAAATATCGATTCAGCGCCCCAAAAAACCCCCAGTACTAACTTAAATTGTAAAATAAGAATTATTTACATGTTTTTGATTTTCAAGTTAAAAGATGGTTAACAGCCCCATTTAGAAAGGCTTCTGGCGGATAGAATATATTCCTCTGGCGGATAACTTTACCTTCATATAAAATCTACATATAAAATCGGTTCTGCTTATAAGTTCGCATAATAATATAGCCTTTTTCGTTAAAGGACCCCGCACCATTAGCATTGGAAAATTGCAAATGGTGCGATTTTCTCCAAACTTTGGGAATCGATAGTTCAAGAGATTTTGAAACGAAAATGTGTTATGGAAAAATCGGAAATATTCATTCCCTTTTGAGATACGGAGGCTAGAAGTGTAAAAAATTTTAAAAATTATTTTGCTGATACAGAAGACGTAAGTAAAAGATTTTGCTTGTAGGGATTACCGTATGAATCAAGATTGAATTTCAATACGTTTTATGGATCACTGATTCTAATAGTTATGTTCCTAAAAACCCAAACGTACGTGTTAGCCTTTAAAGGGCAAAAATGGCCCTTTTAAGGGATTTTAAGTACAAATCATAAATGCTTATTATTCTTACATCATAACTCAAACTATACGTTTTTTGGGTCACTGATTCCAATAATGATGGTCCTAAAAACCCAAACGTATGTGTTAGCCATTAAAGGGCAAAAATGGCCCTTTTAAGGGTTTCTAAGTACAAATTATAAATGCTTACATCATAACTCAAACTGTACGATATTATGGAGGCTAAATTCGATGATGGTCGTCGCTAAACCCAAATAGTTTATGAAGAGCTCTCAAAGGGCTACATTGCCCTTTTTAGGTCTATTTGGCTACAGAGATTTTACAAAGACAACTCTCTTAATTCTTATCATAAGTTAATATTGGTTTTTAAACTATTTTTTTTGTTTTTGGTACCATCATCTTTGAATCTAGTGATTTAACTATCGTACAGTTTAAGTAAGTAATATAGTTATTAATGGTTCACACATAGTAAGCCCTAAAAAGGGCAACTTTGCCCTATAAAGGTTTTAGAAATACTGTTAGAATTTTCAGATCGTCGTCAAGTAATTTTCCCACCCAAAAAGTGTTTATCTTGAGTTCTTTACATTGTTCTCAAGGATCTTACAAGAAAAAGACCTAAAAAGGGCAATACAGCCCTTTGAGAACTCTTTATAAACCATTTGGGTTTAGTGACGACCATAATCGAATTTATCCTACATAATATCGCACAGTTTGAGTTATGATGTAAGCATTTATGATTTGTACTTAGAAACCCTTAAACGGGCCATTTTTGCCCTTAAGGGCTAACGTATACGTTTGGGTTTTTAGGAACATCATTATTAGAATCAGTGAACCATAAAACATATTGAAATCCAATCTTGATTCAGACGGTAATCCCTACAAGAAAAACCTTTTACTTACCTCTTCTGTATCAGCAAAATAATTTTAAAAATTTTTTAAACATCTAGCCTCCGTATCTCAAAAGGAAATGAATATTTCCGATTTTTCCATAAGACATTTTCGTTTCAAAATCTCTTGAACTATCGTTTCCCAAAGTTTGAAGAAAATCGCACCATTTGCAATTTTCCAATGCTAATGGTGCGGGGTCCTTTAGCGAAAAAAGCTATATTATTATGCGAACTTATAAGCAGAACCGATTTTATATGTAGATTTTATATGAAGGTAAAGTTATCCGCCAGAGGAATATATTCTATCCGCCAGAAGCCTTTCTAAAAGGGGCTGTTAACCATCTTTTAACTTGAAAATCAAAAACATGTAAATAATTCTTATTTTACAATTTAAGTTAGTACTGGGGGTTTTTTGGGGCGCTGAATCGATATTTTTGGTCAGGATCATGAAAAAACGTTTGCATTGGCGGGAAATTCGGAAAATAGGTAGTTTTTCATCCTGAAAAATAAAAATCGTAAAACTTTATTTTATTGAATTAAAAAACGGTCTCTGGGGGTTTTTTGGGCCGCTGAATCGATATTGTTGGTCAGGAACATGAAAAAACGTTTTCTTTTGCGGGAAATTCGGAAAATAGATGTTTTTTCATCCTGAAAAATAAAAATCGTAAAACTTTATTTTATTCAATTCAAAAACGGTCTCTGGGGGCTTTTTAGGGCGCTGGATCGATATTTTTTGTTAGAAAATTGAAAAAATGCTTTCTTAATCGGAAAAATCAGAAAACAGGTTTTTTTTTTATTATGAAAAATTAAAATCATAATCATTATTAAATTTGGTTAAACAACGGTTCCTGGGGGTTCTTTGGATCGCTGAATCGATATTTTTGGTCAGGAACGTGAAGAATCGTTTGCGTTTGCGAGAAATTCGGAAAATAGGTGTTTTCTCATCCTGAAAAATGAAAATCGTAAAACTTTATTTTATTAAATTAAAAAACCGTTTCTGGGGGTTTTTGGGGGCGCTGAATCGATATTGTTGGTCAGGAACGTGAAAAATCGTTTTCGTTTGCGGGAAATTCGGAAAATAGGTGTTTTCTCATCCTTAAAAATGAAAATCGTAAAATTTTATTTTATTCAATTAAAAAACGGTCTCTGGGGGCTTTTTAGGGCGCTGGATCGATATTTTTTGTTAGAAAATTGAAAAAATGCTTTCTTAAACGGAAAAATCAGAAAACAGGTTTTTTTTTATCATGAAAAATTAAAATCATAATCATTATTAAATTTGGTTAAACAACGGTTCCTGGGGGTTCTTTGGAGCGCTGAGTCACCATTTTTGGTCAGGAAAGGGAAAAAACGTTTTCGTTTGCGGAAAATTTGGCAAATAGGTTTTTTCTCATCCTGAAAAATGAAAATCGTAAAACTTTAATTTATTCAATTACAAATCGGTCTCTGGGGGTTTTTTGGGGCGCTGATTTGATATTTTTGGTCAGGACCGTGAAAAAACGTTTGCATTTGCACGAAATTGGGAAAATGGTAGTTTTTCATCCTGAAAAATGAAAATCAATTAACTTAATTTTATTCAGTTAAAAAACGGTCTCTGGGGGTTTTTTAGGGCGCTAAATCGATATTTTTGATCAGCACAGTGAAAAAACGTCTTCATTTGCGGGAAATTAGGAAAATAGGGGTTTTCTCATCCTGAAAAATGAAAACCGTAAAACATTATTTTATTCAATTACAAAACGGTCTCTAGGGGTTTTTTAGGGCGCTGAATCAATATTTTTGGTCAGGACCTCGAAAAAACGTTTGAATTTGCGGGAAATTTGGAAAATAGGTGTTTTCTCATCCTGAAAAATGAAAATAGTAAAACTTTATGTTATTCATTTACAAAACGGTCTCTGGGGGTTTTTTAGGGCTCTGAATCGATATTTTTGGTCAAGGACATGAAAACACGTTTTTCTTGTCAGCGGCCAGAAAGCACGTATTTTCAGGCCGCTGCGTGACCGGAAAAGACGCGTTTTCTCGCCACTGACGAAGAAAAATCGTATATGATCCTTGTCTATAAATAAAGAAATACCCAAATCGCAGTTTACCAACCTCGGCTTCGCCTCGGAAGTTAATTTACGTGCGATTTGAGCCATTAGTTACTTTTCTAGACACAGGCTCGTAATATACTATTCTTTTCCGGGAAATTCGGAAAATAGATGTTCTCTCATCCTGAAAAATGAAAATCGTGAAACTTTATTTTATTCAATTAAAAAGCGGTCTCCGGGGGTTTTTTGGGCGCTGTATCTATATTTTTTGTTAGAAAATTGAAAAAATGTTTTCTAAACCGGAAAAATCGGAAAAAAAGCGATTTTAGTCCTGAGAAATTAAAATCATAAATCATTATTACGTTTGGTTAAACGACGGTTTCCTGTGGTTCTTTGGAGCGCTGAATTGCTATTTTTGGTCAGGAACGTGAAGAATCGTTTGCGTTTGCGAGGAATTCGGAAAATAGGTGTTTTCTCATCCTGAAAAATGAAAATCGTAAAACTTTATTTTATTCAATTGAAAAACGGTCTCTGGGGTTTTTTTGGGACGCTAAATCAATATTTTTAGTTAGAAAATTGAAAAAATGTTTTCTTAACCGGAAAAATCGGAAAAAAAGCGATTTTAGTCCTGAAAAATTAAAATCATAAATCATTATTACATTTGGTTAAACGACGGTTTCCTGTGGTTCTTTGGAGCGCTGAATTGCTATTTTTGGTCAGGAACGTGAAGAATCGTTTGCGTTTGCGAGAAATTCGGAAAATAGGTGTTTTCTCATCCTGAAAAATGAAAATTGTAAAACTTTATTTTATTAAATTAAAAAACCGTTTCTGGGGGTTTTTGGGGGCGCTGAATCGATATTGTTGGTCAGGAACGTGAAAAATCGTTTTCGTTTGCGGGAAATTCGGAAAATAGGTGTTTTCTCATCCTTAAAAATGAAAATCGTAAAATTTTATTTTATTCAATTAAAAAACGGTCTCTGGGGGCTTTTTAGGGCGCTGGATCGATATTTTTTGTTAGAAAATTGAAAAAATGCTTTCTTAATCGGAAAAATCAGAAAACAGGTTTTTTTTTATCATGAAAATTAAAATCATAATCATTATTAAATTTGGTTAAACAACGGTCTCTGGGGGTTTTTTAGGGCGCTGAATCAATATTTTTGGTCAGGACCTCGAAAAAACGTTTGAATTTGCGGGAAATTTGGAAAATAGGTGTTTTCTCATCCTGAAAAATGAAAATTGTAAAACTTTATGTTATTCATTTACAAAACGGTCTCTGGGGGTTTTTTAGGGCTCTGAATCGATATTTTTGGTCAAGAACATGAAAACACGTTTTCCTTGTCAGCGGCTAGAAAGCACGTATTTTCCGGCCGCTTCGTGACCGGAAAAGACTTTTTTTCTCGCCACTGACGAAGAAAAATCGTATATGATCCTTGTCTATAAATAAAGAATGACCCAAATCGCAGTTTACCAACCTCGGCTTCGCCTCGGAAGGTAATTTACGTGCGATTTGAGCCATTAGTTACTTTTCTAGACACAGGCTCGTAATATACTATTCTTTTCCGGGAAATTTTTCAGGATGAAAAACTACCTATTTTCCGAATTTCCCGCCAATGCAAACGTTTTTTCACGGTCCTGACCAAAAATATCGATTCAGCGCCCCAAAAAAAACCCCAGATACCGTTTTTTAATTGAATAAAATAAAGTTTTACGATTTTCATTTTTCAGAATGAAAATCCACCTATTTTCCGAATTTCCCGCAAATGCAAACATTTTTTCACGGTCCTGACTAAAAATATCGATTCAGCGCCCTGAAAAACTCCCAGAGACCGTTTTGTAATTAAATAAAATAAAGTTTTAGGATTTTCATTTTTCAGGATGAAAAGCTACCTATTTTCCGAATTTCCCGCCAATGCAAACGTTTTTTCACGGTCCTGACGAAAAATATCGATTCAGCGCCCCATAAAACCCCTAGTACTAACTTAAATTGTAAAATAACAGTTATTTACATATTTTTGATTTTCAAGTTAAAAGATGGTTAACAGCCCCTTTTAGAAAGACTTCTGGCGGATAGAATATATTCTTCTGGCGGATAACTTTACCTTCATAGATTTTATCATAAAAAATTTTTTTTTTTATGTCCTTAAACCTTTTCTATTCATATATATAGTCAATTCTACAAAATTAAACTTTTTGTAAGAAACTATTCAAGTAATTCTTAGTGAAAATGACCCAAATGGAAAATGAATGTCGTGAATTTTGAAAAAAAGTCGCGGACCTTTCACTCGTCTTCTGAAATTGATCCCAGAAGCTCAGCTTGTTGTCAAGCAGAACTCCCAGGTATTTCACCGATATTCTGGTTCGGATCGAGTGAGGATTTCCGCCATTGCCGACGTTTATGTCAAATATGGTGGGAACCCAGGTAAGATTTTATTTAGACGTTGATAAGTGCAAGCGTTGCCTGTAGAGACGAGATGGAAAATGTTGATTGTGATTGTTATAACTTTATGCCTATTTGGATAAGGAGAAGATAGACAATCAGAAGACATAATGTTTTTAAAATTATCAACAAAAATTGTGTCTATCCACGAGTCTTCACGCTTGATATTATGAGCTGGCTCAGTTTGGACTAGTTTTAGTGACAAATCACTCAATAAGTTGTTTAGTAATTTAGCATCCGAGTCATTTGGTCTTAGCACATTTGCATTACAGTCATCCATGATGATCCTGTGGCTAAAATTCGCACTTTATGAATGAAGATGCTTAAAAAGATTTCTGTCAGACCTAATATCGGGGGGGGGGGGGGCGATGTAACAAAGCAACTAAGGTTGTAGTGGAATTACCTCCCCACACAGAATAGATGGTGTGAACTGATATTTTGGGTTTACCCTTTGGCCCTGCCTAGAAGCAGAGAACCTTAGCCTTTAGGTTTTCCTTGATATAAAGTAAGACACCGCCACCTTGTGAATTACGGTCTTGCCGAAAATACTGTAACCAGAAATATCTAGAATGAAATCATCAAACCTTGTCTAGTTTCTTAGACATAAAATAAATGATAAGAGTCGTTGACCGTAAAATATTCACGGCAAGCCCGAATGTGCTTTTTTAAGTATTTAGCATTTAAAAAGCCTACCTCTAGACCAGAAGTTTTAGTAGAGTGAGCTAGAATATGATTCTTGTCATGAATTATTTGGAATTTGATTACCTAAATCATCAAAAGTACATTGTCAGACAGGTTCTTAAATTACAATTCAAACCATATCAAATCTCAAAAAATAGACATGGTTTATACATTTGTTGATAAGTTTTTTAAATTGTCACATAAATCCTTTCAAAAAGAAAACTTAATCAAAATAAAAAATTATTGTATGTATGTATTATTTATAACAAAGAACTCTTTCACAGTAAAATATTGAATTAACTGTATAATATAATTCATGTTATAATTCATATAAAACAATATAATATAATTTATGTATAATTCCCAAACCTGATTATTTGATAAATAATGTAAAAAAATGCAAAAATAAATTACATCTTCTGAGAAGAACCAATTTAGTTTACAAATTAAGATGTACTTCATGTGTAGCATCATGTGTTAGAGAAACTAAACTTGAATTAGAAATCAGAATTAATGAACATGTAAAAAATATGACCAACGATCATGAAAAACATAATGTGATTACCTAACATATAATGTTATGTCATGTTATTGGTGTAATGTAGAAATATTAGACTATGAAAAATATTATTAAAATATTAAATTTACTGTATTTTGTACATTATTTCATTTAATTATAGTAATATACTTTTCGTAATTTTTTAGGGCAAAAATCGAGTTAGGAGATGTTACACCCCACAACATAAAGCAGCTTAAGTTATTAAATCAAGTAGTTTTTCCGGTTTCTTATAATGAAAAATTCTATAAAGATGTTTTGGAAGCAGGTGAATTAGCAAAATTAGCCTATTACAATGATATTGTGGTAAGAATATAATGAATTCATTTTTATTTTGAAATTCGGTACAAAAATAAGCTTTTCTATTTGAGTGGTTTTAGGTGCCAAATAATATATGTTCTAGTATATAAAGATTTCGTTTTGAATCTTGGCCTTAGAAGCTTTAAATTTTTTCCTGAAAAAATTAAAATCGATTTCTCCATTATTTTAAGTCTGTTTTTAATTTATATTTTGATATTATAATCTGCTCTTTATGTTTTTGGGCCGCTGAACACTTAAATAATATTAGCTTACACCGAAAATAGTACGGTCGTTTGTTGTAATTTATCCGATATTTACATCTTTTGTTATACTAACGATGTCATTTATAGTCATTATATCTAACTTCTTGAGCTTCTTCTGTTAAGGTTGTTCCCGAGTCACTAGTAAAATACCGTAGGTTGACATGTCACTTTCCATGTTGGTAAAGAAGAGCTAAAAAGTTTGGCAACTCCGCACAGTATATATAGCTATACACATAAGTTGTTTTTTACATATAGATATAATTCTATGCTGCGGTCAATCCAATGTTGTGGAGTAAAAAATTTGAAAAATTTTCCGTTTTTTTAACTCTTAATTCCGTTTTTTTAATTTTCTTTTTTATAAAACCGACGATTATCTCCAGATATTTTCAAATCTATAGGAGTCATTCTGGATACCGTGTCATGGCCTTGCCAGGTCAGGTCTCCCGATCGGGCTGATTTTTTCACCACTTTTTTATGTATACAAAATATGTTTCCTGTGAAATTTTCAGCTCTCTAAGCGCTCAGGAACCTGAGTTATACCCAAAAGAAGCTTTTTAGATTTCTAAAAAAATATATAAAATAGGGTTTTTTGGCACTTATTAATGAAAAAAAAATCGTATACGACCCTGGGCCATAAAAAAAGATTGCCCCAAATCGCAGTTTACCATCCTCGTCTTCGCCTCAGAAAATAGTTCACGTACGATTTGGGCCATTCTTTATTTTTCTGGCCATGGGTCGTAATATACTATTTGTCAAAAATTACGAATTTGGCAGCAATTTAAAAATTGGTCATTTTTAGCCAAAAATGGCCATTTGGTTAATTGGCTACATTTATGAGAAAATTAGTGATAAAAAATTGCGATTTACGGCGTTTGAAAAGTGACACTTACATCAAAAAAATAAGACCAACCAGAAGTTTTTTGGTTACTTTGAGAGGTTTAAGTGTTTAAGTGTCATTTTTTTCAAATTTTAATTTTCAATGAAATACGCATAGATACGCATTTTATTGGAGACGCGTGAATTAATGGACTGAAAATCTTTGAAAAATATTAAGTTTATGTAAAAAAAGCAAAAAAAATTCATTTGAGTACAAATATAATTAAAAAAAACGCTGCCAAGTAATTGGCACTATGGTTCCTCATTAACAATAACAAAATATTCTTAATGGTCAATTTTACCTTGTAAAAACGATAATTCTAGATATTAGTACTTTCATAGGAAAAAATTGAGTACTACGTCCAAAAAGAAAAAAAATATTGCTATTTTTTTTATTTTTTAAAGTAAAATAATTTGAGAAAAAAATTTTTGAAAAAAATAATTAACAGATTCAAAAAATTACTATAAGCGTGGTTCCTAAAACTAGTACTCCTATAGAAATAAATTAGGTACTAAGTCCTAAAACAAAAAAAATTTGGGATTTTTTGTATTTTTTTGTGACAAAAATTTTGGGAAAAAAATTTTAAAAAAATTAATTATCAGATTCGAGATATCGAGTAAAAATCATACTTTCAAATATAAGTACTTTCATGGAAATAAATGAAGTATTATCGGGTGACTGATCGGGTACGCGGACGACATGGCCCTAACCCTAAAGATTACAGGGAAGGAAGTGGCCCAGCAGAAGCTGAATCAAGTCATGAGACATATCAACTTCTGGATGGGCGAACCATGGACTTCAGCTCACGATCCCAAAAACGGAGATCGTATTGCTGAGCGGTCGAAGCGTTCCCACCATATTTGGCATAAACGTCGACAATGGCGGGAATGATGCTTCTGGGAACAATTTCAGAAGACGAGTGAAAAAGCCGCGTTGGTCGCATCCTTCCTGTGAAGGCTCATGGCCAACATAGGGGGACCTACACCAGGGTGAAGAAAGGAGGTGATGTTTCTGGTATATGAATGTCATGTACAGAGAAGCGGTCCTTAAACGCCGTGTTTTCTAAAATTATCACTAGGCGGCGCAATCGGACCGCTAAAAAAACTCAAGTTACATCACCTCCTTTCTTCACCCTGACCTAAACCAGGAAAGCGAAGACTCCTGATGTCCGTGGTTAACTTTGTTCTGCTATAAGGCATAAGATCTGCTCTGTATAGAGACAAACGGCACTCAGGATCGCCAGCGCATACCATACGGTATCGCTATCGGCAAATCAGGTGGTAGCTAGTGTCCTTCCTATTCACCTGCTAGCATTGGAGCGCAAATCCTGAAGTGGCTTCTACCCGCACCCGCTCCAATGCTATGATTAAATGGCAAGGAAGATGGGACAGCGAACATGGGGAGGTAGATTTCTATCTTACCCAGTTCTTAACAGCTGCCTAGGCTGCGCGTCCTAAACTGAAGTTATACCTGAAAAGGGAGTCCCGGTTTGGGGCAAATAAGCGTAGGGGGGTTTAAAGCGTATTTACCCAGTAAGAATCTGGGGCGAAGTCGGTGACCGGGTTCGTCAGGAAAGTTTCCCAGCTGTACTTGTACTTGGACAAGTAACCGTTCATGGATATTTGTGGATCTTTAAGGCCCGCAAAAACTCTATGGCTGATGCAAGATACACATATTTCCCACATATTCCCCTTTTCACATTTTTTATTAAACGGACTTTATCCAAGCCTCTTGGATAAAGCAAGGACTATCCAAGCGTTACCAGATATAGTTGAACAAAAAAGATGAAAAAAATTAAGAATCGGACTTTATCCAACTCCACTTATATAGTTTATCCGGATAGACCTAGGTATATATTTGAAAAGAATTTATTATTACTGCGAATAATTTAAATAAGTGTTTCTTATTAAACAAACGAAAATTAAATTAAGGGGAAATTTCAAATATTATTTTGCATGCTTATAGTTAGTACAGATAGATAACGGATTGTGTAAATTAGCTAATTATCATGGAACAATCGAAGAAAAATTTTTGCGGAATCAATTTACACCTACGAATGCAAACCACATAGCTGTTTCAAAAGATTCCATTGAAAAGAAAACTTTACGCCAACTTGCAATAATGGCATCTAAAATTTAGCTAAAATTTAGTATTTTGTATTTTTTTTATATTTAATTTGACTATTTCATAATATTAAAAAACGACCTTTCCGAGTATAATGATGTTTATTGATTAAATTTTAATGAATTCCAAGCTTTCGATCCGCATAGGATCTTTATCAAGGCTAGAAATATAATAACATAATGTAATACATTTTTTTAAAATTAAAATAAGTTAAAAGACTTACATATAGATTAGGGTTGTTCACTAAAAAAAAAATTGTGCCAAATATTCTAAATTTAATAAAGAAAGTGTATAAACTTTCCCCTGATACCCAAAAAATTTTCAAAACTCATAATTCCAGGTATTAATACTTTCAGAGAAATAAAATTGGCACTACGTCAATAAAAAGATAAAATTTTTTTAACTTTTTAATGTAAAAAATTTTGAAAAAAAAAAATTCGAAAAATTACTTATCAGATGGAGAGATCCTTTAAAAACGATAATTCTAGATATTCGTACTTTTATAGGAAGAAATTAAGTATTACATCCTAAAATAAAAAAAATTGTTAAATTATTGTTTTTTTCTAATTTTTTTATGTAAAAAATTTTAAAAGAAAATTTTTAAAAAAAATTAGGTATCAGATTGTTGATATCCAGTTAAAAAGATAATTCTACATATTAGTACTTTCATGGAAAAAAATGAGGTACTGCGTCCAAAAAGAAAAAAAAGTATGCTATTTATTTAATTATTTTATGTAAAAAATTAAAAAAAAAAAAAATTTCGAAAAATTATGTATCAGATGGAGAAATCCTTTACAAACGATAATTCTAGATATTCGTACTTTCGTAGGAAAAAATTAAGTAATACGTCCTAAAATAAAAAAAATTTTGGCGGTTTTTGTATTTTTTGGCGACAAAAATTTTGAGAAAAAAATTTTGAAAAAATTAAGTATCAGGTCCAAAAAATTACTATAAATGATATTTCTAAAACTAGTACTTCCATAGAAATAAATTAAGTACTGCGTCCATAAAGAAAAAAAAAATTGGTATTTTTTGTATTTTTTGGTGAAAAAAATTTTGAGAAAAAAATTTTCAATAAATAAATTATAAGATTCGAGATATCGAGTAAAAACGATACTTCTAGATACCAGTACTTTCATGGAAAAAAATGAGGTACTACGTCCAAAAAGTAAAAAAATTATAGTATTTTTTTAATTATTTTATGTAAAAAATTTAAAAAAAAAAATTTCGAAAAATTATGTATCAGATGGAGAAATCCTTTACAAACAATAATTCTAGATATTTGTACTTTCATAGGAAAAAATTAAGTATTACGTCCTAAAATAAAAAAAATTTTGGCGATTTTTTGTATTTTTTGGCGACAAAAATTTTGACAAAAAAATTAAAAAAAAATTAAGTATTAGGTCCAAAAAATTACAATAAACGATATTTCTAAAACTAGTACTTCCATGGAAATAAATTAGGTACTACGTCCAAAAAGAAAAAAAAAATTGGTATTTTTTGTATTTTTTTGTGAAAAAAATTTTAGGAAAAAAATTTTCAGAAAATTAAGTATCCGATTTGAGATATCATGTGAAAACCATACTTTCAAATACTAGTACTTTCATGGGAATAAATGAGGTATTACATCCAAATTAAAAAAAAAAAAGCAGTTTGAGATTTTTTGATAAAAAAATGTTTGGAAAAGAAAATTAGGTCTTAATTCGATAATGGTTTTCAAATATCACTAGTTAAAATATTTTCAGATATTAGTACTTTCATAGAATTAAATGAGGTATTACACCAAAAAAAAAAAAAAATATTGCAGTTTTTTTTATTTTTCTTTTTTTTTAATTTTGACAAAAAAAATTTTGAAAAAATTAAGTATCAGATCCAAAAAATTACAATAAACAAGGTTCTTAAAACTAGTACTTCCATGGAAATAAATTAGGTACTACGTCCAAAACGAAAAAAAAAATTGGTATTTTTTGTATTTTTTTGTGAAAAAAAATTTTAGAAAAAAAAATTTCAGAAAATTAAGTATCCGATTCGAGATATCATGTGAAAACCATACTTTCAAATATAAGTACTTTCATGGAAATAAATGAGGTATTACATCCAAATTAAAAAAAAAAAAAAGTACCTCGAGCTTTTTTAGTGAAAAAATTTTTGAAAAAAAAATTAGGTCTTAATTCCATAATGTTTGTGAAATATCAGCGATTACATACGTACGTACATACGTACATACGTACGTACGTACGTACACACACACATACACACATACAGACTTTTTTTAAAAACCGGTTTTTTAGCTTCCTGAGGTCTCAAAACGTGCTTATATACCAAAAAATCAAAAAAAAAATTTTGACCGATCACAATGGTTCCTCTATGAGGAACCAATAAAACAATAAGGCGCTTAAAAAATGTGATTTTAACGTTAAAATTAGATTTAAAAAAGCCATTATTATGCTTCTGACGCTTTTTAAAGGGCATATGACCACCCAGCGACATTTACCATTTCAAAGTATATAGTATTTAGACCAATCCTATCCAGGTTTGAGCCTTATAAAAGTTGTTGAATTTAAGCAGTTCAAAATCTCCCGCTCTAAGCCGAAAAAAGCAGTTTGAGCCACCCAGGGGCAAAATTTAAAAAAAACTGACCTCAAATTCGGATTCAGCGGAAAATTTCACAACTTTTTATGTGTGGGTACTATTTTTTTTAATCATCTAGTCAATTTTAAAAATTAAAAAAAGAAAAAAAATTTTTTTTTTGAAAAAACCGAAGAAATCTAAAAAGCTTCTTTTGGGTATAACTCGGGTTCCTGAGCGCCTAGAGAGCTGAAAATTTTACAGGAAACATATTTTGTATGCATAAAAAAGTGGTGAAAAAAACAGCCCGATCGGGAGACCTGGAAAGGCCATCCAGAATGACTCATAGTTTACTTTTGCGTTGCAATAAAAAAACGCTGCCAAGTGATTGGCACTATGGTTCCTCATTAACAATAGCAAAATATTTATAATGGTCTATTTTATCTAATAAAAATTATAATTTGAGATATCAGTATTTCATAAAAAAAAGTTAAATACCGTATTTTAAAAGAAAAAAAATGTTGCTGTGATTTAATGTTTTTTATTTAAAAAATTTTTAGAAAAAAATTTTCAATAAACTAGGTATTACACTTAAAAAAAAAAACAATATATATTACTGATGGAATAATGGGTTGTTGAGAATAAGGAGATTAATACACAAGAAAAACACAATTAATTATAAGAATAATGAATATACTTTCAAGGCGCCTGGGCCGGACAGGATACCGGCGGAAGTGCTCAAAAGAGCGGTCAAAGTAATCCCTGGTATCCTGTTAAGCATGTTCAATGCGTGTTTGGTGGCTGGAGTGTTCCCAAAGCAGTGGAAGGTGGCACGTCTCGTGCTCTTGAACAAGGGCAAGGGGGGAGTCCCGGACTCTCCATCATCTTACAGACCTTTGTGTAGGTTAAATACCATTGGTAAGGTGATGGAGAGATTGCTCCGGGCAAGGCTCAGAAGGGCAATCGAGGAGGGCGGTGGTCTCTCCGAGGAGCAGCATGGTTTTCGTGAAGGGCATTCCACGATAGACGCCATTCGGCGTGTCGTGGATACCGTAGAGGCTGAGAGGGAAAGGCGGCCTGTAATTCGCAAGGACGTCCTTCTGGTAACGCTGGACGTCAAAAACGCTTTCAACTCAGCCAGGTGGGATGACATGATCCGGTCCCTCGAGTACGATTTCCAGATACCCAGGTATCTGGGTAACGTACTAAAGGATTACCTGCGGGACCGGAGACTGCTCTATGACACGCTCGATGGAAGGCGTGAAAGGGTTTTGAGTGCAGGCATCGCGCAAGGTTCGGTTCTCGGACCGGACCTGTGGAATGCCTTTTACGATGGCTTGCTGCGCGTCCACCTCCCGGAAGGAGTTTCCCTGATCGGGTACGCCGACGACGTGGCCCTGACCATAACTGGCAGGGACATGGAAGTGACCCAGGAGAGGTTGAATCTAGTCATGAGACGGATCAACCTCTGGATGGGCGATCACGGGCTCCAGCTTGCCATCCCAAAAACGGAGATCGTACTGCTGACTCGTCGAAGGGTTCCCACTGACTTCGATGTAATTATCGACGACGGCGGAAACCCTCACACGATCCGAACCAGAACATCGGTGAAATACCTGGGAGTTCAGCTTGATAACAAGCTGACCTTCTGGGAGCAATTTCAGAGGTCGTGTGAAAAGGCAGCGTCGGCCGCATCCTCCCTGTCAAGGCTCATGGCCAACATTGGGGGACCCAAACCAGGGAAGCGAAGGCTCCTGATGTCAGTCGTCAACTCTGTCCTGCTCTACGGATCAGAAGTCTGGGCGAAGACCACAGAAACTGCCAAGTACAGACGAAAAATATCGTCAGTACAGAGGCAAGCGGCAGTGAGGATCGCCTGCGGATACCACACGGTATCTCTAGAGGCGATCCAGGTTGTTGCTTCGGTGATACCCATTGACCTGCTAGCGTTGGAGCGGAAATTCATCTACGAGAGCGTGGATGAGCGCGAAGTGGCTTCCACTCGCGCCCGCTTCAACTCTATGAAAGCATGGAAGAAGCGATGGAAAAAGAACCAAGAGAAAAATGCCCTATGGACGCGCAGACTGATCTCAGACCTGCAGGCATGGATGGGACGACAGCATGGGGAGGTGGATTTCTACCTTACCCAGTTCTTAACTGGACACGGGTACTTCCGTGTCATGTTGAAGCATTGGCATAAGGTGGCAACAAAGGAGTGCTTGCACTGTCCGGGCGTGGATGATACAGTAGAGCACACATTCTTCGAATGTGTTGGCTACTCGGGGGGGCGCCCGCCCTTCCCGATTTGGAGGCCGGAGACGGTGGTCCCGGAAATGCTACGGAGTTCCGAAAACTGGAACAAAGTAGCAGAGTACGTAAGGACCACCTTGTTGCAGAAGAAGGAGGAGGGCTTTCAATCGTAGAGAGGTGGGAAGGCAGCGGCCAGCTGCCTAGGCTGCGCGTCCCAAACTGAAGTTATACCTGAAAAGGGAGTTCCGGTTTAGGACAAACAAGCGCGGGGGGTTTAAAGTGTGTTTATCCAGTAAGAATCTGGGGCGTAGCCGGCGACCGCGCTCGCCGGTGGTCTCCCAGTTGTACACTTTGTACAACTGGGCGGCCATGGAAATTTGCGGGTCTTTAAGGCCCGCAAACACTCCATGGCTGATGTAAGATTCACATATTTCCCTTAAAAAAAAAAAAAAAAAAAAAAAAAATGAATATACTTTATTATGTAATCGTGATCGATCTTTACTCTTCAAGAGATCAGAAGAGACTGACTAAGCGGGCGGAAGCCTACTTTTACATGACAGTACTACGCATGCGTTATATGCTCCGTGTGTCATACTTTCATTTTAACACTCCCTCCCACAAAGTATATATAACCATTTTAACAGATTTATAAAATATCAATATTTTATCAGACTAATCTTAATCAACACATATTTACATCTTATTATAAAAGTACAAAATTACAAATCAATATAAAAACAATAAACTTATTATGTCATTAAATATGTAATTATCGATCATTGAGTTTAATTCTTTCAATCGTCCTTCGTATCTCGTTCTGGTTAAATCTATTTAGTATCTGTAACAAAGAAAATATAATTAATAATTTATTTATTTAATATTAAATTCGTTAGTCGTTCGTGATCTTCAAAAGCTAGTGATTTTGTAAATATATCCGCAGGTTGATCCTTTGATCTAACCCAGCTTATCGTAATAAATTTAAGCTCAGCACATTCTTTGACGTACTCTTCTTGAGCTTCTACCATATGATTTAATTTATTATTATCCGTTTCTGCACATCTTCTAGCAGCGTTATTCTCACACCATAGTGGTATTAGATAAAAGCTTGTTTGTAAAATAGAGCTTATAGTTTTATGTAATGGTATTAGATTTTGACAAGCTTCGCTCATTGCGACAAATTCAGCCACATATTGACAAGTTCACGTGAGGTTGTTTATGTACTCCCCACCCAATAGAGTCACCAAAGACTTAAATTAAATAACCACAAGTGGTTCGAGATCTTTTACAGTCTCCAAGACTAGCATCAGAGTAAGCTTGTATTTCGTCTTCTAGTCCTTTAAAGGTTGAAGAGAAATTTATCGTTCCTTTTAAATATCTCATAACTCGTATTACCATTTTCCAATCGTTTTCAGTTGGATTTATTTGATGTCTGCTAAGGACATTCACTGCAAATGCAATGTCAGGACGTGTAGCGTTTGCTAAATATAGAAGACTACCTACTGCTTCTCTGTATGGTACATTTACTCTCGTTTCAGTGTCAGCTAAGGTCTTTTCATCAATATTTTCTTCACGTAATCTTCGTTCTCTATTAGCTACTTGAGATGTGATCATAGGTGTTCTTTGCGGATGTGAATTATGAAATTTAAATCGTTTTAAAATTTTATCGATATATTTTTCCTGACTTAGCTTCATTACATTATTTACTTTATCATGTTTAATCGTTATATCTAAAAATTCTCGCGGTTCACCTAAATTTGTTATTTCAAATTCTTTTTCTAATTTTAAAATTACTTCGTTTATTTTATCTTTGTTATTACTAGCAATTATCATGTCATCAACATAAATTAAAAGTATTAAAAGTTTTTCATTTTCGTGATAAATAAATAAACATGGTTCTTTTTATTAGGTTCTAAATCTATAGATTTTAAAACAGAAGTAAGTCGTTCATACCATCTCTTAGGGCTAATACGCAAACCATACAAAGCTCGTTCTATTTTGCATACGTAATTACGTCTTTCTTCTTTTGTATAGCCAGCGCCCTCAGGAATTTCCATGTAAATTTCTTCGTCAATCGTGCCATTCAGAAACGCTGTTTTAACGTCTAGTTGACATGTCTTTAGTCTGAATTTATTTATTATTGCTAATACAAGTCTAACTAAGGACAAGCGTGAAACTGGAGCATAAGTTTCCGTTAAATCGTAAACATTTTTATCCTTAAAACCGCGAACAACTAATCGTGCTTTATATTTTATATTGCCAGCAGCATCACATTTTACTTTAAATAACCATCTCGAATCTACTAAATTTAGTCGTTTGCCATTTATCATTTTATCAGTTCTTTTAACAATCGTCCAAACTTTCATTTTATTTAATGAATTTAATTCGTCTTCAGTGGCTTTAATCCAGAAACTACGTTTTTCCGATTTCATAGCTTCTTCATAAGTTATAGGATCATCGTTTACTTTTGCTATAAGAGCATAATTTGCTTCGTCTTTAAATTCGTATACTTTATTTTTGAAAATAAATAAAGCCTGAGCATCGTTTGAATTTATTTCAGGGATATCAGAAAAACTTGTATCATTTAAAGGTGTGTCAATTTGTTTATTCGTATTATTTTCGTCAGTATCGTTAATTTTATTTTCAATTAATTTCTTTGGTCTACCTCTTTTTCGTTTAACTGGTTCTCCCTCCTGTTTCGAAGATGTTTCAGTGTTTACTGAATTTTCATCCTCAAATTCTAAGAACCATTTATTTTTATCAATATTTATCGTTACTTCAGGTACATCATTAATTTGCTTTTTATTATACAAATCGCCATAGACCAATTTTTCATTAAATCTTACACAGAGTTGGGCAAATACTCTACTTTCGGACCGGAGTATCAGTATTTACAATGTATCTTATATGGGCGCGCTTAACGCGCGGTCCACTTGTGCCCAGCTCTGATCTTACATGTCTACTTTCATAATATTTATTTTCTTCAGGTTTAAAAAATTGATAACCTGATGGCGAGTAGCCTATAAAAACAACTCTTCGACCTTCATATCTAAATTTCGGACCGGTTTTTTCTTTGGACTTTTATGTATGCTATGCAGCCAAATCGTTTTATTTGCTGCATATCGTAACTATGATTTGGAGTAAATTTTTCCAAAGGTACTATCATTTCGTTTGCTTTATGAGGAGTTCTGTTGTATGCATATACAGCAGCTCCCAGTGCTAAATCCCACATACTTTCGGGGAGATTAGAATCGTACATATAAGCTCTTACTTTCTTTTGGATCGTTTGGTTAAATCGTTCAGCTACTCCGTTATGTTCAGGAGTATCTGGACAAGCCAGTTGCTGTTCAGCTCCAAGTTTAATTAATAGTTCTATCGTATAACCACCAGTATACTCTGTTCCTTGATCTGTACGTAAATAACAGACTTTAGCATCTCTGCCTAATAAATTCCGAGCGCTTTTAATAAAAGCCTCAAGACAATGACCAGTTTCGTCTTTCGTTTTCATAGGAAATGCCGTTGCTAACCTCGAGAAATCATCTATAAATACAGATATAAATTTGTATCCCTTAGGATAAGAACTTGGTGATATTTTACCCATGATGTCAGAGTGAATAATTTGTAAAGGTTCAGTGGCTCGTTTACGTGTTAAATGAAAAGGAAGTTTGTTAAATTTTGCAATTTTGCAAACTTCGCAATCTAATAATGAATCATTAAATATCGCACGCGATAATTCTTTAATTTTAGGAAATCGTTTTTGTAATTCCTTTAAATATACAATTGATGCATGGCCCATTCTAACATGCCACAGTAATGCATAATTATTTTTCTTAAATTTTTCGTATTTATCGTTAAAAGGAGATTCCGTTTCAGAAATTACTGTTATTGGCAGTTCATCTATGTCATGGAATTTTCTATCCCAAATAGTAGTATCGAATTTTGAATTTTCGTAAATTTTATATTTATTTATATTATTCGTTTCAGATGTATCATTTATTTCGTTAGTTCGTTGTTTTTCAATTTCCATTTCATGTTCGCTTTGTTTTAATAAGTTATTATCTGATATAACCTGATTTAAATTTTCATTATCAATATTTTCTAAGGAATCGTTTTTATTTAAATTTTGTAATTGTTTTGATGCTATACCTCGAGTTATATATCGTGGTGTAGTATTTTCGTTCGTATCATTAACTGTTAAGTTTACAAATATTTGTTTATTGTTATTTTTAACTAGACTGCTTGTATTATGAATTTGACATTCAATAATCCAATATGGTCTTTTATAAATGCCTGATAGGAAAGTTTCGTTTGAGATAGGGTCAAAAATATCAATTTTCTTATTATCGAGATAAATACCTAATCCTAATTCTGCGAATTTTCTAAGAGATAATAAATTAGCCGATAGATCTTTTGCGCATATTACATTTTCTAAATTAAATAAATCGTTATTATCAAGAGCTATTTCTATCGTTCCAGCTCCCTCCGTTTTCATATCAGCAGAAGAATCTTTATTTGCGCATTTTATCGTACCAAAATCAGACTCGTTAAATGTTTTAAAAACTACTTTTGATTGAGTTAAATGTTCTGTTGCTCCAGAATCCGCTAGAAATTTAATTAATGGTAATTTAGGGAATTTAGAATCGATAGGGTTTAAATCACTATTATTTAAATTATCAAAAGTTTTTATGATCGATGTAGAATATTGTGTTGATATATATTCACCTTTATTAGATTTATTTTGAGGAGTGCTTGTGTTAGGTTTTTCATTTGACTGAGAGTTATTTGATCTAGAGTTACCACCTCTTTTTCCTCGATAATTTCCACGTCCTCCACCATTACCTCTAGCTTTATTAAAAGCTGCTTTGAATCGTTTATTTTTATTATATTCTTGAGGTGTATCGTTATTGTTAAAGGGTCGTTTATTATTCGTATTATATGAATTATTGTTTGGATTACGAGAAGCTTGATTATTATGGTTATTATGATAAGGAGCATACCTGTTTTGACTATTCTGTCGTTGAGCTTTTGCTTTTCGTTCTCTAGCGAGTCTTACTTCGCATTCTGATGCAATGTGTTTTACTATTTTCTCACATTCATAACATTTTCGAAGACCAGTGCCTTTTAATCAGCAAGTACTCTCGTTGTGACTAGTTTCTCCACAAAGGTGGCAAGTTTCTGCTGGTCTTCTACTAGTCATTAAAGCAGCTCGTGTATTGCTCTTCGTTTGATTATTATTCATGTTGCTGGCTTCAGCCTGAATAATAAATTGTTTTATTTGTTCGTAAGTAAGACCTTTATTATTGTTAGATGTTTTAGTCATAAATTCAACAGATTGTATTTGAGGAACTGTATACATAATTGCATTATAAAAGGCGTCTCGTTTTTCGTCTGTAGGTAAAGTCGTAGTATTAGATAAATTTTCATAATTTCGTACGACATCTTCAAATTTATCAATAAATTCAGAAGCTTTTTCTTTATTAGGATTGTATTGCATTTCATAGAGTTGTTTACGAATCATTACTGAAGTTAAGTTTGTCTCACATCGTTTAATTTCTTTTAACTGGTCAATTATTTTTGCCGGTTCTGAAATACTAGCTACTTTTGAATAATAAGTTTGATCAATCCGATTTATTATTATATCTCTGACTTCGTATTAATGTCGTTTTAGTGTGCTTTCATCGTAACTTTTAGTTTTACTAGTAGATTCGTTTTCATTTATTACGTAAAGCAATTCGTTTAATCTTAGTTCTGAAGTCAGAAAATCGTAAAAGTGTTCAAATTTCGTTTGTTGTGTTAATTTGTATTCTCGTTTTGGTCCGGATTCTTTACTTATAACTTCAAGTTTTAAAAGTTCGTTTTTAACTGAATTTATAGAATTTTCGTTAGATTTATTTTTAACAATATCAAGTTTATTAAATTCGTCTCTAATAATATTATTAATTTCTTCGTGACTTATGTTACTTTCCTGTACAACTGAAGAATTATGACTTTCTAAATTATTTTCGTTATCGTTTACCTCGTTATAACCATCAAGCTCTCTGATTTTTAATGTTAGTAAATCAATTGCTTCTGTCATTCATTTTGCTTGAGCTGTAGTATTTTGAGCGTACATCAGAGCTTCCTTCTTTTCTGCTTTCTTCTTTTCTTCGTTTATTTAATTTAAACTGAGAATCCAGGTAATTTATCATCAGTTTATTAGTGTCTGCTAAAGATTTTGCAGCATCTCTTAACATAAGGCAGGATTCTTGAAGGACTTTAAATTCGTCGCCTTTAATCGTAATCGTTTTTGATTGCGCATCACCTGCAACTTGCCCATTATTGTTGTTAGGTGTCGTTTTTGAACCATCGTCTGCGACATAATGAAAATTACTCAAGTAATAGCGTGAAACATATTTTTGTTTATTAATATGCAATTTTTTATCGCCATTTAAGGTTATAAAATTCGTTATTATAGGTTTACCTTGTTTACTATCGTTCTCGCTTTCGTTTATTCGTTTAGAATCGTTTTCTGCCAACAAATCGTTTTCTTCTCCCTGAGTAATATCATCATTGCATAGCTGGTTTAGTTTTGCCTATGGTACCTCCAAGTATTGACCTTCGTTTTCTCTTGTCGTTATTTCGTTAACAACAGCTTTCCACATTTCTTCATCCATACATGTTTTGGCTGTTCAATTTAAAAATTTAAAATTTTAGAATTTATAAAATAATAAAATTAAATAGGCTAATATTCTCTTTTGATTTACCGAACACAAGTATATCATAAAGAAAAATAAATAAATAAAAATGTAATTAACCGAACACAAGTTATATTACATAAATATTCTAGTCATACACACAGTTGTTTAATGAACACAAATTAAACAACTGCATATAGACCCAGCATGCAATATGGGACTTAAATGCATTTATTTTATAGTACGTACTGGTTTTATATTCAGCTGTATTCGTTTTAAAAATCATAACATCGTCATTGATCGTGATCGTTGTTGGTTCATCTTTATGATTTTCTTTAAGTTTAAATATTTCGTTAAACTTAGCAAAGAAAAGGTCTAGAATGTCCATATTCAGTGTAGACAAATCTAAAAATTTATTTCATGAAATATTATATAAAATCCTAGGAATATTAAAATATTAAAATATTAAAATATAAAAGTATTAAAATATGTATACATATGTAAAAGAATTAAAAATAAATATTTATTGTCGTTATTATTATTTATTATGATCATAATATCGTGTGTAAAATTCCGTTATTTACTCGTTTTTATTAAAAAAAATAATTTTAATCGATTCGATTAAATAAATTAATAAGCGAAAATAATTTAATTTTAAATTTATAAATATCGTTTTATTATATCGTTATAAACACATCTTATGTATCGTAAAACGTAAACAAATAAATCCGAGCAGAAAAACACATGAGTAACAAAAGAGAGAGAGAGAGAGAGATACATGAAGAACTCCAAAATATAGCGCGCGGTGCCGGGTGGTTCGAGGGAAGAATTGAATTTTATCAAATTTATTTAAAATTAATAATATATTTTAAAATTTTATACACTCGTTTATTATTTTCTTTTTCGTTTTATTAAAATTTATTAAATTCTTTTATTTAAAAATTAATCGTAAAACATTTTATTCTTATCGGTATTTATGCGTGTGTAGTGTATATATTATGTAATACTAATATGGTCGCCTGTAGACGACGAATCGTGCTTCGGTATGCGCGCGCATTTTATGTAAAGACGAAAGTGTATAAAATCTAACGATCGTTAAATAAACGGATATTGAAAAATTTCCATTATTGTAGTTTATATACACACACATATGTAATAATAAACACGCACACGTTTTTCGTTATTTTGACGGTAATTCACTATTAAAAATAAATTTTGATAAATATTTCGTCGTTTTATTTAAATTTTTATTTTTATAAAATTTTATTAAATTTTATTCGAATTTTTGTTTTTAAAACTCTCGTGCACACTTCGTTACCGGCACTTGTATTATAACGTCAAAATGGCGGCTTTCATATTTCACCGCGACGTTTTATTAAAATTTATAAATTTATCACTTATTCGTACTTTTATTCAAAATTCATTTAAAATAGAATCGTATACACTTCTTAAAATTCGTTTCGTATGAATCCCGTCACAACGTGTATTCGCGTGTATAAATATTTCACTGCACATACCTTTTATAGCATTTTGTTCCAGGAGTAGGTTTTCACCATCCTCTGGAGCAGCAGCCTTCTTCCCTTCTCCTACCGGCACTGGCTCACTAATTTCTTTATTTTCCATTAGGAAAAATACTTAATTTAAATCACAAAATCACGATTAACAAGAGATCAAAAATTATAAAAAGAATTTCTCAACTTATTCTCACAACTTTGATACGAAAAAGGGCCCAAGGTTAACTTTATGCGCAGTGGAAGGCAGTGCGGGTCATAACCTGATGGAATAATGGGTTGTTGAGAATAAGGAGATAAATACACAAGAAAAACACAATTAATTATAAGAATAATGAATATACTTTATTATGTAATCGTGATCGATCTTTACTCTTCAAGAGATCAGAAGAGACTGACTAAGCGGGCGGAAGCCGTGTAGTGTGTAATACTTTCATTTTAACAATTACAGATTTTTTGTTTTATTAATATTGAGAAAAAAATTTTGAAAAAATTCGGTAACAGATCCAAAAAATTACTATGAATAAGCTTTCTAAAACTAGTACTCGCATAGAAATTAATTAGGTACTACGTCCGAACAAAAAAAAAATTTGGTATTCTTTGTATTTTTTTGTGAAAAAAATTTTGGGAAAAAAATTTTCAAAAAATTAGTTATCAGATTCGAGATATCGAGTAAAAATCGTACTTTCAAATATAAGTACTTTCATGGAATTAAAGGAAGTATTACATCCAAATTAAAAAAAAAAAAAAAGTAGTTTGAGATTTTTTGATGAAAAAATGTTTGAAAAAAAAATTAGATCTTAATTCCATAATGGTTGTTAAATACCACCGATTGCAAAATTTTCAAATATTAGTACTTTCATGGAATTAAAGGAAGTATTACACTAAAAAAAAAAAAAATATTACAGATTTTTTAATTTTTTTGGTTTTTTAATTTTGAGAAAAAAATTTTGAAAAAATTAAGTTTCATGTCCAAAAAATTACTACAAACGATATTTCTAAAACTCGCACTCTCATAGAAATGAATTAGGTACTACATCCAAAAATAAAAAAAAATTAAGTTTTTTTTGTATTTTTTGGTTAAAAAAATTTTGAGAAAAAAATTTTCAAAAAATTAGTTATCAGATTCGAGATATCGAGTAACAATCGTACTTTCAAATATAAGTACTTTCATGGAAATAAATGAGGTATTACATCTAAATTAAAAAAAAAAAAAAAGTAGTTTGAGATTTTTTGATGAAAAATTTTTTGAAAAAAAAATTAGATCTTGTTGGTGAAATATTGGAAATATTGTGAAATAAAAAAATTGTTACACATCAAATGATTTTGTATTGTTTTATTTATTTTAAATAATTTGAAACAATAAAAAATTAAGTTCAGCTCCAATTCTGGTCAATAAAATATTATTTTTACTTTTTTTAATTCCATAATGGTTGTTAAATACCACCGATTGCAAAATTTTCAAATATTAGTACTTTCATGGAATTAAAGGAAGTATTACACTAAAAAAAAAAAAATATTACAGATTTTTTAATTTTTTTGTTTTTTTAATTTTGAGAAAAAAATTTTGAAAAAATTAAGTTTCAGGTCCAAAAAATTACTATAAATGATATTTCTAAAACTAGCACTCTCATAGAAATCAATTAGGTACTACATCCAAAAATAAAAAAAAATTAAGTTTTTTTTGTATTTTTTGGTGAAAAAAATTTTGAGAAAAAAATTTTCAAAAAATTAGTTATCAGATTCGAGATATCGAGTAACAATCGTACTTTCAAATATAAGTACTTTCATGGAAATAAATGAGGTATTACATCCAAATTAAAAAAAAAAAAAGTAGTTTAAGATTTTTTGATGAAAAAATTTTTGAAAAAAAAATTAGGTCTTAATTCCATAATGGTTGTGAAATTTCACCGCACAGTGTGATATAAGGGATAAAAAAAGTTCAAAAATCGGCTTCACGCCAATTTTAAACAAAAAAAAATTCTAGCTGAGAAAAAACTTCCGGAGACATGTATTTTAAATGATAGGCTACCGCAAATTAAAAAAAAATCAAAAATCAAAATTTCATCTATCACAAAGGTTCCTCTATGAGGAACCAAAAGCATCTCTAATGCACGATTTCGACCTTATTTTCTATCCTTGCAATGTATAAGTTTTCAACTTTGGAGCTTTATGCCTCCAATGGAAAATCGACAAATTAATTCAAATTTTATTTTTATGTGCATTATTATAATACAAAGCTCCTGGAAAAGTTTTATCAATATCTATAGTCAATAAATTCAGTCGAAAACAACCTTAATAAAATGATAGGAATTAGATTCAAATCTTCAATATTTTTTGCATCATGATACCCATTTATTTATCCTCTAAAAAGATAGTTATTTAGTTTTTTGGCCTTAAAAGAAAAGCTTTTTTAGGCGTAGGGTAGATAAACCAGTCAATGATCAGTTTCTCATGCTCTAGTGCTTTATTTTTTATTATAAATAAGATTTATAAAACATAAATACTGTTAGCAGCACTGATTAAGGTCTAAAATATGACTTGCAGTTGTAATTTTTTAAATTACTCAACTAATTTTTAAATATATTAAATATATTTTTAAATATATATAATTTTTAAATATTATTTGCACATTTTAAGTATGTAACCTTTATCATATTTTTTGGTTTTGCAATTGGGTGGACCCAAATACTCTAAAAATGCAAAAAATTAAATTCCTTCATAAGATTTGCATTTATAGGCTCAATATATACAAATTTCAGATGGAAAATTTCAGAATTCGCCTTTGCAAATATATTTTTGTTTTCCAATATGGTGGACCTAAAAACTAAAAAACTAGAAAATAAATTTTCTTTTTGGGTAGAATATTTGGGTTTTGAAGCTCAATAAAAATGAAATTGAGTTGCTAAATTTGCAAAAAATTTATTTTTGGTTGTATTTGAAATTTTCGGTTCTGCTATATCAAAACACCGAAAATGATTGTAAAGCTCAAATTATAAAAATTAACATCTAAAATTCGTTTTTATTAAGCACAAATCTTATGAATGTAATATTTTTGGGTGTTTTTAGAATATTAGTGTCTTCCATATTCGAGAACCAAAAACTCGAATTCGTTTTTATTGTGTCTGAAAACCCATATCTTATAAATGATATTGATTTTTGAGTGTTTTCAGAGTTTTCGAGTAGGTCATATTGGAAAACTAATCTTACAGATGACTTTATAGTGATGACTTTATAGTAAGTAAGTATATTTGTGATAAAGCCTAAAAAAAATTTATTTTTATTTAGAATTATTAATTAGTAAACAAATCATACTTTAAATCATTTTGATGGAAAAAAAGGTTGTTGAGTGGTGTGAAAACACACACCTTTAGTATTTTTATCTATTGTATGTAAAAAGAGAGAGAAGATGCCGCGCGCCTAATCGGTCGAGATGCTCTCGTAGTTAGTGCGCGTTCTTACTTCGTGCAATACGCATGAAAATAAATAGTTGTACATAAAAACTTATTTTTAAAATTATTTAATACCTTGTCCTTTTGCTGCTTATAAATAAGTCTAAATAATTAGTGGATTTCGTCCATTTGGTCCTTCAGCCTGTAATTAAATTCAAATTCAGCGATAACATCAGTGCAAGTAAAATTTTTAAATAAAAAATTTATAATCGAGCAACAAGTGACAGTCGCCATGCGGTATTTTTTTCTTTCTCATTTATATGGTTGCGTGCATTTTGTCATTGAAAAATGTATATATGTGCTTATGTTTAACCTCTTTGAACCTTACGTTATAACGGAGGTCACCAACAATTTGGACAAGCGGTCCAAACCGCATTTTTTGCTTTTACTTCCTCGGAAGTCGATATATATATTGAGATATATACCGCTTTTTCCTTTAATGGAAATAATTTTTTTGGTTTGAAGACGTATGTGGATAAATTGTTAGTGAAACTGTAGGATTAGAAGGAGTATAAAGGGTCGGTGGAACTTTAACAACCGTTTCTCAAACTCAACTATCTTTAACCTTTTTAGGATTTGGGAAGGCCAATTGCGGTCCAAGGTCCGACTTTTTAATAGGAGCCATGCTGACAATTCCGTCTTTAAAGCGCAGAGTTGTACTTCTACAACTCTGTGCTTTAAAAGAGGCGCGAAAAACCTTAGAAAAACGCCCTCTATGCATGACATACGGAGACAGTAAATAGCACTTTCTATTTCATCTGTCTCCTGTGGAACGGCAGCCAGCTCTACTCTCCCTTCTTATAAAATAAAAATTAAATATTTATTTAGAAAAAAAAAGTATCATTGCTCTGCATCAGCGGCGAACCCACTTCATAATATAAATACTATATTACAAAGCAAGAACGTTACCTCTGCGCTACCGAACCGGTTGTCATCGAATAGTGAAAATTAGTTATAATTTTTATTCTTTTAAAAATAAATCAAGCAAAGTAAGTGTGTGGGCATCAAAAAGAGAAAATTTTTATTATATCATCTTTAAAAAAATAAAAAAAGCAAAAAAAAGGAGAACAACATGGCTGCTTATGAAAAAAGAGCGCTCACGCCTCGTCGTTATATAGACATTTATACAATGATCGGCTTTGTCGTTTCAAAATTTTATATCTTATTAAATTGATAATTTAAATTAAAAAAAAAAACTAATTAAAAAATTATCAAAAAGTGAATTAAATTAAAGCTAAAACTTGGAGAAAGTAAAGTAACTATAATTTAATTTTACACGTATTTTTTTTTTTATAATTGACCGAATAGTTTTTGAGAAAATAAATAAATAAAAAATAAATTAACACAGGCTCTTATGGGGAATTTTAAAAAATGAAAAAAAAAACATTTAAAATGCAAAACTTAGATATTTTTTTTATGAGTTGCTAAATAAAGTCCTAATAAATAAAGAGAGACCTTAAAATTTACAATTGACCGTCATTTTTTATGGTTTTACTTTAAAAAATGTATAAAAAATAAACGTTTATTCTGCTATTGAGGTAGAGTCATTTATTATATTTTTTTATTTTCTTTATGAATAATTAAATAATATTGTTTAAATAAAAAATAATTTAATTAATGCCAAAATTAAGTTAATAAAATTCATTTTTAAGCTTTGAATAGTAATAATTAAGTATTATTGAAAAAATTTTTTTATTTATTTAAAGTAGCAATCCGCATTTTTTTACATGAGTAAGATAAGGATGCCGATAGGCAAAATCCTAACGCTCTTAAGACCTTAAAAAGTTATAATCTTTTAAAAAAAAAGACAATTTCAGTGCCAGCACTGTGTTAAAAAAAAAAACGTTAATACCGCCATGTGACTAAAAAATCAAAAACTGACATTTTAAAATTAAAAATTCATAAAAGTTTTTTAAAAATGAAAAAAGAGATTTTTATTAGAACCTTTTTGTCAAAATAATATAAAAAATTTTATCATCAAGAAAAATTAAGAAGAAAAGGTATTCAAAAAAAAAAAGAAAACCATTAACAATTAAATAAAATATTTAAGAGAAAGAAGGAAGCCGCCATTAGTGACGTCATCGTCTTCTTCGTCATCTCTCTCAACATTCGTCGTTAATAGGAGAGAAGCACATTCGGAGTCCACGGAACAACACGAAAAGGCACGATCGTACAGTTTCAAATTTTCAATCGTCGTTCCTGCGCACTTCGTCAAAACTCCAAAATGGCAGTTCAATATCTTCTCTGATGATGTCGTCTTTACCAATCAACAGGTTACATGCGTTCTTCAAACTGCGCCATTTTATGCTAAAAACGGAGTCGTCGAGTCTGCGCATTAAATTAAGTTATGTTTTTCTTTTTATTACCTTATCTTTAATTAAAATCTTAATTAAAAAATTATAGTACAAATAACTTAAAAAGATAGATTAAAATTTCAATCATTACAAAATTAAATTACTTTATAAAATTATCTTTTTCTTAATCAAAATGAAATTAATCTAAATTATAGAATTATTTATGTTATTTTTGACGTAGAATGCAGTCTTCTTGCATAATTATATAAATTTGCTAATTCATAAATAAATTAAATTTAAATATGAAATAATTTTTAAATTAATAATTTAAAAACAAAAAAAAAAACAAAGAAAGCCTATAGTATAGACATGATTAGAGTGTCTTTTGCTCATTTATGTCATTTCTTTTTTATTAAAAGGGCAAAATCTTTTTTTTTTGGTCTCACATATACATGGCTTCTTGTATGCTAATTTGTATTTTTTCTATATGAGTGATTCTTAGTGAATTCAGCAAAAGTTTCCAGGTCGGGTCGCTGAAACCGGCTAAAAACTTTTTTTCAAATTACCTATCCAAAATAGACTATGTCCTCAAATTTTAGCCCTTAATATTGAAAACTAAGCCCAGGGCGAATTTTTGAAAAAACAAGACGTTTTCATCTTTCCTCAGCCACCCACTCTTCTTTTATGTGCCATTCCTTCTGGAAATCATTAAAAATAATGAAAAAAGAGGTACCATAGTAAAATTTCCTCAGGAATCCAGTCATGCCATTAGTTTTTGAAAATTCCTACACGGGGAGCCAGAAAATCGATAAATTCACAGGGTATATTACGGAAACTACAGAAAAATTGTATATCCGAATTTTTTATTGAGCTTCTCAGGAAAAGCGTGTTTTTATATATATTTTCGGATGCCATATCAACCTAGATGCGATCGAACTTCCTAGACCTTAAAATAACCGAAAAATCATGAATTTTCATAAATTTTTCTCATTTTTCAGCAGTTTTTTTGAATTTTCCCGCTCTAAATGACTCCGAGCGATTTAAACAAGGTAAGATTCGGATTCCCAGGGAAATTTCACATATTTTTTTAATTTAAATAATTTTTAGGCTTCGATGTAAACGAGCTGACACCAAATGCCTTAAATACGAAATTTTGATTTTTATCGTTTTTTTAGCAGTTTTTTTGAATTTTCCCGCTCTAAATGACTCCGAACGATTTAAACGCGGTGAGATTCGGATTCCCAGGGAAATTTTACATATTTTCTTTATTTAAATCATTTTTAGGTTTTGATGTAAACGAGCTCACACCAAATGCCTTAAATACAAAATTTTGATTTTTATCGTTTTTTAGCCGTTTTTTTGAATTTTCTTTATTTAAATAATTTTTATGCTTTGATATAAACGAGCTCACACCACACCAAATGCCTTAAATACAAAATTTTGATTTTTATAGTTTTTTAGCAGTTTTTTTGAATTTTCCCGCTCTAAATGACTCCGAACGATTTAAAAAAGGTGAGATTTGGAATCCCCGGGAAATTTTACATCTTTTCTTTATTAAAATAATTTTTAGGCTTCGATGTAAACGAGCTCACAACAAATGCCTTAAATACAAAATTTTGATTTTTATCGTTTTGTAGCAGTTTTTTTGAATTTTGCCGCACTAGTTGACCCTGTATGATTTAAACAAAGTGAGATTCGGATTCCCAGGGAAATTTTACATATTTTCTTTATTTAAATAATTTTTAGGCTTTGATGTAAACGAGCTCACACCAAATGCCTTAAATACAAAATTTTGATTTTTATCGTTTTTTAGCCGTTTTTTTGAATTTCCTTTATTTAAATAATTTTTATGCTTTGATATAAACGAGCTCACACCACACCAAATGCCTTAAATACAAAATTTTGATTTTTATCGTTTTTTAGCAGTTTTTTTGAATTTTCCCGCTCTAAATGACTCCGAACGATTTAAAAAAGGTGAGTTTCGGATTCCCAGGGAAATTTTACTTATTTTCTTTATTTAAATAATTTTTAGGCTTCGATGTAAACGAGCTGATACCAAATGCCTTAAATACAAAATTTTGATTTTTATCGTTTTTTTAGCAGTTTTTTTGAATTTTCCCGCTCTAAATGACTCCGAACGATTTAAAAAAGGTGAGATTTGGATTCCCAGGGAAATTTTACATCTTTTCTTTATTAAAATAATTTTTAGGCTTCGATGTGAACGAGCTCACACCAAATGCCTTAAATACAAAATTTTGATTTTTATCGTTTTGTAGCAGTTTTTTTGAATTTTGCCGCACTAAATGACCCTGTATGATTTAAATAATGTCAAATTCGGGTTTCCAGTAAAATTTTAAGGACTTTCTATACTTTAATAATTTTTTGGCTTTAGTGTAAAAGAGTTCATAGAAAATTCTATATAAATTTAAATTATTTTTTAGCTCTATATTTCAGAGTAAAAATTTTTTAATTAACAATGAATGAAATACATATTTAGGTAATCTTCAAAAGAATGAGTTTTTTAATAAGAAGAAAAATATTCTATTAAAAAAATTTTTATTGATATTTACATAATATTTAGCTTACAATAATGTATTCAGAAAATATTATTATAATTTAGATAATTTATTCATAAATAGAATCCAAATTCTTTAGATATTGAGTGTATTTGGAATGAGTATGCCCTAATTTTCTTTTTATTTGATCATTTTCATTTGTAGCCGATACATTGTATAAAATTTCATTAAACCCTACTTTAACACGGGTCTCGCTACCAGGCTAAATTATTATCTAAATTATTATCTCCGTAAGTACCAAATAATATTTTAATATTCACACAATAATTAAATAAATTTACGTAGCTTATTGTTTTAATGAATAATATGAATAGAATAAAAATGTTTTTAATGTAACTCATTTATTTACTAATAAATCTTGTAAACATTGACGATTGCCACGCCACATAGCTTTAAATTTTTTATATACAATGTTTATTATTTTTAGCGCTAAATTTAAATTATTTAAAATTTTTTTCGGAAATAAGATTATTAGTAATTTACATCTTTAATAATATAATATTTATTAAGTTGTTATTATATACGATATAATAAATCTTATTAGGAACCTTAAACAGAAAAAGTACACACAAAACTCTAAAAAACGATAAAAATCAAAATTTTTTATTTAAGGCATTTGGTGTGAACTCGTTTACATCGAAGCCTAAAAATGATTTAAATAAAGAAAATATGTAAAATTTCCCTGGGAATCCGAATCTTACCTTGTTTAAATCGTTCGGAGTCATTTAGAGTGGGAAAATTCAAAAAAACTGCTAAAAAAACGATAAAAATCAAAATTTTGTATTTCAGGCATTTGGTGTGAGCTCGTTTACATTGAAGCCTAAAAATTATTTAAATAAAGAAAATATTTAAAATTTCCCTGGGAATCCGAATCTCACCTTGTTTAAATCGTTCGGAGTCATTTAGAGCGGGAAAATTCAAAAAACACTGCTAAAAAACGATAAAAATCAAAATTTTGTATTTAAGGCATTTGGTGTGAGCTCGTTTACATCGAAGCCTAATAATTATTTAAATAAAGAAAATATGTGAAATTTCCCTGGAAATCCGAATCTTACCTTGTTTAAATCGTTCGGAGTCATTTAGAGCGGGAAAATTCAAAAAAAACTGCTGAAAAATGAGAAAAATTTAGGAAAATTCACTATTTTTCGGTTATTTTAGGGTCTAGGAAGTTCGATCGCATCTACGTTGATATGGCATCCGAAAATATATATAAAAACAAGCTTTTCCTGAGAAGCTCAATAAAAAATTCGGATATACAATTTTTCTGTAGTTTCCGTAATATACCCTGTGAATTTATCGATTTTCTGGCTCCCCGTGTAGGAATTTTCAAAAACTAACGGCATGACTGGATTCCTGAGGAAATTTTACTATGGTACCTCTTTTTTCATTATTTTTAATGATTTCCAGAAGGAATGGCACATAAAAGAAGAATGGGTGGCTGAGGAAAGATGAAAACGTCCTTTTTTTCCAAAAATTCGCCCTGGGCTTAGTTTTCAATATTAAGGGCTAAAATTTGGGGACATAGTCCATTTTGGATAGCTAATTGGCAAAAAAAAGTTTTTAGCCGGTTTCAGCGACCCGACCTGGAAACTTTTGCTGAATTCACTAGGAATCACTCATATATCTTTGTAATTTTTTTGTATTTTTGTCTATTTGAATTACTTAACTGTCTTATAAAAATCTCTCTCTCTCTTTTAGTTTAGATAAATTGTTTGAATTTTTTACTTGAATTTAAAATTAATTTAAACTTATAATAAATTAAATTTTAAAATAATAAAATCTTAAAAATTTAAATTTAAATTAAAATTAATTTTTTGAATTTAAAATCAATTCTTTTTTTTATTATTATCATTATAAACTTTTATTAATTATTTGGACGTTCCTAAGGTACTCTTATCATCTGGAGGCTGCTTCTTTTGGCCTGCATCCTTGTCAGATCCACGTGGGTTCCAGCTCATTGACAACATATCCTGTTGTATCATCTTCAAGTCTTGGAGCATTGATCATTAGATATCCTGGTGGTGTCATTGGCCTCATGTCTTCAAATTAGTAATTGCTTGTTAAATTAAAATTTAATTATTTGTAAAGATTTTGTTTATTGAACAATTTATTGTAAATTTAATATTTTGTTTATTTATATAATTTTTTTTCTCTAAAGTAACCTTATGTCAAAAGTTGTTTAAAATAATCTCAATTGTTCAATTCACAATTTTCTTTTGCCACAAATAATTATTAATTGTTAAATTTTATTTCAAATTTTAATATCTGTCACAATTTATAATTTCTATAAGCTAATGTGCAATTTACTATTATTATTTTCCATTGTAGATAACACAGGCCAACAAAAAAAAAAAAAAGTCAAGACCCAGAAGGTACACCCTATGAAAGTTACTTATTTTGGTGTGCTTAGATGGTATATAACGTTAATATTAAGATTTAACTGTTCAGTTGGCCGTCCCCTACCCCCCTGTACCTCCCGGGGGGTGAAAAATTTATTTTTCATAAAAATTTTAATTTAATACATATTCCTATGTATTTTGGTGTACTTGAACTGAAAATGTCGAAAAAAAGTAATTGCGACCCCCAAATAACCCTCTAAACCACACCAAGGCCACTTTGGGCCCACCTGAGGGTTGAAATTTCGTTTTTTATAAAAAATTAAAATTAACGTATATTTCTAGGTATTTTGGTGTACTTGAAAAAAAAACGTTGACAATAGCTAATTGTTACCCTATAAACCACTTCAAGCCCTCTTTGGGTCCCCCTGAGGGTTGGAAATTTGTATCTTGTAAAAGATTAAATTTAAATATATGTTAATTTTAATCTTTTATAAAAAACGAAATTTTAATCCTCAGGTGGGCCCAAAGTAGCCTTGGTGTGGTTTAGAGGGTCATTTGGGGATCGCAATTACTTTTTTTCGACATTTTCAGTTCAAGTACACCAAAGTACATAGGAATATGTATCAAATTAAAATTTTTATGAAAAACCAATTTTTCACCCCCTGGGGGGTACAGGGAGGTAGGGGACGGCCAACTGAACAGTTAAATCTTAATATCAAGGTTATATACCATCTAAGTACACCAAAATAAGAAACTTTCATAGGGTGTACCTTCTGGGTCTTGACTTTTTTTTTTTTTTTTTTGGCCTGTGTAATTGTTAATTCTGATCTAATTTTTAGATCTGTAATTTTTTATAAATATTTACAATTTATGATTGTCTTTTATCTATTTTAATTGTCAATTTAAACTCTTTCTTTTATAATTAACTTTAATTATTTTTGATAATTGAATTAATTAATATAAATAATTTTAAGTTGTACATTTGTTAACTTTTTAATAATTAAGAGCCATGGCCTCCATCATATGCATATGAAGCATTTGATAAGGATCACCAAAAAACCGTAGCTTCTTGTAGAGTGAGGATGACTGGGCTAATTAAAAATTGGCAAAGGTTTGAAGGTAATCACCATCAAATCTTTGCCTCTAAAGACTTAGAATCACTTATGAGGGATCAACCATATTTTACTGATAAGGTTTTTGATCAATTAGATGAACAACATCTTGTAAATTTAACTTTTTTTCAGAATTACTTAGACAGTCTACCTCCTCCGAAGATCGTGCCCGTGAACAAACCCCTAACAATATAGTAGTTCATCAACAGTCTTAGGACTTAGAGCGTTTGCCGCGTCTCGATCTTCCAGATTTTAATGGCGATTATAGGGAATGGGAGTCTTTTCGCGACATTTTTCATTCGTCCGTAGTTTCAAAACCCAAAATCCCTAATATTACTAAATTGCGTCACCTTAGAGCCTATTTAAAAGGCGATGCTGCTGACTGAGTTAGCAGTTATGCGTTAACTATAGATAATTTTCTAATTGTTTGGAATAAATTAACTGAAAGGTTTCAAAATAAAAAGCGCTAGGTAAATGCTCATGTCGCAACAATTTACAAATTACCCCCTATGACTAAAACTAGTGCAGTAGAATTAAAAAAAATTTTAGCTAGTCTTACTACTCCTCTTTCTGCATTAGAAGTTTTAGGCCGGCCTGTCAATACGTGGGATGATTTTTTAATTTTCCACACCTTATCCTTATTTGATAATGAAACTAAAAGGCAATGGGAATCATATTTATGTAATGTATCCTAGTCTGCTCATTCTTCTCAAGTAATTAATCAAAATTTATTGAATGATATTAATCAAGAAAATTGTACTTTATCAAATTTTATTTCTGACCCTCCAAATCTTGACTTATTAATTCAATTCATGGAAGCTCAGATTGGCATATTATAATCCATTGAGGAAAATTAGTATAAATTCTAATTTAGATAAAATCAAAAATAATAATGTAGCCACTCAACCCCAAGTTAAAGTTTTTCATGCTCAAGTAAAGTATAACAATAACTCTAAATTAGAATGTCTTATTTTTAAAAGTAATCACAAAATTCAAAATTGCAATAATTATAATAAGTTAACCTCTGCTAAAAGATATGAATTCATAAAATCTTTACAAAGGTGTTGTAATTGCCTTGGCAATCATTCCTATTTTAATTGTCTTTCAAAGGAACTTGGCAATATCTGTAAGAAAAAACATCACAAATCATTGCATGATGACAATTATGTGAACAAATTTCAAAAACCTCAACATTCTGATACTGCCAATCATGATTCCGATGAAAATGTTAATTTAAAATCAAATCAAGTCACAGATAACGATTCTAATGAAAATTTTGAATCAGCTTAGGCACTTCAGCTGCCTTTAGCCAAAGATACTTTACTACGTATAGATGTAACATTGCGCCCGAAAAAATAACTAAAATTAGAAAGAGAGAAAAGTAATGGATCCCACACAAATCCCACCTATGTCTATCTCTTTTTAGTGCAGTAGAGGGGGATTTTCTACGTAATAGTTTAAATGAAAAATTCAATTTTATTTTATTTTAATTTAAAATTGTAAATATTTATTTATAAATTTTTGTAAACAAGATTTCCTAATGATGGTGACCGCAAAAGCATCTGGCTAAAGACTATTGGTATCGAAAAAGTTAATGTTGGAGCAAATATATGCAGCTTCCATTTTTGTGAAAATGACTAAAATTTTAGAATTTAAAGCATAATGGAAAACCTATTCTTAATTTTGATTCAGGTATTAAAAAAATAAGCGAAGCTGGACTGAAGCTTCGCTTATTAAAGAAGAATTGAAAAACATTTTTTTTTTACTTTTCTTTACGTTTTAAGTCATTTGCAATCATTTTAAAAGATAAAAAATACCGTTAGCTACAAGCGGAATTCTTCTAATGGTAAACGGAACAATTCCACTTGCCAGAAGCGGATTTTTTTTCCGTGTATATAAAATTAAATTAATAAAAATAACTATTAATACTTTGTAAAAATTTTGATAATAAAACGTTAGTTATATATTATTGATATTTTTATAAAATACTCTCTAAAATGAAAAGGATGAATTTGGGTAAAAATTCACACCATTGCACTTTTAAAGTAGCGATTTTTTTTTCACATCTCCAAAGCGGTAAACTCGAAATTCACACTTTTAAAGGTGCGAATTGAACGTTTACACCAGGATTGTACAGCGCGTTTTTAAATTCACACTTTTGAAAGTGTGAATTTTATGTTCGCACCCTGCGGTAATAGAACCTTAATAAATTAACCTTTTTAAATATCAATTTTAATACTGTTAAATACTATTTATTTTATTAAGAAATCTAAATCTTTTTTTTTCTTTAAAAAAACTTAAAAAATATAATAAAATACTGTAAATCGTAATTTCAAACATTACATATAAACGTTTGCTAAATTTTATACAATATAAACAAGTATTTACACTTGTAACTTTATAATAATAACTAAAAAATTTGTTTTTATTATGACATTAAAACGATAATTCTAGATATTAGTACTTTCATGGAAAAAAATAAGATACTATGTCCAAAAAAAGAAAAATTATGTGTTTTTTTAATTATTTTATGTAAAAAATTTTGAAAATAAAAATCGTACAGTTACTTTGCTCTAAGTAGATCGCCCCTTGTAAGTTTTTTATTTATTTTTTAAATATTATATTTACTTAATGTCATAATAAAAACAAATTTTTTAGTTATTATTATAAAGTTGCAAGTGTAAATACTTGTTTATGTTTTATATATTATATATTTAGCAAACGTTTAAATGTAATGTTTGAAATTTCGATTTACAGTATTTTATAATATTTTTTAAGTTTTAAATTTAAAGAAAAAAAAATGTAGATTTCTTAATAAAATAAATAGTATTTAATAGTATTAAAATTGATATTTAAAAATGTTAATTTATTAAGGTTCTATTACCGCAGGTTGCGAGCATAAAATTCACACTTTTAAAAGTGTGAATTTAAAAACGCGCTGTACAATCCTGGTATAAACGTTAAATAAGCATCTTTAAAAGTGTGAATTTCGAGTTTACTGCTTTGGAGGTGTGAAAAAAAAATCGCTACTTTAAAAGTGCGATGGTTTGAATTTTTACCCAAATTCATTTTAGAGAGTATATAAAAAAAATTTTTTAATTTAATATGTAATTATTTAAATAAATAATAAAAAATTAAAATTTCAATTTGTTTTTAATTTTCTTATTTTTTATTTTAACAAATATTATTTCTATTAAAACAATAGCTTTTATCCTAAAATTCTCCTCCCTTTTCCTCGCTTATTAATGCTACTCCTTAAAAATAGAAAGATACATAAAATGTGGGAAAGATATGTTTTTTCTCTTTCTAACGCTCAATTTATTCGTTATTTTCCACTTACAGACTCTCATGCACTATGTTACATCTATACGTAGTAAAGTATATTTGCCTTTAGCTAACTTGTCTTTTTGTTTGTGATGAGCTTGAGTCCTCACTTCCCTCTTAACTGCTTAATCCGGATAAGCAAGAGTGCGAAACCCGTAAAGTGAAAAGGGTAAAAATGTTAGCAGACTCCCATTCATAATAATTTTAAAAAAAATGCCTTAGATTGTAAATCATTTCATGGTATTTCTTGACCAAAACTCGTAATCCGTATTCTAATATTAGATAGGAGAGTGGTAGATATCAAAACTTTCTAAAACTCATAATAATTATAATTTTCCATCCTTAATGTAAAATTAAGCGTAGAGGGACGCCAAACCGCAGTGAATACACTTGTCTAACATTGTCAGGATGAGAAACAAATTATAATTCTTTGACCTTAACAAAACCATGACATGGTCTCTTAAGTATTTTAAATCCTTATAAAAACGCAATAAAAGAGTGATAAACTAATCAAAAAAATGAGGTTAATGACATTGTTTTGGCAGCTGACGAAACAATGCCTTCAAGTAAATGGCCTTTAGGTCAAAATAATTAAAATATTTAAAGAGCCTGATCTGACAAGGATCGTTAAGGTCAGAATCTGCACTTCTGTATTAAGAAGTCCTATTCAGAAGTTAGTGTTGTTAAACACATATGATGAAGTAGCCTGAATAATTCTTTTATTGTAGGTTCCATTATTTGGGTTTGATAGCACTATCTTTTGTCTAATTTTCTTTGTAAATATTTTGTATATATTTGTCGTATTATTTATTTATTATATTTGTTTAAAAACTTAATAATTTATGTTATTATTGTTAAATATTGATAATGTGAAATCAAATTTAACAACTCTTTTGAGAGGTGAAAATGGTGTGAAAACACACACCTTTAGTATTTTTATATATTGTATGTAAAAAGAGAGAGAAGATGCCGCACGCCTAATCGTCCGAGCCGCTCTCGTAGTTAGTGCGCGTTCTTACTTTGTGCAATACGCATGAAAATAAATAGTTGTACATAAAAACTTATTGTTAATATTATTTAATACCTTGTCCTTTTGCTCCTTATAAATAAGTCTAAATAATTAGTGGATTTCGTCCATTGAGAATAAGGAGATAATTAAAAAACACAATAAGGAGCTTGCATGGGTCAAAATTTTGGTAATTTTTTTGCATAATCTGAAATTATATAAAAAAATATTAGACACGTATTTTTGTATTTTTTAAAATTATAAAATTAACAGAATTATATAGGATTCAAAAAACAGATTTTCGTCAGAGGTCTAACGTCACAATGTATTTGTATACGGTAGGCGTGACGTCATCACTTTTTTAATTTTCATTTTTTTGAAAAACTAAAAAGTACGTGTCTAATATTTTTTTGTCTAGTTTCAAATTATGCAAAACAATCATTAAAATTCCGATCCATACAAGCCCCCTATTAATTATAGAAATAATTAATACTTTAATATCGTATGCGATCTTAACTTTTTGAGACATCAGAAGAAACTTACAAGCGGGCAAAAGTCTTCTTTACTTACATGAACAGTACCTCGCATGCGTTATATGCACTTATATACACTTGTATACACAGGTATATAAACACTAACTTGATTTTAACACTCCCTCGTACAAAGAGTATATAACCATTTTAATAGGTACATTAAATATCAATACTGTAACAACAATAATCTTATCAATACATGTTTACATTTTATCATAAATAGTAAAAAAATACAAATTTATATAAAATAATAAACTTTAGTTATTAATTACGGAATTATAAATTACTAAACTTTAAATTCTTTCATCCATTTTCTGTATCTCGTTCTGTTTAAACCTATTTAGTGTCTGTGACAAAGAAAATATAAGTATTAATTTATTTATTCAATATTACATTTGTTAGTCGTTTGTGTTCTTCTAAAGCAAGTGAATATATCAGCTTCTTGATCCTTTCATCGAACCCGTCTGATCCGTTATAAATTTAAGTTTCGCACATTCCTTAGCTTACTCTTAAGTAAACTTAATATTAACCTTACTCTAAAGCTTTTATCATATGTATGTATGTACTTGTAATTAACCTCTCTGAACATTAAGTTATATCGGAGGTCACCAACACTTGACACATGCAGCTATCAACCGCATAATTTGCTTTTTATCTCCTCGGAAGTCGATATATATATTTAGATATATACCCCTTTTTCCTTTTATTGGAAATAACTCTAGGTGGATAGGCATGTGGGAATTGTAGCAACGACAATACTTTTCAATATTAAACTATTTAGAACCGCTGAACATTACTCAGTAACGTCGTTGCCATTGGTGAAGCTGTAGGAGTAGAAGAAAATTTTTAAGGGATGGAATATATGTTGGAAGGTACACTTGCTGACAACCAGGGAATATTAACATATTATTAACATATTCCCTGATCCCCCATATTTTTAAGGGTATGGCTTTCCCTTGGTTAAGGACCGGTATTTTGAGGAATCATGCAACCAATTCCGGTTAACAGTGGCGCGAAAAACCATTGGAGAAAAACGCCCACTTGCATGACATACGGAGAACGATTCGTAGTACTTTCTACGACATTCGTCTCCTGGGATCTAGCAGCCCTCCATACAAATTTTATTTTTAATTTTTATTAAATATAAAATCCAGGTGGGATCGAACGCTCGTACCTTAGGTTAATAAGCAAGCGCTTGATCCACTAGGCTACCGTCACCGTTTGCTTTTATCATATGATTTAATTTATTATAATTTGTTTCGGCACATCTTCTAGCAGCATTATTATCAAAACATAGTGGTTTTGGATAAAAACTTTTTCGTAAAATAGAGCTTATAGTTTTATGTACCCTTATTAAATATTGGGAAGCTTCAGTTTTTGCGACATATTCAGCCTTATATGTTGACAGATTCATGTGAAGTTGTTTGTGAACTTTTCATACCACAAGTGGTTCGAGATCTTTTACAATCTCCAAAGCTATTGTCAGCCTAAGATTGTTTTTTGTCTTCTTGTCCTATAAAAGTTAAAGAGAAAATAGTCATTGTTTTTAAATTATTCATTACTCGTTTAACCATTTTCCAATCGTTTTCAGTTAGATTTATTTGATGTCTATCAAGGAAATTTACTGCAAATGCAATGTCAGGACGTGTAGCGTTTGCTAAGTATAGAAAACTACCTACGCACAGTGTAGTAAAAAAAAATCAAAAATCGGCTTCAACGCAATTTCTTATGAAAAAAAATTCTGCTGGATGGAAAATGACCGTTTTTGTGTATACTAAATAATAGGCGCCCAAAGTCAAAAATTTTTTTTTTTTTTTTAATTTTTTTAGCTGCTGAATGAAAAAAAAAATCTATTTTTTAACATAAAAAGGTAAAATATTTGTAGTTTTAAAATGAAAAAAAAAAAAAATTTATTAGATACAGCTCTGTATTAAAATCAAATTTCAATCAAATTTTTCATTTTTTTTATAATTTTTTGACTAAATTGCAAATGTTAACATCTTTATACTGCATACAACCGTCTATAATTGTACTAATACACTTTTTTTATCTTTATTTATTATTAATGTCCATATTTTAATACAGAGCTGTACCTAAAAAAATTTTTTTTTTCATTTTAAAACTGTAAACGTTTTACCTTTTTATGGTATTTAAATAGATTTTTTTTTTCATTCAGCAGCTAAAAAAATTAAAAAAAAAAAAAAATTTGATCCTGGGTGCCTATCATTTAGTATACACAAAAATGGTCATTTTTCATCTAGCAGAATTTTTTTTCATAAGAAATTGCGTTGAAGCCGATTTTTGGCCACTTTTTTTTTACGCACTGTGCTACGGCTTCTCTGTATGCTCTTTTTACTCTCGTTTCAGTATCAGCTAAAGCCTTTCGTCACTATTTTCTTCCCGTGAAATTTTTTCTCTACTAGCTACTTGAGACGTGATCATAGGTGTTCTTTATGGATGAGAATTATGAAAGTTAAATCGTTTTAAAATTTTATCAATATATTTTTCCTGACTTAGCTTCATTACATTATTTATTATATCGTGTTTAATCATTATACCTAAAAATTCTCGCGGTTCAGCTAAGTTCGTTATTTCAAATTCTTTTTCTAATTTTAAAATTATTTCGTTTAATATATCTTTGTTATTTCTAGCAATTATCATATCATCAACATAAATTAAAAGTATTTAAGGTTTTCCTTTTTCATGCCTAATAAAAAAACATGATTCTTTTTTATTATGTTCTAAACATATAGATTTTAAAACAGAAGTAATACCATCGTTCATATCGATAGTTCATACGGGCTAGTACGCAATCCATACAAGGCTCGTTCTATTTTGCGTACGCGAGTTCGTCTTTCTTCTTCTGTATAGCCAGTGCCCTCAGGAATTTTCATGTAAATTTCTTCGTCAATCGTGCCATTCAAAAACGCAGGTTTTTTATCAAGTTAACATTACTTTAATCTAAATTTATTTATTATTGCTAATTCAATCCTAAAAAGGGACAAGCGTGAAACTGGAGCTTAAGTTTCCGCTAAATCGTAAACATTTTTTCCCTTAAAACCACGGCGAACTAATCGCGCTTTATATTTTCTGTTGCGAGTAGCATCACTTTTTTCTTTAAACATACATCTCGAGTCAACTATATTAAGTCGTTTACTATTTTTCAATTTATCAAGGCCTTTTAACAATCGTCCAAACTTTCATTTTATTTAATTAATTTAATTCGTCTTCTGTGGCCTTAATCCAAAAACGACGTTTTGCCGATTTCATATCTTTTTCATGAGTTTTAAAATCATCCTTTACTCTTTATATAAGAGAAAAATTTACTTCTTTAAATTCGCGCACCTCATTTTAAAAGGTAAATAAAGCCTGAGCACCTTTGAATTTATTTTAAGATTATCAAAAAAGCTTGTATCATTTATGGGTGTGTTAATTTGTTTATTCGTATTATTTTCATTAGTATCGTTAATTTTATTGTAAATTAATTTCTTTGGTCTACCTCTTTTTTGTTTAACTGGTTCTCCCTCCTATTTCGAAAGATGTTTCAGTATTTATTGAATTATCATTCTGAAATTCTAAGAACCATTTATTTATTTTTATTTTGGTCTACCTCTTTTTCGTTTAACTGGTTCTCACTCCTATTTCGAAGATGTTTCAGTATTTATTGAATTATCATTCTGAAATTCTAAGAACCATTTATTTTTATCGTTAATTCAGGTACATCTTTAAATTGCTTTTTATTATATAAATCGCCATAGACCAATTTTTCGTTAAACCTTACGTAATAATTACCTTACGTATTAATTAATTAATACTTTCATAATATTTATTTTCTTCAGGTTTCGAAAATTGATAACCTGATGATTTGTAGCCTATAAAGATAAATCTAAATTTCTGACCGGTTTTTCTTTGGACTTTTATGTATGCTATACAGCCAAATCGTTTTATATGCTGCATATCGTAACTATGATTTGTAGCAAATTTTCCCAAAGGTACTATCATTTTGTTTGCTTTATGGGAAGTTCTGTTGTAAGCATATGCAGCAGCTCCTAGTGCTCAATCCCACATACTTACAGGACAATAAGAATCGTACATATAAGCTCGTACTTTCTTTTCAATCGTTTAATTATATTTTTGAGCAACTACATTATTATCAAGAGTATCTAGACAAGTCAGGTGCTGTTCAGCTCCAAGTTTAATTAATACTTCTATCGTATAACCACCAGTGTTTTCTGTTCCTTGATCCTATCGTACAACCCTTAATATACTCTGTTCCTTGATATGTACGTAAGTAACAGACTTTAGTGTCTCTGCCTAATAAATTCCGAGCGATTTTAATAATAGCCTCAAGACAATGACCAGTTTCGTCTTTCGTTTTTATAGGAAAGCCCATTGTTCAACCTCGAAAAGTCATCAATAAATGCAGATATAAATTTATATCCTTTAGAAAAAGAACTTAGTGATATTTTACCCATAATGTCAGAGTAAATAATTTGTAAAAGTTCAGTGGCTTGTTTACTTGTTAACTAAAAGGTGGGAGTTTATTAAATTTAGTCATATTGCAAACTTCAAAATCTAATAATGAATCATTAAATAATGCCAATTTTTTGTTTTTTTTAGGAAGTAGTTCTTAATTTCTTTCTATGAGAGTACTAATATCTAGAATTATTGTTTTTAAAGGATTTCTCCATTTGATACGTAATTTTTCGAAATTTTTTTTTTTTAATGTTTTACATAAAAAAATTGAAAAAACACAATCATTGTTTTTCTTTTTGTACGTAGTTGTTGTAAAATGGATCAAATAAATCGGTTATAATCTTTATTATTATTATTATTATATTAATGAGAGAGAGTGAGATAACATTCACCATGCGTCGGCACCCCATGCTTACATAACGACAGTCAAGTCAGTCTGTTGTACACGGCAGTGATATACATATCACAAATCAATATATATCATAATAAATATATATTAAAATATAATCAATTGTGTTATCACTTTTTTAATTACCATAATTCCTTTGGATAAAACACCTTTTTAAACATCTGGCATCCCTTGTAAATAGCCGAATTGACAAAACAAGTGAAAAATTTTATACCAGAAGTGTGTACTCTTTTTTCAAAAAGAGAGCAACAAGTGCTCGAATAGTCAAAACGTGTACGACGCCATGTGCTTCATCGTTATTTTTGTGTTGTGAATAAAAATAAAATCATTTTATTTTAATATCATTATTTCGAGCAGTGATAATCATAAGTTCAAAAAATAAAAGGAACCGGCAAATCTACAAAATTATCTTTTTTTTTCAAAATGAACGCCATTCCTCAATAAAAATGACATCACCATCATAAGTATTATCATCATCAACAAATTAAAATTTTATTGGAGCACATGGATCAATTTATTTAAAAAAAAAAAAACTGCATAAATGTTCATAGTGTGAAAACCTTTTTTTTTGTGGAAGAAGAAAAATGAAGAGATTTTTTTAAAAGCTTATATTAATGAGAAAAAGTGAGATAACATTCACCATGCGTCGGCACCCCATGCTTACATAACGACAGTCAAGTCAGTCTGTTGTACACGGCAGTGATATACATATCACAAATCAATATATATCATAATAAATATATATTAAAATATAGTCAATTGTGTTATCACTTTTTTAATTACCATAATTCCTTTGGATAAAACACCTTTTTAAACAGTAGTACTTAATTTTTTTTTATGAAAGTACTAATATCTAGAATCATCGATTTTACTCGAAATCTCGAATCTGATGCCTAATTTTGCGAAAATTTTTCTTTCAAAACCTTTTACATAAAAAAATTAAAAAAAAAAAACAATTATTTTTTTTTTAGGAAACAGTACTTAATTTCTTTCTATGAAAGTGCGAATATCTAGAATTATCGTTTTTACTAGGTAAAATAGATCGTTAAAAATATTTGTTATTGTTAATGAGGAACCATACTACTAACCATCGTTTTGATTGGTAGACCATAAACCGTCCAAAATAAATTTTTTTTTCTTAAATTTCAACTTTGGCAGCGACTTTAAAAAAATTGAGGGTTATGCCCATTCTATCTTTTTTTAACTAATAAAAAATAAAACAAATTTTGGGGCAACATGGTCAAATACTTAAAAAACTGAAATAACTTTTGTTTTTAATTTTGCGATTTTTTGAAAAAGGACCCCGCACAAATGAATAGGAAATGGCCGTTCGATCAAATTAGCTGAATTTTTAGTATGTTTTAGATTTTATTATTCTGAAAAAAAGTCTCCATGGACACAAAGCTCCAAAGTCTCAACTTTGGCTGCTACGTAGCTTGAAAGCTCCATAGCTCTATTACAGCAAGTTTGCTTAAAGACCTTTTAAAGGTTAATTTTTAAAGTATACTTTTTTGTTTTTGACATCGCTGATGAATTTGAAACGAATTTGACATCAGATTGACAAGATTGTCAATTGACAGTTCAATTAGCTGCCAATCGCTAAAATAAATCTTTACATTTTAAACAGGGCAAATAAAATATGTTTGAGATTACTGATTATAAATCTGGCACCAAATAATATTGAAATTATTGATCCATAATATCTCTCTTTTTCTCTCTCTCTCTATCTCCCCCTCCTTCCCTCTCTCATATGGTTTTTAGGTTACTGATTATAAATTGGATACCAATTTGTAAAAAGTTGACAGCTGCAAGAACTTGTCCAAAAGTCAACAAAAATAAAAGATTTTATGTAGGCTTTTTATTTTTGAGATTGTTAAATATGATGTTATTTCATACTAGGAAAAGTCGACAGTTGATTGCTGTCAGTTTAAATAGTTTGTACAATGTACTTATTTAAATTTATTATATTTTTTATTTAAATATATTATACTAAATTTATTAAATGTATTAGGGTGTATCCACAACTTTTCATACAAAAGTGGGCGCACACATGTCACCGATTGGGCTCAAATTTTTAGATCATGTTTGGGGTAATAAAAAACTCACCTAGCCAAATTTTTAGCCCTCTAGAACAATATGGGGCTAAGTTATGGCCTCCAAAAGGTCCAAAAAATGACCTATTTTAGCCTATTTTCCGCTATTTTCAAAATTTCGCCATTCCCTTATTTTTCCGTCAAATTACTTCCGGTTGGTCGCATTTTTTTGGTATAAGCTTCAGAATTTACCAAAAAAATTTATAACCACTTTTATTACGTAGATTTTATTTGGCGATAAAAAATGTTAGATGACTTAAACGAAAAAAAACAGGAATTTCAAATTGGTGCCAAATCTGGAAATCTTTATATAACTACTTCCAGTTAGTTGCAAAATTTTGTACTACTCAAGACCTTTTGAATGCGACCTACAAAATTAAAAACGGCTTACTTTATCCGGAGTTATGCGTATTTTAGTTTGGTCGTTTTTCGGAAATTTTGATTTTTTTGCGTTTTCAAATTACTATAACTTAATTACTTTAACCAAAATGGCCAAAAATTTCAGAGAATATTCTTCAAACATTAATAAATAATCTCTGAAATTTTGGTGGATGATATTGGCTTCTATCCATTTTTATACATTCCCAAAAAAGCCTTATTCTTCACGTATTTTGTGTATTAAAGTGGACATATTTTTGGACTTTGTGGAAAAACTTTGCTCCCCGGGTTTTTTTGTGAAGTTTTGGTCATAAAAAGTTCCTAGTTCCAAGGATTTTGCTTTTGCGTTGCAAAAACACGTGCTTGTAAGCACCTCAATTTTCCCATTTAAATTACATAGGAATTTTGACTTTTCAGCTTTCTAATTTATTACAAAGCTTGCAGAATGTTTTGAAAAGCTACTAATCGATGGAAAGTACTATTTAAATATATAAAAAATGATACCCAACCTCAAGTAGCCAAAAAAAATATTTTTAAAACGATTTTACCGGTAATAAACGAAAAAAAAGTACTCCATGGCTTCATGTAATTTAAATGGAATACTTTTTTTTAAAATTATGATTTCTTATAAAAAAATAATTTGAAAGAAAAGTAATACTATTATTATTAATAATAAAAGTTCTTTAATTTTAAAGGCTATGCCCGGATCTATATAGTGAATCGGCCCACGAAATATATTTAAAAACTAATTGTATTAGGTCAAAGTATACCTAAAAAAAAAAGGATTCTGAAGTTTTTAGACTCCCAGATGCCTTCAGCTCTGATTGGCAGTCTATTAATGACAAAAAAAAAAGTTCCGTTTTAACGACTTTTTAGTCAACTTCCGGCTACTCCCGTGGTAAAACGATTTTGTCAAAATGATCTTGCGACCTCTCATTCAAAAGGTTAGATTTTTCGAAAAAGGACCCCGCACAAATGAATAGGAAATGGCCGTTCGATCAAATTAAGTGAATTTTTTGTATGTTTTAGATTTTATTATTCTGAAAAAATATCTCCATGGACACAAAGCTCCAAAGTCTAAACTTTGGCCGCTACGGAGCTTGAAAGCTCCATAGCTCTATTACACAGGCACACAAAAAAAAAATCATGTACCAGAGGGTAGACCCCCTGGTATGGGGGTTTTTGGTGGTGCTAAAACCGAATATGGCTAAAGAAATGCAATAAAATTAGCCAATTTGCCCGCAGCGCCCCAGTAAGCCCCCCAAAGAAGTGAAAAAAATTTTTTTATCTCGTTTAGGGGGGGGGGGGCACTGGGGCCACTGGGACAACATTTCTTGTATACATTTTTGGAATAAGCGTCCCAAAAAACATGATTATATAGTTTAATTTTCATTTTTCGAGAAAAAAATTTTTTTCACTTCTTTGGGGGGCTTACTGGGGCGCTGGGGGCAAATTGGCTAATTTTATTGCATTTCTTTAGCCATATTCGGTTTTAGCACCACCAAAAACCCCCATACCAGGGGGTCTACCCTCTGGTACATGATTTTTTTTTTTGTGTGCCTGTGTAATAGAGCTATGGAGCTTTCAAGCTCCGTAGCAGCCAAAGTTGAGACTTTGGAGCTTTGTGTCAATGGAGACATTTTTTCAGAATAATAAAATCCAAAACATAAAAAAAATTCACCTAATTTGATCGAACGGCCATTTCCTATTTATTTGTGCGGGGTCCTTTTTCGAAAAATCGCTAAATTAAAAACAAAAGGATAATTCCATGGATAAAACGCACAAAATGATATGCCAGGACTCAAAAATAGGAAATTTGGTTTTTTTTCGATAAAACAACTTAAAAATAGATGATTCCCCGAATTTGAAGGTTTTTTATAAATTTTGAAGGGTGCGTTGCTGATTTAAAGTTTTTTGGTCAAATTTCTCTCAGCCACCATTTTTGAAAATTCCGTAAAAAAGCTCTAAAAAACGTTAAAGAAAGAAAAAAAAGTAGGTTTTCGATGTAAAATTTGATAAAAAATTCGAATTTTCAGTCAGATTTTTCCTACTCTATGTCAATTCTCGGGAAAATTCAAATTTGTGTTAAACTTTAAGTGAAAATAACTCAAAAGTTTCCCGCTAAAAAAAAATTTTTTTTTTCAAAATCTTCAAAAATTGCATATATTTCCTGAAAAAAATTTCCCGAGAGTAATTTTTGTTTTAAGCGAGTAATACCGATTTTCGTTTTTTTCAATTTTTATTTGTTACTTATTTTGCTGATTTCCCGCTAAGTCACGTGACCAAATGAAAATCTGACCAAAAATTTGAATTGTGCGGGAAATTTCACAAAGGTATAGTAATTTTGGTATAATGATAAATCTTTTAAATGATACATCTTAATTTGACAATTTAATTAAAATGGTTTATTAAAATATAGAAAAAATGAAAATTTATAAAATGGGATTTTATTGATTTTTGGGTACATTTCTAACTATTTATAGACATTTTGATAGAAAATAAAATCTAAACTTAAAAAAAATTTGATTTTTATTAATAATAGACATAACTTTTGTTTTTCCAAAAGAAGTATTTTTATTTTTAGATTTTACATGATTTTTAGCTAAAAATGTAAAAAATTCAAATTTTTCATCAAATTTTACATCGAAAACCTACTTTTTTTTCTTTCTTTTTTTACGGAATTTTCAAAAATGGTGGCTGAGGAGAGAAATTTGACCAAAAAACTTTAAATCAGCAACGCACCCACAGTGTGGCAAAATGGACAAAAATCGCTCTTGGACTGAGTTTTTGAGCTATCGACTTGAAACCTGTTTTGAATTACTTTAAAATAAGTCTGCTTTCGTGTCTCACTGCGGATTTGTCATATTTCTTTATTTATAATTAGCCTATTTACTAAAAATGAATTTTTGCGAGATTCTAAAATATGCAAAAATTATGATTTAATATTTTTTTACTTAAAAATGTTTTTTAATTTTTATGTATATAATACAGGATTAACATAAAAAAATTTCCCGTTTGTTTTAGAGTGCAAAAAATGTAGGAAGTGAAAATTTCGATAAATGAATAGGTTGAGTTCGTGTAAAATTTAAGAAGAAAAAAAATTTATTTTGGATGGTTTATGGTCTACCAATCAAAAGGATGCACTAAAATCACTTTCAAAAGTAATTTTATCTGAAAGTATATCGTCTAACCTTTTGAATGAGAGGTCGCAAGATCATTTTGATAGAATCGTTTTGCCACGGGAGTATCAGAAAGACGACTAAAAAGTCGTTAAAAATTTACTTTTTTTTTATCATTAATAGGCTGGCAATCAGAGCTGAAGGCATCTGGAAGTCTGAAAACTTCAGGATCCTATTTTTTTTAGATGTACTTTGATCTGATACAATTAGTTTTTAAATATCTTTCGTGGGCCGATCCTCTATATAGATCCGGGCATAGCCTTTAAATGATTTAACATAAATTTCATTAATAATGATATAAATAAATAAATGCTTATAAATTTAATAAAAAAAAAAACACTTTATTGAATTATTTCACGTATAAAATATAATTTTTTTCTATCATTGTGTGTTGATATTTTAATAAATATCGTTTTTTAATTTGTGTAAAAACTTTTCTTTATTCTTAAAAGAAGCGCATAGTCGAATAGAGTCGTATCTATATTTATTATAATCTTTTATTAAAATTAAATGGTTAATTGATTTAACTCTATTTAATCCTACGTAAGTTACGCCTAATTGTTTTTCACTGTCTCCTATATGGAGAAACATTTTATGAATAGTCTGTCCTTGCGACTTGTGTATTGTTATCGAATAAGATAACATAAGTGCAATTTGTGTTCTGCTGCATTGTATTTTATTATGCGTGCATGTTCGGGTTAGTGGAATTATCGGAAACAAATTTTTATATAAATATGGTCCTCGGTAATTGTCAAATTCTACCATGATTGCTTCTGGTAATTACGGCGGTGAATCATTGTCAGAATAAATTATTTCTCTGACATGACCTAAAGTACCATTGATTAAACCTCCAGCAGTCCATAAGTTTGCCCTTAACATTACACGATAATTTTTAGATAAATATAGGATATTTTGTAATCCTGAAGCTTTTTCATCCGAACAACTCATGGCTACATTGGGTACATTTGTACCTACAATGCGTGCTACTGCGTTTCTTGTATTTTTTTTAAATATTTTTCGTTATGTGCATCTAATTCTGTGCATTTCGGGTATAAGTGTATTGCATTTTCAAATAAATCTGATTCCTTTTTTGGTATTATGGTTTTCCGTCTGTTATGCGTAATGCTTCATAATTTTCCTGGGACAATTCTGCGTTTGCAATTTCATCCAACAATTTAGATTATGGCTTTTGATTACCTTCTTGTCGGTGTGCATTTTTTAAACAGAAGTATTTCTGAAACTCATTAAAAACAAGTTTTCCCTGTGATTGCTTTTGTCAGTATGTTTTTTTGTACTAAATATTACTGTATCTCCTACGGATGTTAATTGGCTATAATCGCCGAATCAGTAGATTATTAATTCATCGAATGGTTCGTCAATTTCATTAGCAAAAATTTCTCTACACCGTGATTCTATTTGGTATAAAGTTCGTAAACCTATTAATGACATTTTGTCAATTACTTCTTCTTTTGTCAGTTATAGTATTTGAATCCTCATTTGGACATAATATTTTATATAAATCATTCCATTGATGATCTGCAGCACTAAATGTAAAGAATATTGTTGGTTTTTTCAACGGTTTAACCATGGTAATAAGTTCGTCACACCGTTGATACCAATAACTGTTGATAGATCTTATTTTAGAAGAATAAACCTCAATATGTTACCAGAAATTTTTATCCTATTCTAATTTGTTTTTTAATTGTTCTATAGTGAATTCTTGTAATTTCGATTTGTTCACGTAAATACCGGCTTTTTGTAACATTCCATGACGCATAACGGTATTCAAACAAAAGTATCTGAATCTTGGATCTTGTGCGAATATTTTATCTTTATATTTCATAAGATGTTTAAAATATTGATCTAAAGTAACTTTTATTTCTATAATGTTGAATCTAACGATCATATGAGAGCTGTAACTATTATACCTACAACATGTCGTTCGGGCATGTTTTTGATGCATATTTTAATGCAGGCATATTTGAGAGCTGTAACTATTATACCTACAACATATCGTTCAGGCATGTTTTTAATGCATATTTTAATGCAGGCATATTTTTAATGTATGTAACTTTTATCAAACATCATGTTATTTGCAGAGCTATACCAGCCTGAACGACATGTTGTAGGTATAATAGTTACAGCTCTCATATGATCGTTAGATTCAACATTATATTATTCGTTGTGAATTCATTAATTGGATCGTTTTCTAATGTTGGGTAATTTAGATGTAATTCTTGGTTTATCTTATGATCTTGATTAATAATATATATATCTGGTATATTTGTTTCATTTATTATTTTATCATAAATTTCAGATGAATTATTTGATTTGTTAGAATTATTTTCTGTATTTTCTATTATAATGTCTAAAAATTTTAATTCGTTAGATATGTTTCCATTAATTGGTAATTGTTTTAAAATATCTTCATCTATTTCTATATTTTTGTAATATATATTATTTAATTTAAGCCATACAAGTGCATTTTTAATTTTTTCAGAACGCACTTTGAAATCACTAAATCCACTTATTTTTCCACGTATTTTTATGAAAAATTAATGTAGATGGTAATTTATTTGGATGTATAGGTAATTTGTTTATATACTCATCAATATTTTGTCGAAAGTTAATTATATTTCCAGAATAAGAATATTGATTTCCTTCAATTCAATAAATTGTAATTATCGGATGGATCCTAGCTATTAACATTTGTTCTATATAACTTAAATTACGTAATTCATCTGGTACTGTTCCCGGATCCATATTGTTATCAGCAGTAAATTGGTTTGATTTTTTGCAATCAGTATAAACGCTATTTTCATCTGTATGAATGTCATAAAATTATCTGTTACATCTAATACATTCTTGAGTGAAAATATTTTGACATTCTTTGTCAAATAAATTTCCAGGGGGTTTAACTTAACTTTTCAAGGGGGTTTTTTAGAGTAAGAATTATGAATTTTTTGCCCTCCCAGGCGTAAAACTCGTGAGTAAAGAATTTTCTGAACTCGTTCTACGCCTAGGGGGGCAAAAAATAGTGTAAGCACCATGGGCGAAATACTTTAGACACCAGCGTGAACACAAATCACTCGTGCCCGGCTTCGCCGAGCACTCGCGCTAGTGCTCACGCTAGTGACGAAACTTTTACGCCCTTGATACTTAAAATACTATTTGGTCAAAAATATTGAATAATTTCCACTCAAAATTCATGTTTATCGTTCTAAAAAACTCTTTTGAATATCTTGGAAAATCGGAAAATTATGTTCGGTTAAAAAATTAAATATTATCCACCAAAAATTCATTTTTTTCGCTTTAAAAAACCTTCTTATAATGTAAAAAGTTGATTTCTTCAAGTTTTTAGTCCGCCATCTTGTAAAATCGGAAAATATGTTGTTGAAAAATTAAATATTTTCCATCCAAAATTCATTTTTCTCGCCTTAAAAAACCCCCTTGTAAAGTTAAAAGTTAATTTTTTTAAGTTTTAAGGTCCGCCATTTTGAAAAATCGGAAAATATGTTGGGTTGAAAAATTTAATATTTTTTACCCAAAATTCATTTTTTTTAGACTTTAAAAACTTCCTTGTAATGTGAAAAGTTAATTTTTTAATGTTTTTCAATTCACGATCTTGGAAAATTGGAAAATATGTTGGGTTGAAATATTAAATATTTCCCACTTAAAATTCATTTTTCTTACCCTAAAAAACTCCCTTGTAAACTTAAAATTTGATTATTTTAAGTTTAATGGTCCGCTATCTTGGAAAATCGGAAAATTTGTTGCGTTGAAAAGTTAAATATTTTTCACGGAAAATTCATTTTATTTCTCCTTAAAAAATTTCTTTGTTATGTGAAAAGTTGATTTTTTCAGGTTTTTAGTCCGCCATCTTGGAAAATCAGAAAATTTGTTGGGTTGAAAAATTGAATATTTTTCACCCAATATTTATTTTTCTTGCCCTAAAAAACTCCTTTTTAATGTGAAAAATTGATTTTTTCAAGTTTTTCAATCCGCCATCTTGGAAAATTCAAAAATATGTCGTTTTGAAAAATTGAATGCTTTCCACCAAATATTCATTTTTTTTCGCTTTAAAAATCCTCCTTGTAATGTGTAAAGTTGATTTTTCAAGTTTTTAGTCCGCCATCTTGGAAAATAGGAAAACATGTTGGGTGGAAAAATTAAAAATTTTATTAATAAAAATGTTTTTTTCAACCTCGAATACCCCTAGGTAATGTGAAAAGTTCTTTTTTATTCGTAAGTATTGAAACTCTCAATATTAAAATTTTAAAAAATGTAATTTTTTGATGAGGAGTTAGATTTTTCGCTATTACTCTTAAATGTGCGTACCAAATAGGCTACAAATTTAATCAGTTCGTCTTTGTCTCATTTGAGACCATCTGACAAATTTTGAAGCCAATCGGCAATATCATTAAAGAGTTATCGTGCACACAAACTCGACATTCTGTCGCGGGAATAGACTGAGCTCAGCTCAGAGCTTCGCTCAGTCTAATTATACGAAATGTATGTATAATTATAAATATTATAAAATGAAGGTTGCAAATCGTTATTAAGGGGTTTTATGGTTGTGATATTCTTATACCTTTTTCAAATATATATTTAATTATGAGTAAGAAAAAAATCAAATTGATTTTAAAGAGTTTCAATTAATGAAAACATTTTAATTTAAAAAAATTTTCAATGCTGGTTATTTAAGCATTATTATTATAACTAAGCTTTATTATTAAAAAAATTTAATTTATAAAAGAGTGATTCTTAGTGAATTCAGCAAAAGTTTCCAGGTTGTGTCGCTGAAATCGGCTAAAAAGTTTTTTTTGTCAATTACCTATCCAAAATGGACTATGTCCAAAAATTTTAGCCCTTAATATTGAAAACTATGCCCAGGACGATTTTTGAGAAAAAAAACACGTTTTCATCTTTCCTCAGCCGTTCATTCTTCTTTTATATGCCATTCCTTCTGGAAACAATTAAAAATTATGAAAAAACAGTTACTATGGTAAAATTTTCTCAGGAATCCAGTCCTGCCATTAGTTTTTAAAAATTCCTACACGGGGAGCCGGAAAATCGATAAATTCACAGGGTATTATACGGAAGCTACAGAAAAATTGTATATCTGAGTTTTTTATTAAGCTTCTGAGAAAAAGCGTGTTTTTATAAATATTTTCGAATGCCATATCAAACTAGATGCGATCGAACTCCGTAGACCCTAAAATAATCGAAAAATCGTAAATTTTCCTCAAATTTTCTCATTTTTTTTCAGTTTTTTGAATTTTTCCGCTCTAAATGACTCCGAATGATTTAAATAAAGTGAAATTCGGATTTCCAGGGAAATTTTACATACTTTCTTTATTTAAATAATTTTTAGGCTTTAATGTAAACGAGCTCACACCACATGCCTTAAATACTAAAGTCGGATTTTCATCATTTTCAACAATTTTTCTGAATTTCCCTGCACTAAATGACCACGTACGAGTCAAATAAGTTCAGACTTGGATTCTCCAGAAAATTTCATATAACTTCTATACTATGGCTTTAGTATAAACGAGTTTATAGCAATGGATTTAAAAAATTCTAATTTTCCTTGTTTTTTTACATTTTTTTGTATTTGTGCGGTTACCCTTACAAACATGACCAATAGACTGGTTTTTTTTTTCGAAGTATCCGGGATTACTAACGCGCCGGCAGAATTTGAAAATATAAGTAAAAAAAATAAGTTTCTCGTTGGATTTAGATCAAAACATCGATTTTTGAGCCCACGATAGCTCTTGAAAGTTTTTTTTTGGCCTCCTAAAAATTAGGATTATCTTAAAACTTTCAGTTTTTCTAGTGGATTCAAATCGCGTTTAAGATATGTTTCAATTGATAACCCTTAGTATTTTTTCCACAGGAATCTGATGAAACCATTTATTTTAGCTTTTGACCACGATTTATTGGAGAAAAATCGATTTTTGTTGCCTTTTAGGGTCCAAATTTCAAGAGGACCAATTTTAAAAGTTTTGTAGTTTTCTGAATAAATTTATCTGTATATTATTTACAAGCAAAACTTGTCTATGCGATGAAATCCGATGGAATTATTTATTTTAGCTTTTGACCACGTTATGTAGGAGAAAAATCGATTTTATTGGTTTTTAGGGTCCCAATTTTAAGGAAATCTATTATAAAAGGTTAGCAGTTTTCAAAAAAAGTTTTTCTGAATATTATTTACAAGATGGTCTTGTATATTTTTTCCCCAGGAATCCGATAAAACTTAGCTTTTGACTACGTCTTATATAAGAAAAATCGATTTTTGTCGTGTTTCAGGGTCCCAATTTTAAGGGAATCAATCATTAAAGTTTAATAAATTAGAAAACAAATTTTTCTGAATATTATTTACTAAAGGGATTTATGTATTTTTTCCCCAAAAATACGATGAAATCATTTATTTTTGCTTTTGACCTCGTCTTACACGAGAAAAATCGATTTTTGTCGTTTTTCAGGGTGATAATTTTAAGGAAATCATTTATAAGAGTTTTTTACTTTTCAGAACATATTTTTCTGAATGATATTTACTAATGATACTTGTGTATTTTTTCCTGAGGAATTCTATGGATCAATTTAATTTTTTATCTGTAGTTCATTAGTAATTCAAAAAGCATCATGCAAATAAAATATGGAAAAATCAGTAAATTTTAGAAAAATCGATTTTCTCGCAAAAGAAATGCCCATATATAAAATTAAATTGTTCCATCGAATTCGTCAGGAAAAAATACACAAGTATCATTAGTAAATAATATTCAGAAAAATATATTCTGAATAGTAAAAAACTCTTATAATTGATTTCCTTAAAATTATGACCCTGAAAAACGACAAAAATCGATTTTTTTCATATAAGACGTAGTCAAAAGCTAGAATAAATGGTTCCATCCGTTTTTTGGAGAAAAAATAAACGAGTTTCCCTTGTAAATTACATACAGATAAATTTATTCAGAAAACTACAAAACTTTTAAAATTGGCCCCCTTGAAATTTGGACCCTAAAAGGCAACGAAAATCGATTTTTCGCATATAAGACGTAGTCAAAAGCTAAAATAAATGATTTTATCGGATTCTTTGGGGAAAAATATACAAGACCCTCTTGTAAATAATATTCAGAAAAACTTTTTTTGAAAACTGCTAACCTTTTATAATAGATTTCTTTAAAATTGGCACCCTAACAACAGTGATTTCAATAAAATCGATTTTTCTCCTATAAATCGTGGTCAAAAGCTAAAATAAATGGTTTCATCGGATTTCTGGGGAAAAAATACATAAGTTCCGTTAGTAAATAATATTCAGAAAAATTTATATTGTAAACTATTATACTTTTATGATTGATTTCCTTAAAATTGGGACCCTAAAACATGACAAAAGTCGATTTTTCTCATATAAGAAGTGGTCAAAAGCTAAAATAAATGGTTTCATCGGATTCCTGGGGAAAAAGTACTAAAGTATATCAATTGGAACATAATTTTAAACGTAATTTTAATCCACTAGAAAAACTGAAAATTTTAAGAAAATCCCAATTTTAAGGAGGCCAAAAAAAAAACTTTCAAGAACTATCGTGGCCTCAAAAATCGATGTTTTGATCTAAATCCAACGGGAATAGTATATTACGACCCATGGCCAGAAAAATAAAGAATGGCCCAAATCGCACGTAAATTACCTTCCCAGGCGAAGCCGAGAATAAAAATTGAAACGAGGGCAATTAAATAAATATTTTATGTGTTTTTACAGACAAGCAATTTAGTCCTGTCTATATATAACGGTAGAGCCCACATGTAGTATATGACACTTCAGTAGATATAACATGTAAATACGGCACTGGCCTATTCATTCGTAATAACACACAAAATGTTTATTTAATTGCCCTGGTTTCAATTATTATTCTAGAAATTTGAAACTTTCAGAAAAACTTCCTTAAATATTCATTTTTAAAACTATCAACTCAGAATTTTGAATTTTTAGCATTCCGTCGATAGTTTTTTCATTTAAAGTTGCGATGTTGGTGAAAATTTAATTATTTTATTAACAAAAACTGCAAATTTAGTCGTTTTTTTTTTCTTTTTATAATAAGCACGCCGTTTCTGAAGAGTTGTTAAAAAATTTTTTTTAAATATAACTTTTTGAAGAAGTTATGGTAAGTTAAGGTTTAAATTTTAATTGAAATTCGATGTGACAAAAAAGATGGTTTTTTAATAATAATATTAAAACGGCTTATGAAAAAATAAAAATTTTTATGTTAAATTACGAAAATTTAATAGGGTTGTTGCATGAAAAAAAAATTGAAATTGGTTGGTTTTGTAGCCGGCATTAAAATATTTGATACGTATTTTTTTATTTTCATAATAATTAAAAACAACGGAGTTATTAGCCATGAAAAGATGGTAGAAGGGGTAAATGACGTCATACAGTGAAAAACGCTCCTATTTAACTCTATATAAAAATTTAACGGTATGACGTCAGCTGCCCCCTCCACCGATTTTTAATTGATAATAACTCCATTGTCTAATTATTATGAAAAATAAAAAAATATGTATCAAATATTTTTAAATATATTTTTAGAATATCTAATAATCTCAATACCATGCAGCAACCCTATTATCTATCAAATGATACACATAAATCCCTTTTTTTTTAAATTTTTCACTAATTTCAACCTTTCGGCCGCGCGTATCTCCTTATTGCAGAGAGTGGTTCAATTATGGTTTCCATGATCACGCTTTTTTATTTTACTTTTTTATTTATTAGAAATAAAAAGCAATAAACACATTTTTTTCGATATTCGAATAATATTTAAACGTAAAAAAATATTTTTTACTTTTTTGTAGTTGTGAAAAAAATTTTTTTTTACAACTTAATAATTATATAGTTCTATAATCTCTTTAAAAAAATAATTTTTTAAAAATTAATTAAATTTCAGGTTGGAGCGGTTTGCTGTAGGATTGATACTTCTGAAAAATATAGACGTTTATATATAATGACTTTAGGTTGTCTTTTTCCTTACAGAAGACTGGGTATAGGATCCCTTATGGTAGAGCATGTACTTAATTATGTGTATAAAGATTCAAATTTTGATTCTATATTTTTGTAAGTATCTATTCTGGTTAATTTAACGAAGCGTTTTAATTGAAAAAGAAATAATTTATAGCTAATAATTTATTTTGAAAAAATTATATACTAACAATAAGTTCAAAGTTAGTTTAGAATATATATTTGAAGAATTTTTATTTACCTATACATATTTGTATACTTTGACTATATCACGAAAAAAATTGAAGTCATAGAGAGTGATTTAAAGTTTAAACATAAGGTTAATTTCACTTTATAAACTTTAAAACAATATAATAATTACTAGCTGTAGGGCCTCGCGATGCTCGGCGGAATATAACAATATTTCTGTGTATATAATTATTTTGTTAGATATAAATATAAAAGTAATATTTTATTTTTACATATCATATTTTAAAAATCATTTATTTTGAATATTTCAGTAAATACAGAATTTATATTATTTATTATACTAAATAATTTTTAGTGTCATGCCATATAAAAAAATTTATAACCGATTTGTGTAACTAAACAACCAACGAACATGGAACATGTTTACTCATAATAGTAATAAATCCAAAAACCGAAATTACAATAAATCCTGAAAATATACTATCCTAAGTCCATAAACTTAAATTATTCTAAGTCGTTGTTGTTATCAGGGCCTGATCATGTCCTGACTTCCACTTCAAATTATTATAAGTCCCTAAATCAAAAATATTCTAAGTCCATTTCACCCCCCCCCCCCCTAAAAACATCAATTTTTCACCCCCCTTAAAAACGTCAATATTTCACCCCCTCTGCCGAGCCAAACTTGTTCAAATACCCCATCCAATGAACATGTTCCATATTAATATTACATATAAAAGTAAAATTTTTACTGTAAATTTTTTTAAAACCTTGTTAAATTAAATAAACTATAAAGTGTATTCATAAATCAAAGATACGTAAATAAAAAATTTATAACTCTTTTGTTTTTTAACAAAACCAACGATCATGTAAAATGTTCATTTATAACATTTTTAACGTATTTTAATTTATTAAAGAAAATAAATTTAAATATATATTATATATATATATATAGATGAAATGTTATAAATGGTTAGTAATGTAATTAGATATATATGGCTCATTATCGTTTTTTTTGCAATAATGACGTACAACACGTTTCCGACTAACAGATGCATTGATTTAAAATTTTTTTTTTTTTAAATTTTCAATTTCAATTAGTTTTTGATGGTACACCATAAAAATCAACATAATTTAATGTTTTAACTACTATAAAACATAAAAATATAGCAAAAAAGCCTTTACCGTTCCCTGTCACAAAGGAGATTCCTATACTTTGAGTGTCTGTCACTCACACCTATCGATTAATTTTCAAAAATTTTTGTTTTGGGCTTAATTGCTATATCATAAGGTTCAACTTTTTCCACATAGAAAAAATTTAAACTTAGTTTTACTAATTATTACAAGGGTGAGAAGGTGTGTCACACGATTTTACAAAATTTTTACGTAATACGTAATTTATTTATATTAAATTTGATTTCTCTTCGTAAAAACATTTTTAAAACCTTTTAACCGCATAAATGACAACTTAAATACATAAACAAAAAATTCTCACACCAAGAGCACTTAAAATGATTGTTAACTAGGAAAACAACATGGGTTTAAGTTCAGAAATAACGAAGGGACAAAAACGAAAGCCTTTACCGTACCCCCCTAGATCTCCTATTAAGAAGCGTTGTAATTAAAATGTTAAAAACTTAGCAAGTTTCAATCATAAAAATACTTTACTTTCCAAACGGAAAAGTTTTTTTATTCATTTGTCTACGAATTATTTTGATTTTTCTATAAAAAAAGCCTTTACCGTTCCTGCCTTTACCGTTCCTCATTTTTGTTAAAATTATTAAATATTTTTAAAATTTACCTTCAAAACTCGTTTTTTTAGTAAGAATTCTTTAAAAATATATGATATTGTTCTCTAAAATACATAAAACCTAGAAAAATTCATGTATTAAGGCCGTATGTAACGATTTTGGATTTTAATGGTTTTAACCTGTTTTTACCTTATAATTATATGAAAAAACGTAATAAATTGATGTAAAAGGTTCGTTATGGTGATTTTTATGCAACACTGAATAAATATTGGTGAAAAAAGTCTGAATAACCTTGTTCGGACTTTAAAAAAGGAATTTTTTATTTTTAGTTTTTGTAAGATATTTTTACAAAAAAAATGAAAATGAGCCATATATATGGGCATATCCATTACTTTTCATACAAAAGTGTGCGCACCCATGACTCTGATCGGGCTCAAATTTTCAGGGGTGGTTAGAAGTAATAAAAAACTCAGCCAGCCAAAATTTCAGCCATTTTGCAGAACGGGTTGCCGAGATACAAGCTCTAAAAAGTCCAAAAATAGCTGTTTTTAGCCAATTTTCAAAAATTTACTAGGCTTCAAGGATTAGTCCAAAGAACATCCGGCTAGTCTCATTTTTTTCCTTGAACATTTAACTTTTACCAAAAAAATTTTCAAGATGTTTCATGGAGTTGATTTTTACTGGCATCGATTAACGTAAGACTTATTTTATCGAAAAATGCTGATTTTTGAACTTGAATTGTGACTCAGCATCATTAGCTAAAGACTTCCGGTTGGTTTCATTAAAAGCGTCTATCAAAGACCTTTCAAATGAGACCTTCAACGTTAAAAAAGCTTATCAGTGACCGGAGATATAAGCAATTGAAAGTTTGCTGTTTCCGAAAATATCGATTTTTTAACAACTTTAACCGTCTGCAAAATTTTTCTCTGAGCACTTTAAGGGCTGAAAATTTCAGGAAAGCTTCTTTTGATATTAAAAAAAATTCCCTAAAAATTTGGGCGATGGTATTGGCTTCTCTTCGTAGATATAAGACTCTGAAAATGTGTAATAATTGGACCAATATTGGCCAATAAATGGTTAAGGGGTCAACCAAAAAATTTTTCTTCTTCAATATTCGAATAGCCAGGGAAAAATGAGCTGATTTTAAAAAAAAAATTTTTATTTTTGACCGAAAAATAAGCAAGTTATCATCATTTTAAGATTTTTTAAAAAATTTTCCAAAAATCCCATTTTTAGGGTCATTATACAGTATTCTAACTCGAAATAATGATAACTCGCTTATTTTTCGGTCTAAAATAAAAATTTTTTTTTTTAAATTGTCGTATTTTTTCCTGCCTATTCGAATATTTACAAATAAGAAACTTCTTATACGCAAAAATTATTTTTTTGGACCAAAAACTACCCGAATACATTGACAAAATAAAGTAAGTTCTAAAGTAATTTGCCAAAAAAAAATAATTTTTGCATATAAGAAGTTTTTATATATAGACAGCGCGTTAACTATAGTATAGTATAGCAATATATATTCTTTGAATATAGTTAACGCGCTGTCTATATAGTGGCTATAGCTATAGAACAATTTTTTCTACTTACTACGTGTTGCCTGACACGCTGTATATATGTATAGAAAAAAAAATATATATATATATATATATATATATATATATACTAGGGGGCTCCGCCCCCTGCGCGCTCCGCGCGCCAACCCCCATAGAGCGCGAACAGTTTTTTAAATATATTATCCTTTTGGAATACGTTTTTTACTTAAATACATCATTTGAACAAAATCATATCACTTTGGTTTAAAATTAAATTAGTTTATAGTAGGTTAATATTATCCAATTATTCCAAACAATAATGGGCACAAAAGGTCCATTTTGGCACAAAAGGCTCATTTGAGCACAAATGGCTCATTTTGGCACAAAAGGTTCATTTTGGCACAAAAGGTCCAATTTGGCCCAAAAGGTCCATTTTGTCACAAAAGGTCCATTTTGGCACAAAAGGCTCATTTTGGCACAAAAGGCTCATTTGGGCACAAATGGCTCATTTTGGCACAAAAGGTCCAATTTGGCCCAAAAGGTCCATTTTGTCACAAAAGGTCCATTTTGGCACAAAAGGCTCATTTTGGCACAAAAGGCTCATTTGGGCACAAAAGGTCCATTTTGGCACAAAAGGCTCATTTGGGCACAAATGGCTCATTTTGCCACAAAAGGTTCATTTTGGCACAAAAGGTCCAATTTGGCCCAAAAGGTCCATTTTGGCACAAAAGGTCCATTTTGGCACAAAAGGTCCATTGGCACAAAGGGCTCATGCGACAGCGGCGGCGGCGGTTATAACTTTATAATATATAGAGATATATATAAGGTGAGAAAAAAAAAAAATATATATATATATATATATGTATAGAAAAAAAAATATATATATATATATGTATATATATATATCTAGCATAGGTGATAGGGGGGGCTCCGCCCCCCCCTGTGTCACATTTTTTTCTGTTTCTGTTACTTTAAAAAATCATTTTAAAATCATCACTGCAAATTTATGATTATGCCAACACATTCAAACTATTGCGTAGTGATTAAAGTAGCGTTATTATTACAGACAAACAGACAGACAAATAAATGTTCAAATATATATAGTATATAGTATTCAGATATGTATATATAGATGATTCTAGAATTGACTGAATCAAATAATACCAATTGCGACTTTAAAATTTTATCATATTTTTCACATATTTCACTTTTTAACCAAATTTTTAGAAAATTAAATTTTTTCCAAAAATAGTAAAAAATTTTTTATTTTAACTTTATTTTGACACTGGTTTTATGTAATTTCTTTCATTGGTTTGAGCCTCATGATAAAACACATAGACATGTAGATACACAAATAAATTATTAAAAATACCATAAAAAATAAAAAATTGAAAAAATTTTTTTTACCAGCTTCAAAAATATTTAATAAAATTTTAAAGATACCTCCGTTTTGCATAAAAATTTCAGAGAATACGTAAAAATTAGTGCCGAATCGAATACTACAAAGTGTGATAAAAAAATTTTTCGATAGTCTCGAGATATTTCAATTTTTGTTAAAAATTTTAAAAAATTTTATCAAGTTCAAAAACACTAAAAATTAAATATCTTAAAACCTACGATAGCTGAGCAAAAAATCTATAGCCTATGTTACCCGCAGACTTTTTTTTTTTATTTTGAAACTGGTTTCATAGCAATCGGTTTGGTGGTACTTGAGTCATTAGGGTACAAACAAACAAACAAACAGACAAATAAATTTTCAGATACATATAGTATTAAGATATATATACTAGCATAGGTGATAGGGGGGCTCCGCCCCCCCCTGTGTCCTATTTCTTTCTGTTTCTGTTGCTTTAAAAAATCATTTTTCACTGCAAATTTATAATTATGCCAACACATTCAAACTATTGCGTAGTGATTAGAGCAGCGTTATTATTCCAGACAGACAGACAGACAAATAAATGTTCAAATATATATGTTAGCCCGAAACGAGGTAACGGCCGGTTCCGCGGAATGGGGCAGTCATCAGCCGGTATAATGAAATTATAAATAAAATTTGATAAGTCAAACAAATTTTTTATCTTATAATTAATCAGTATCATTCAAAAATGTATTTTAAATGTAAAAGAAATTAAACAAACAATTTTTTTCTTAGAAAATTTTCTTATTTTCAATGTATTAATTTATTTAATTTAATGTCCCGTTCCGCGGAACCGACCGGTTTACTGTCCGATTCCGCGGAACCGGCCGTTACCTCGTTTCGGGCGTAACATATAGTATTCAGATATGTACATATAGATGGTTCTAGAATTGACTGAATCAAATAATACCAATTGCGACATTAAAATTTTATATTTCATATTTGTCAGATATTTCACTTTTTAACCAAATTTTCAGAAAATTAAATTTTTTTTCAAAAATAGTTAAATTTTTTTTATTTTAACTTTATTTTGACACTGGTTTTATGTAATTTCTTTCATTGGTTTGAGCCTCATGTTAAAACACATAGACACATAGATACACAAATAAATTATTAAAAATCCTATCCTAAAAATGAGTTAGTCATCGATACGGTAACTATGTACATTGTTATCGCTAAAAGAGTCATTCTGATTGGTTCTCGCAATAATGTAAACAATACATACATAACATAATGCTAACTTTAAAAACCATAACATTAACACAACTCAAAAAGTTAGGTTATTTTATTTTAGGTATTTTACAAGTTATATAATAAACCAGTAGCTAATTATTTAACTTATAAATGGTTATTGATAATTAAAAATTATTTATTTAAATCATTTAAAAAATTAACAGAAAGCATAGATTAATTTAAAATTTAATTATTATTATATTATTGGTTAACTAGCTGATTGGCCTCGCGATGCTCGGCTTAACCAAATAAAAACTCTTGTGCTTTAATTTATTTATATTTTGATCATATGTAGTTAATTATAATAAATTTAATCATACGTGATTAAAATGCAATTTAATTTTATTTAAAAATGAATGAGAACTGAATTAATTTTATACTTCTAGAATTAACAAAAAAATTTTATAATACATATTAAGAAAAAGTTACATGAATATTTATAAATATTTATAACTAATGAGGTATATTTTATAAAATTAATAATTATTAATAATAAATAATAATTGAAAATAGAATATAGTATTATAAAGATTTTTTAATAAAATTTGCAGTTTTTTTCATGTAGACAATGAATATTTGAATATTTTCAATTTTCATACACATCACAACTGATATTGTAGACAATCAATATGAATTTTATTTGATTTTACGATATAATGAAATTTCCATAATTTTTGATTGTTCTTAAATAGGACAGGCGATATCCATTTCACTCTATGGTGTAATTTTTTTAAGTTTTTCACAAATAAAACAGCCAACAATAAAGATTGAAAATATGGAATTTTTTTCATAATGTAGACAGCCAATATAAATTTTACTATAGAGTGAAATTTTTATAATTTTTTTTTTCAGTTAATAGTACAGCCGATATCCATTTTACTCTATGGTGAAATTTTGGGAATTTTCCATATATAAAACAACTAACAATATAGATTGAAATTTTTGCTGTTTTTTTATATTTTAGACAATCAATATGAATTTTACTCTGGAGTGAAATATTTATGATTTTTTTTTGTTCATAAATAGGACAGAAGATATCCATTTTACTCTACAGTGAAATTTTTTGGGTTTTTTTCAGATTTATTGAATTATTGGGTTTATTCATTGAAATAATAATATTGAATTTAGCAGAAACTATACTTCCCTTTAATTTTTTTTCTAAAACTGTCCTGTTTTATAAAAAAGTTGTGATTTCAATTGTTTTTATGCAATAATAGCATTAAATTATTAGTATTGAATTTAGCAAAATATACCCAACTTAAATGTTTTCGAATATTGTCCTGTTTTATAGAAATCTTGTAATTTCAAATATTTTTCTGCAATGATAGCATTGAAATATTAGTATTGAATTTAGCAGAAACTATATAATAATAATACCTACTATAATAACTTAATATTCCCTTAAATTTTTTTCGAATAGTGTCCTGTTTTATACAAATGTTGCAATTTCAAATATTTTTATGCAATGATGGCATTGAAATATTGGTATTGGTATTTGTTTAACCTCCATCTTAAACTTCCATACGGATGTTGTGACAGAGGTCACCAACAACTGCCCATGCTATCACACCCTGCACTATTTTAATTTTTCTATTTATCTATTTTAATGGGTTGAGGATGTGAAAGCGCCTTTTGAAAATTGTTAGTGAAGTGTTATTGTATAAATGTTTGAGTGTCAGTATAGCTGGTATGAGCGTTGAACCTATGGTCCAAGAGGTACGCGACCTCTCCCGAACCCCACGCCGGCTTATAGTGCCCTGGAAGCACTTCGGACCGCGTTATCCACATAATGTTTTTTTTTTTTAACATCAGGCGGATGCCTCAATCCTAGAACCCACGGTAGAAGAACATCAAAAATTTTTCTCAAAGAAAAAAACTTGATGTTGATATAGCCGGGAATCGAACCGCGAACCTTCAGGTCCGAAGTCCAACGCCCTAACCACAGAGCTACCGAGGCTCTTTGATGGCATTGAAATATTAGTATTGAATTTAACAGAAACTATTCCCCACCTTAATTTTTTTTTCGTTAACAACTTAAAAAGATAAACTCATATTGATTGTCCAAAATTTGAATAACTTCTAAAAATTTAATATATATTGTCGGGTGTTTTATATATGAAAGAGCTTAAATAATTTCAATATATATTTTAGCAAGAAAATATTTTTTCAAGAAAACATGAACTTTGCTACTCACATAAATTTTATAACCTCGAAAGCTAAGAAAAGATTATATTTATTGAAAAATAAGTTGCAATCCTTCAGTAAAACTGAATCGTTAAATTTGATGTACAATGCACATATAAAATCTATCCTTATGTATGGATCAGTTATCTGGTCTCCTACAGTCAGGAATTTGATATATGACATTGAAAAAGTACAGCATCAATATTTTCGCATTTATGCATCAATCAAAAAAATTCTATTTGATTATAGAGAACACAACTATCATGAACTAGCAAAATCAAGCGATATGATAATACTAGAATCGGCTAGAAATATGAGTGAAATCAAATTTTTATATAATATTTTAAATAATAATATAGATGCAATTGAAATCCTAGCTAGAATTGATTTTAGTGTTCCTGTAATCAAATTGAGAAATAGATACACTTAGATATTCTAGACATAAGTCATCCATTTTTAGTATGTCTCAAACATATAATAGCATAAGCGATAAGGTTGACATCTTTGATCCATCAATGCTTAGGTTCTTCAAAACAGTAAAAGAAAACTTAAGAAAAATTGAATAATACCATCTGTTGGTTTTAGTCACTAATTTAATTTTTAATTAATAAAATAATGTTTACTCGGTAGCCATATCAAAGAAATTATATTCAAATTTAATTTAAGTTGAGTTTACCAAATAAAGTTCATAATTTTTAGAATTTAAATATATAATCAAATTAAATAAAATAAAACTAATTATAACATAGAAACCAAAGTACGCTATATCACAAGAAATATTATTTATAAGATACAATTTAAATTATAAGTCTATTTTTGTACAAAGCAAGTGCCATCATATTAAAAAAATGAAATTATTATATACTATAATGTAAATTTTTGTAAGGGGTTTTATCCCCGTTGATTTTTAATAAATAAAAAAAAAAAATATAAGAAAACGGATAGCGTCTGTCTTAAACATGAAAAAATAAAGATTTCGAAAAAATATAAATATTTCATTTAACGACGAGTTTATCTATAAAATACATTTTTTCGAAAATATATTTTATAGATAAGCTCATATTGATTGTTCAAAACTTGAAAAAACTCAAAAAATTTCATTATATAAGAAAACGGATATCGTTTGCCTTAAACATGAGAAGATAAAAATTTCAAAAAATTATAATTTATAGATAAAGTTAAATTGATTGTTCACAACTTGAAAAAACTAAATAAATTTCCATATATATTTTGTTTTGTTTTATATATGAAAAAACTCAAAACTTTCATTATATAAGGAAATAGATATCACCTGTCTTAAACATGAAAAAATAAAAATTTCGATAAAATACACGGTAGAGCTGCTTTGGTTGAATATTCAACCAATTGGTTGAATTTCGCAGTTTTTGGTTGAATTTTCAACCAATTGGTTGAATATTAAACCAAACACTGCGATTTTCAACCAAAAACTGCGATATTCAACCAAAAACTGCGAAATTCAACCAATTGGTTGAATATTCAACCAATTGGTTGAATTTTCAACCAAAACTGGTTTAATTTTCAACCATAAGCTAAAATACAAAATAAAAACGATGTTTTTATAGTACAGGGTAAGAAATGATCAGGGCATCCATTAAAAGTGAATGAATTTTATTATATTATTGTAATTAGTAATTTTTTATGTACTACTTCTTTTGGCTTTGAAACTGAGGAATTACTAATTAAAAAGGTTATCATACGATATAGAATAACAAAATGACGGCTACCTAGAGAAAGTTAAAATGAAATAAAAAGCCTTTAATTTTCGAGCAAAAGTAGCTGTAAAATTTTTTTTAAAACATAAAAATACTAAAACTCGACGTCATCCCGAAATTAGTGCATTCATTAAGTTGCTTAGTAAGTTTAAAGTAAATTGGTGCAGATTTTATCGCGCAATCGTGTGCATTACTTTTCAAAAACGTTGTTTCGAGTAAAATGGCTTTAAAGTTTTCGATGAATTTTTTCGGTACTTTTAGTTATTAAATTATTTATTTTAATGCAAGAGATCTGATCAACACAAAATTATTTGACACATCAATGATTCTACACAAAAAAGTTTTTTGGAATCGTTCTATACCAAAAATCGTTGTGCTAAAAATAACACAAATTTTTTTTAGTCAAAGTATTCAACACTTATTTCTTTCGTATGCTAGCATAAATAAATATCACTTAAAACAGCGTATTGAATATTTCGATTACACTGAAAAAAAAATCCGCTTGCGGCAAGCGGAATTTTTTTTCTCGTCAAACGATTGCAAATGACTTGAAACGTAAAGAAAATTAAAAAAAAAATTTTTTCCCGCTTACTTGGGATATGCGTATTTCGGTATGACGAGATTTGAGAAAATTTTGGAAAAAGAAAAGAAAAAATGTTTTTTTTAAATTTTCTTTACGTTTAAGTCATTTGCAATTGTTTGCAAAGAAAAAATTTGTGTTGATCTTTTCGGTACAAGGATTTTCGGTGTAGAACGATTCCGCAAAACTTTCTTGTGTAGAATTATTGATTTGTCGAATAATTTTGTGATGATCAGATCCCTTGCCTATTTTAACATGGAACATCTTCGTTAGATAGGGTATTTGAAAAAGTTTGGCTAGGCAGGGGGTGGGGTGTGAAATGGACTTAGAATATTTTTGATTTAGGGACTTAGAATAATTTGAAGTGGGCTTACGATAATTTATATTTCAGGATTTATTGTAATTTCGGTTTTTGGATTTATTACTGTTATGAGTGACATGAACATGTTCCATGCTCGTTGGTTGTGTAGTTACACAAACCGGTTATAATTATTTTTTTTATTCGTTAGAGAAATTTATAACAGAAAACTCTAGATCAAAAAAAATAAAATCGGTCACGTAGTTTTACAGAAATCTTAATTAGAAGGTGTAAAAACATAGTTTTCTAAATAAGAATACAAATTTTTTTTTGTATATTTAAGTATAGACTTATAAGTTATCAGTTATTTTTTAGCCATAAAGTTATCTTTTTGGTTTTCATACTGAACCTGTAGCTGATTTTACCCCTGCTGCTTGTCTGATTTGCCATTTTTTACCATTTTGGCACGGCTAAATTTGGCGTCATAAACAATCACGAATATAAGTAACTTTGCTCATAATTTCTATCAATGACCAATTACGACATAATTTATAGCTATATTTAACAAGAAGGATTTGAAAATAAATTTTTTTTACATACTCTTGAGATATATATTATAAAGTAATTAATAAAAAAAAATAATTTGATTATTAAAAAAAAAATTAGGTAAAACGACAGGAAGTTAAAGCATACAGTATTAGGTTTAAAAAAATTTATCATACTATGTACATAAAAAATTACTAATTACAATAATATAATAAAATTCATTCACTTTTAATGGATGCCCTGATCATTTCTTACCCTGTACTATAAAAACATCGTTTTTATTTTGTATTTTAGCTTTTGGTTGAAAATTAAACCAGTTTTGGTTGAAAATTCAACCAATTGGTTGAATATTCAACCAATTGGTTGAATTTCGCAGTTTTTGGTTGAATATCGCAGTTTTTGGTTGAAAATCGCAGTGTTTGGTTTAATATTCAACCAATTGGTTGAAAATTCAACCAAAAACTGCGAAATTCAACCAATTGGTTGAATATTCAACCAAAGCAGCTCTACCGTGTATTTTTATTGACTTTAGCAGAAACTATACGTCATTCTAAATTTTTTTGTAATAGTGTCCTATAAATGTTGTAATAGTGTTTTATATAAAAGTTGGAATTCCAAATATTTTTATTAACTTTAGCAGAAACTATACGCCATTATAAATTTTTTTCGATAAGTGTCCTGTTTTATATGAAAGTTGGAATTTCAAATATTTTTATGCAATGATTGCATTGATATATTATTATTGACTTTAGCAGAAACTGTATTTCGGTCTAAATTTTTTTGAATAATGCTCTGTTATATATAAAAATTGGGATTTCGAATATTTTTATGCAATGTTAACATTGAAATATTTTTATTGACATTGGCAGAAACTATACGTTAATCTGAATGTTTTTCGAATAGTGTCCTATTTTATAACAAAGTTGTAATTTCAAATATTTTTATGCTATGATTGAATTGAAATATTTTTATTGACTTAGCAGAAACTATACGCCATTCTAAATTTTTTTCGATTAGTGTCCTGTTTTCTATAAAAATTGTAATTTAAAATGTTTTTATGCAATGATTGCATTGAAATATTATTACTGACTTTAGCAGAAACTATACGCCATTCTAAATTTTTTTCGATAAGTGTCCTGTTTTATATAAAAATTGTAATACAAAATGTTTTTATGCAATGTTAGCATAGAAATATTTTTATTGACTTAAGCAGAAACTATACGTCAATCTGAATGTTTTTCGAATAGTGTCCTATTTTATAACAAAATTTTAATTCAAAATGTTTTTATGCAATGATTGCATTGAAATATTATTACTGACTTTAGCAGAAACTATACGCCATTCTAAATTTTTTTGAATAATGTTGTGTTTTATACAAAAGTTGGGATTTCAAATATTTTTATGCAATGATTGCCTTGAAATATCTTTATTGACTTTAGCAGAAACTGTACACCATTCTAAATTTTTTTGAATAATGCTCTGTTATATATAAAAATTGGGATTTCGAATATTTTTATGCAATGATTGCTTTGAAATATCTTTATTGACTTTAGCAGAGACTATACGCCATTCTAAATTTTTTTCGATAAGTATCCTGTATTATATAAAAGTTGTAATTTCATATAATTTTATGAAATGTTAACAATGGAATATTTTTATTGACTTTGGCAGAAACTTTACGTCAATCTGAATGTTTTTCGAATAGTGTCCTATTTTATAACAAAGTTGTAATTGCAAAAATTTTTATGCAATGATAGCATTGAAATATTTTTATTGACTTTGGCAAAAACTATACTTCAATCTGAATGTTTTTCGAATAGTGTCCTGTTTTGTATGAAAATTGTATTTTTAAATATTTTTATGCAATGATTGCATTGATATATTATTATTGACTTTAGTAGAAACTGTATTTCATTCTAAATTTTTTTAAATAACGCTCTGTTATATATAAAAATTGGGATTTCAAATATTTTTATGCAATGTTGACATTGAAATATTAAAATAAAAAATAATATAAAAATAAAAAAAAAAATAATTTAGATGTCGGAAGTCCTAATTATGAAAAAGTAAAAAAAAAATGATTATTTAGATGCCGGCTGTCCTAGTTATGAAAAAAAAAATAATTTAGATGTCGGCGGTCCTAAGTATGGAAAAAAAAAAATATTTTAGATTTCGGCTGTCCTATGTATAAAAAAAAAAAAAAAATTTGGTTCTAAGTATTTTTTTTGCTATTTCTCTTTAATGAATGCATTAAATAAAAAACCAAACAAAGTTCCTTTAGAAAATCGTTAAATAAATAGAAAGCAATTGGATTTTTACATTTTGATACAATCCATTTTAAAATATGAAGTGATGAAAATGAACACTTTTTGAGTTTTTAAATTTTGAACTTCTTAGCTTTAAACAGTTGTAACTCTAAACGGTGAGCTCAAATTAAAAAACAAAAAACGTCAAATCGATAGAATTTTTTCCAAAGAATAATTTGCACTAGAGTTTGTCTCAATAGACTATTTAGACCCTGAGAAAAATCAGTTTTAGTGAAAAAAAAATAAAATTTTTTACCTATTCGATCACTAATTTCCTAGTTATGAAAAAATCAACAAAAAAAATATTTTAGATGTCGGCTGTCCTAAGTATGAAAAAATAAAAAAAGAAAAATAATAATTTAGATGTCGGCAGTCTACCCTGCCAAGTAGCTGGCACTGAGGTTCCTCAAACAATGGGCTGTAATCTTAATTTACAACAAATATTATTGATTACAACCATGCAATTATACATACATTTTTCGTTTGTAGTAGCCGGTAAAGTAGATTATTAAGATCATTTTGTTATTAAAGTGAAAATTCAAGCGTCCATGGATTGGTCGCGCCGGCGTTAATGGATTTTAAATCATTTTTGCATAATTAAAAAGAGACAAATGTAAAAAAAGCTAATTTTATTTTTTTTTATAAAATTTGATTTTATTAGAATATATAATTATCCCTTAATAATTAAAATATTGGGTAACATGATTTTTTTGTTTTGTCAAAGAAATGGTTGGTAACGATGCTAAAATTACAAATATTCGCTCAATTATTATAAAAAGATAGGAGTTTTTACCATAATAATTCCTTATAATTTATTTTCTCAGTGTACTTCTTGCATTTCAAGATTTTAACATTATTTATATTATTTCTATTAATCACAAAATAATAAATTATTTAATTCTATAAATTGTTTGATTCTTTAAAAAATGACAATATAACTTTTAAATCTTAATTTTAAAATGCAAACATAACCATTTAATATTTTTAGGCTGTTTATTATTGTTTATAATTTCATTAAGCTGCATACATAAATAAACATAGCAACGAACAAAATAATCCGAGGAAGTCAAAAAGAGGCAAGATTTCCATCATTCTTTCTTGTGTGTTATAATTTATATCAAAATAAAAAAAAAATTGTGATCGGATACAAAAAATTACTATAAACTAAATTTCTAAAACTTGTACACTCATTAAAATAAATTAGATGTGCCCAAAACGAAAAATAAATTTGGTGTTTTATGTATTTTTTTGTGACAAAGATTTTGGAGAAAAAAATTTTCAAAAAATTAATTAACAGATTCAAGATATCGAGTAAAAATCATAATTTCAAATATAAGTAATTTCATGGAAATGAATGAGGTATTAAAAAAAAAAAGTATTATGAGATTTTTTTAATAAACAAATTTTTTGGAAAAAAAAGTTAGGTATTCATTCGATAGTTGCTTTGAAATATCACTGGTTACAATATTTTAAAATATTGGTACTTTCATAGAATTAAATGAGGTGTTACACCAAAAAAAAAAAAAAATATTGCAGTTTTTTTTATTTTTCTTTTTTTTTAATTTTGAGAAAAAAATTTTGAAAAAATTCAGTATCAGTTCCAAAAAATTACTGTAAACGAGGTTCTTAAAACAAGTACTTCCATGGAAATAAATTAGGTACTAGGTCCAAAAAGAAAAAAAATTTTCGTATTTATTGTATTTTTTTGTAAAAAAAATTTTAGAAAAAAAATTTTCAGAAAATTAAGTATCCGATTCGAGATATCATTTGAAAACTATACTTTCAAATATAAGTACTTTCATGGAAATAAATGAGGTATTACATCCAAATTAAAAAAAAAAGGGGGGTTTGAGATTTTTTGATAAAAAAATGTTTGAAAAAAAAATTATGTCTTAATTCGATAATGGTTTTGAAATATCACTAGTTACAATATTTTCAGATATTAGTACTTTCATAGAATTAAATGAGGTATTACAAAAAAAAAAAAATATTGCATTTTTTTTTTTATTTTTCTATTTTTTTAATTTTGACAAAAAGAATTTTGAAAAAATTCAGTATCAGATCCAAAAAATTACAATAAACAAGGTTCTTAAAACTAGTACTTCCATGGAAATAAATTAGGTACTACGTCCAAAAAAAAAAAAAAAATTTGTATTTTTTGTATTTTTTTGTGAAAAAAATTTTAGAAAAAAATTTTTTTATGCTCGTAAAAGTCACGTTCTAAATTATTAATTTAAACTTCACTCCTTAATATCGAGCGATAAATAAAATTTGAATAATTATTCAAATAAATTATTATTTAGAAAAAAAATTTTCAGAAAATTAAGTATCCGATTCGAGATATCATGTAAAACCCATACTTTCAAATATAAGTACTTTCATGGAAATAAATGAGGTATTACATCCAAATCAAAAAAAAAAAAGTACCTCGAGCTTTTTTGGTGAAAAAATTTTTGAAAAAAAACTTAGGTCTTAATTCCATAATACTTGTGAAATATCACCGATTACATACATACGTACACACACACACACACACATACAGACTTTTTTTAAAAACAGGTTTTTTAGCTTCCTGGGGTCCCAAAACGTGCTTATATGCCAAAAAATAGAAAATCAAATTTTGACCTAACACAATGGTTCCTCTTTGAGGAACCAAAAAAAAATATTTTAGATGTCGGCATTTTTAGTTATGAAAAAATAAAAAAAAAAAACGCTGCCAAGTGATTGGCACTATGGTTCCTCATTAACAATAGCAAAATATTTATAATGGTCTATTTTATCTAATAAAAATTATAATTTGAGATATCAATATTTCATAAAAAAAAGTTAAATACCGTATTTTAAAAGAAAAAAAATGTTGCTGTGATTTAATGTTTTTTATTTAACAAATTTTTAGAAAAAAATTTCAATAAACTAGGTATTACACTTAAAAAAAAAACAATATTACAGATTTTTTAATTTTTTTTTTTAATATTGAGAAAAAAATTTTGAAAAAATTCGGTATCAGATCCAAAAAATTACTATGAATAAGCTTTCTAAAACTAGTACTCTCATAGAAATTAATTAGGTACTACGTCCGAACAAAAAAAAAATTTGGTATTCTTTGTATTTTTTTGTGAAAAAAATTTTGGGAAAAAAATTTACAAAAAATTAATTATCAGATTTGAGATATCGAGTAAAAACCATACTTTCAAATATAAGTACTTTTATGGAAATAAATGAGGTATTACATCTAAATTGAAAAAAAAAAGTATTTTGAAATCTCTTGATGAAAAAATTTTTGAAAAAAAAAATTAGATCTTAATTCTATAATGGTTGTTAAATACCACCGATTGCAAAATTTTCAAATATTAGTACTTTCATGGAATTAAAGGAAGAAAAAATTACTATAAACGATATTTCTAAAACTAGTACTCTCATAAAAATCAATTAGGTAACATCTAAAACTCTACATCCAAAAATAAAAAAAAATTAAGTTTTTTTTATATTTTTTAATGAAAAAAATTTTGGGAAAAAAATTTTCATAAAATTAGTTATCAGATTCGAGATATCGAGTAAAAATCGTACTTTCAAATATAAGTACTTTCATGGAAATAAATGAGGTATTACATCCAAATTAAAAAAAAAAAAAAAAGTAGTTTGAGATTTTTTGATGAAAAAATTTTTGAAAAAAAATTAGATCTTAATTCCATAATGGTTGTTAAATACCACCGATTGCAAAATTTTCAAATATTAGTACTTTCATAGAAAAAAACTAAGTATTACGTCCTAAAATAAAAAACATTTTGGCATTTTTTGTATTTTTTGGCAACAAAAATTTTGAGAAAAAAATTTTGAAAAAATTAGGTATCAGGTCCAAAAAAATGCTATAAACCATAGTTCTAAAACTAGTACTCTCAAAGAAATAAATTAGGTACTACGTCCAAAAAGAAAAAAAAAATTAGTGTTTTTTATATTTTTTTGTGATAAAAATTTTGAGAAAAAAATTTTCAAAAAATTAGTTATCAGATTCGAGATATCGAGTAAAAATCGTACTTTCAAATATAAGTACTTTCATGGAAATAAATGAGGTATTACATCCAAATTAAAAAAAAAAAAAAGTAGTTTGAGATTTTTTGATGAAAAAATTTTTGAAAAAAAAATTAGGTCTTAATTCCATAATGGTTGTGAAATTTCACCGGTTACATACATACACACACACACACACACACACACATACAGACTTTTTTTAAAAACCGGTTTTTTAGCTTCCTGAGGTCCCAAAACGTGCTTATACGCCAAAAAATCAAAAATCAAAATTTCATCTATCACAAAGGTTCCTCTATGAGGAACCAATAATTTAGATGTCGGCATTTTTAGTTATGAGAAAATAGAAAAAAAAATATTTTAGATGTCAGTTGTCCTATGTATGAATATATAAAAAAAAAAAAATAATTTAGATGTCGGCAGTCTTAGTTATGAAAAAATCAACAACAAAAATATTTTAGATGTCGGCAGTCCTAGTTATGAGAAAATAAAAAAAAAATAATAATTTAGATGTCGGCAGTCTTAGTTATTAAAAAATCCACACAAAAAATATTTTAGATGTCGGCAGTCCTAGTTATGAGAAAATAAAAAAAAAAAAATTTAGATGTCGGCAGTCCTAGTTATGAAAAAATAAAAAAAAAATATTTTAAATGTCGGTTGTCCTATGTATGAATATATAAAAAAAAAATAATAATTTAGATGTCGGCAGTCTTAGTTATGAAAAAATCAACAACAAAAATATTTTAGATGTCGGCTGTCCTATGTATGAAAAAAAAGAAAAAAAAAAAATTGGTTCTAAATAGTTTTTTTGCTATCATTTATTAAATAGAATGCAATTGGGTTTTTACATTTTGATACAATCCATTTTAAAATATAAAGTGATGAAAATTACCACTTTTTACGTTTTTAAATTTTCAAATTCTTAGCTTTAAACAGTTGTAACTCGAAACGGTGAGCTCTAATTAGAAAAAAAACGTCAAATCGATAGCATTTTTTCCAAGGAATAATTTGCACTAGAGTTTGTCTCAAAAGACCTCTTAGATCCTGAGAAAAATCAGTTTTAGTGAATAAAAAATATAATTTTTTACCTTTTCGATCACTAACTTCTGAGATTGATTTCTTGAAATCATTTAATTATTTTTTAGAAATAAAAAAATCGGTTAGGGGTATTTCTTCAAGGATTAATTTAAAACCAATTTCATGTATTTTCGTCCATACAATTCTTCATAAATGGATATTGAGTAAAATCGAAAATAATAAAATTTTTCAATTATTTCATTTTAATATATATAGGATATATCATTTTTTTGCATATATTTCAAACCTCAAATCTTTAATATATTATTAGAATAATATTTTTATCGTCCGATGATAATTGAAATAATATGATAAATAGTATTTTTATCGGTCTTTACGTACTAATATTATTATTCATCAATACAAATTAATGTAATTGATGAATAATATTTAAACTGCTTTATTGTTAATGAGTCGCCCATAGCGTGTATCGCATTAACAGCAGTTCAATAAATTTTTCTAAATTGAAAATAAATTTTTAATTTAATTTTTATTTTGTTTCTTAGATGTAAAGAAAAAAATCTTTGAGAAAAAATAAATGTCTCATCAGTGACAACGAGAATCGAACTCGTGATCTTCTATTTGCCGGATAGACGCTTTAGCCAACTAAGCTACGGCACGAGACGACACTCGATGATACCAATGATATACACTTATTCTCTCTCAAAGAAGGCAACTATTCGACCAAGTGCCAGAATTATATATTATTAGAATAATATTTTTATCGTCCGATGATAATTGAAATAATATGATAAATAGTATTTTTATCGGTCTTTACGGACTATAATATTATTATTCATCAATACTCGTAAAAAATTTATTATAGAGGGCTAAAAACTTCAGGATTTCCCCATCTTAGTGTTATAAAAACATGGATAAAATAGGCCAATCCGATGACCCCAACTGTCAACAATTGTCGTTTTGGCTAAGAAAGACTCATATGTAAATATTTTATTTTACACTAAATAAAAAATTGTAAAAATTTGTTTTTTTTTATTTTATTAACAAATATATTAAGAAAACAAATATATTTTTCTTACACAAACAGATAAATTTTTAAAGAAACAGGAAATATATCATATCTTCTTTATATTTATATTTCAGCTTTTAAATACGACACTTAAGGTCTAAGGGTCCAAAAATAAAAAAAAAATTGTTGTATTCAATAATACAATAAATTAAATTTATAAAATATTATATATGGTCATTTCCATGCACTTTAATTAAATAAAGTCGAGAGGAACACTATATGATGAATTAAGCTATAAAGTTCAAACAAAGGGTCTGAGGGTCTAAAAAAATACAACAATTTTTTATTTCATCAAAAAATATTGCATAAATTTTAATAAAATATTGATTTAAAAAAAGTTTATAGTGGGTAATTCCTCACAATATAATAAAAAAACCAAAATTTTTAAAAAAAGAAATACAATACTTGTAATATTGAGAGAAACAAGTAGAGGTTAAGGGTCTAAAAAATAAAAGAAAATCGTTTTTTTTTTAAATATAAAATATTGAACTAAAATAATTATATATATGGAATTTCCATGCAATATAGTAAGAAAAGTCGAAAATAATTCAAAAATGTTAACTTCATCGTTCAAAATATGGGGTCGAAAGGGTCTAACAATAAAAAAATAAGTTATATGATCAAAAGTATAATATATTTAACTAAAAAATTTTATACATGGGATATTCCGTCAAAAAATTATAAAAAAAAAAATAACTGAAAAAATATTGAAAATTTCAAATTTGAAGTGCAAAATGTGTGGTCTAAAGGGGTATAAAGGTCTTTAATCTGTCATATTATTAAGTTCCGTTTAAAATACATCTAATTTTTCTAATTTAACATGAATGCATTGGATTTTTCATACGATAGCGTCGAGAAAACGGTAAAAAAACGATAAAAAAAACGAGTTTTTTGGAATTTTCACTGTTTCGCACCGGCTCTAGAGGTCTAAAACCTTTTGGAAAAATTGTGTTTTCATGTTAGAAAAAATAATTTGAAATAAAATTTTGTGCAGCCCCCTTCCCAATATTTAATTCTGCAAAATAATTGATTTTTGAAATTTTTGAATTTAATTATTGGTTGTCTAAAGTGGTCGTAGGGGTCCCAAAAAATTTTTGATGAAAAATATATACAATGGAACCATTTTGGCCAATTTTCAGGGTTTTTGGCAATTTCGTTCCAGAGAAAAAAATTGATAACCAAAAGAACAGCTTTTCGGACAGTTTTTTGGCCATTTTGGTGGTGGGGAGGGGTAGATGGACAAACGGGCAACGGTTACCACATTTTTTTTACCCCCAAAAACTTTTAAAACAGTTAGTTTGAAAATCCAAGAATAGGGGCATTTCACTTATCTTAACTCGATATACCCTTTGAATTTGGGATCTTATGAGCAATTTTTAAGTATATGTTCTCAAATAAAAAATTTTTATATATTTTTAGGAAAATTACAAAATTTATAGCATTACATTATATAAAATGACATTTTTTTTCATTTTTTCTCATAATACATATGTCTGTATGTGCGTGTACACCCAACACTTCCAATTTTTATATATTTTTTTTATATATTTTTTTTTTTTTTTTTTTTTTTTGTGAATATGTGAATCTTGCATCAGCCATGGAGTGTTTGCGGGCCTTAAAGACCCGCAAATTTCCATGACCGCCCAGTTGTACAAAGTGTACTCAGACCCGCAGCAATCCTCACCCTGGGTTCCACAGATGATCAAATAAGCACCAGGTGAAAACAGCACGTGCCGTTCGATCATTTGATTTGCACTGCAAGAAAGAATGCGACATCCACCCAGACATCTGCTCCTGGGACTTACACATCTGTGCAATTTAATTAGATTTCAGGTTAGTCAGGGAAGCTCTGAACAAAAAAAGCTTCTTGACTAGTCATTGAGCGAACGCCGCAGGGCTCACCGAAATCAGGGATCCTAGGATCAGTCATGTTCGTGCCCAACACCTGCAGCTGCAAGGGTTTATCTGATAATTACCGCTTCAAGCCTTACGTCCCGAAGTTATTGGCTGCAACACATATATCACATTTAAAGTAAACAGTTTTTTGTTTAGACAGAAACACATGCAGCCAATCCCAGCGAACTTTTCAGCTATTTTCGTGGCTTTTTCTGAATCCCCCCAACAGACAGCAGGTGAAGGACACAAACATGAATGAACCAGCAGCAACGATTACCTTGCTCTATAGGGCAAGGCCACATTGCTGTGGGGCCCTGCTCCAGAGAAGCCCCAGCCATACGTGCAATTCATCATATTAATATACTAATGTCAATAGCATTAGTGTTTAGTATAATTAAAAATTAAAGCTGCCTTTAGTGACATCTGAATAAGAGGACATATATGCCCCATTCGCAGACGCCTTCCTAGACAACGCACCCCTCACAGTGAGTTCGAGGTTATCGGGCAAGAAGTGATTCCACCTGGCATCCGAGAGGGAGCAACTAAGAGAACCATTTAGGATCTCAGCCAAAAGCCGTCGGCTGAGTGACGCACAGGTACGACGTGTGCAGGCCTCAGCCTTGGTGAGTAGGTGAACATTTGTGTGCAATTAAGCACATCAACAGGGTAGCCACGAGAAGGCAGTTCAATCCCACCTAGAGTTATCGACACTAAAGGACCAAACCAGTGGTCTGTAGCTTATACATCGTCGTGTCCATAGGTAACTCCTACCAGTCCATGGGGCCAACCCATCTCATTCCAGCATGTCGGGTATTCACCAAAAAATGGTTTATTTCCCAACCACCCCTCCTATTTTTTATTAATAATTAGAAATAGTTCTTTTGTGAAATGATGATTCTTTGTCCAATATTTTGAACATATCTAAAAGAATACACATTAAACTTCATCCATCAGCAATAAATAAAATTGAAGATACAGAAAATGTATTTGCTCCATACAATTCTATATTTCATAAACTGAAAAAAATCAAATCATAAAAATAACAACAATCATACATATTTTATAAATTTAATTTTTAAGATTATTTTATTATAATTTATTTATATTTAAGTTCAAAATTTACCTTGAGACGGTATGAAGGGCACTCCACTAATAAACTAATTAGTTAAAGAATATTTTTTTGTTTTTATCATACCCTCTCATAACCTAAAACCCCAACTTACATTTATTATAAAATTATCAGCTGTGCTTCCGTGATCGAAGATCACGTACACACACAGTAAAAATAAGGCGACGCATGCGCTTACTAAAATATGACTATAGTTATAGTGTTACATTATAGAAAACATATGGTATTATTTTATATTTTGTTACTTAGATTTTTTTACTTAATTTAAATAAATTAGAAAGATTTTTTTGTTTTTTATTAAAGTTGAAGTACCGATCAATATTGTTAAGCAATAATTAACGCGTATCTAGTCATACATTATCAATTATCAAACTCCAAAGAAATACTTCTTTGTTTCGCTATCTCATTCTTTGAGATATTTCTTTTTATCTTATACGCGTTAATAGGACCATAAACATATATAAACGGTGCAGAGATACGAGTAAAGTATCATTTGATCTCCGGCTGTGCAGCACAACGGACATCTCAGGTAACTTGAGTTGCTCTAGTTATCACTGCTCTTGGAGTTGCTCCAAGTAAAACGTATAGGCTGGATACCACCTATTATACATAACGGGCATACAGAGCTGAGATGCTCTCTCTGTACTAGTTTTAGCTCGGTTAAGGAAGTCTGGCGCTGCCACTACCGGTCACTGTACGGAATCAGTAGAAGTTGGATGCCTCTTCTACAGGTAACGTTCTTTGTTATCGTGGTTTCTTTAGAGTGAGTTGCTCTCTCGAAGCGGCCATTATAATCAATGGCGATACTGAGATTCCGGCACGGTGCTTGTAGATGGTCATGCGGGTCTGGTTACCAACCGCGTGACGTCAGAGGCCTTTTGCCAAACTATAACTTCTCGGCGGTGAGTTGCTCTCGTTGTTCTTAATTCTCGTATGTATAAATTTCATTTGGAGTTGCTCCAAGTGTAACGTTTAACTAAAGCGACATTTATTATTCATTACAAATTTTTATTTTTGAATTTTATTGTTATTCGTGCTTTGACTAGATCGCCAACCGCGGATAACTTCTTAAGTAAATTTTGCATTATATAAATTGCGTTTCAATAAAAAACTATTGTAACAAGTAAATTTCTTTTGTTTAAATAAATTCTTTTTTGATTTTTGAATTATATAAAATTTGCTACGTACACAACAAATTTTTGTAAATAATAAATTATATTTTTTGGTATTATATAGAATCATTAAGTACTTAACAAATACATTGTTAACTAATTAATAATAGACAAGACATTTATTTTTGAATAAAAACTCTTGATTATTTTTTGTTAAATATAATTACGTCTAGTTATTGTGTGAATCATAACCCATCCTAACAGATCTGGCATGTTTTATTTCAGTAAAGAATCTAAGGTACACTGGGCCCCCTTTCGTACCGTCTCAACCTACACATCAGTATTTTTTCTGTGATATTTTAGTTTTTAACAATTTACACTTATTAATATTAAAAATATTCTAATAATATGTCTTGTGGTAAGATAATATAAATGCGATTCAGTCTATTTTTATCATATTTTATTTAAAAAAATTCATGTTTATAGGATACTTTTTAAATATCTACAAATTTATTTATTTCTTAATTTTTGACAAAATATTGACCAATAGAATCAACATTCTCAGTATGTAATCTAAATTGTAAACATTTGAGTAAGAGAAAATTTTTTGTATCCATATTACTAAATTACTTATTATATTTATTAAAAATTCATTTTATTTTTTAGCTTGAAAAGGATCTTAATCGATCGAAACGTCGTTAAAAATAAAATATTTAAACATATATTACTCGTAAAAATCATTTTTACCAACTTTACCACATCTTGTTAATACATTACAACGAGTAATAACTTCTTATTAACTTATTAAATTTCATCATATTTAATTTTTAATGATAAAAAAAGTATTTAAAATATTATAAATTTATATTATTTTACAAAAAACAGTATATAAATATACACGCTCTCACTCACACATTCATATGTATATATATATATATATATATACTAGCATAGGTGTGATCTATTCCCGGTGTTGTTGTTATTGATTTTTTATTATCATCATGTTGTTATTGTCCAAAATATATATCAATGTCAAAAAAAATAAGCTAAAATTTTTTTCTTAATGTAGACCTTTTACCAGTTCAAATGTGACCAATAAGATAAAATTTGTAGTAAATTCAAAGGAATGGTGTAATTTTGAAAATGGGCCAGATCAGGCTATTTTCGGACCTTTGAACAGACATATTTCGGGCCCATGAGGTGCTAGAGGACTAAAACTTTGGCTGAGGGACTTTTTTATCACCCCAAACTATACCCTAAAATTTGAGTTGAATATATATAATATATAGTAAAAAATTTTATTTTTTTTTTTTTTTTAATTTTAAAGCAACGTACGTTTTTAATAAAAATTTAACTAAGTACGCATAAATTACATTTTAATACAGAATATAAATTACATTATAATATACACAGACCCACAAATAAATGATGAGAAATACCATAAAAATAAAAAAATGAAAAAAATTTTGGTTCCTCATAGAGGAATCTTTTTTTACCAGCTTTAAAAATATTTTATAAAATTTTAAAGATACCTCCGTTTTGAACAAAAATTTCAGAGAATACGTAAAAATTAGTGCTGAATCGAATACTATGAAGTGCGATAGCTAAATTTTTCGATAGTCTCGAGATATTTCAATTTTTGTTAAAATTTTAAAAAAATGTTATCAAGTTCAAAAATACTAAAAATTAAATATCTCAAAAACTACGACAGCTATTCAGAAAATATAGGGCCTATGTCACCCGCAGACTTTTTATCTTTATTTTGACACCGGTTTCATGCCAATTGAATCGGCGGTTTTTGCGTGATGAGTGGACATACAGACAGACAGACAGACAGACAGACAAACAAATAAATTTTCAAATATATATAGTATTAAGATTAAGATATACATTTATGTATATATATCTATGTCTATAGGTGAGTGTATGGTCTGTGATTTTTAGATTGGTCTTTAACTAATAAAAAACAAAATAATTTTATTCATATATATTTTAAATACAACACACAAACTCACACATACTCCCACGCGCGCGCGCACACACACACATACATGTATATATTTATTATAAGCTTTTGAGAAGAATCGGAAAAAAATAGTTTAAAGGGAAACATATTTTAATAATTTAAATCTGAAGTTGTAATAATAAATTTATTTACATAGAAACAATAAGTAACATTTATTTTTCATAACCTGAATACGAATTAAAGCTTAATTACAATAAAAATTATACAGGCAATTGTTTAAACAATTTTTAATTTTTGCGCGCGCACATTTATTTCTGCTGTATTAATTAGTTGTAGAAATCGATCAGAATCAATTTCTTTTATTAATTTTTAAAAATTATTAATCAAAGTGTATTATTATTGGCTTCTAAATTATTAGTATTTTAATATATTACTGAAAAAAATATTGTAAAAGAAGTGAATAAAGAGAATAATAAAAAATTAATGTCAGTATGCCTTGTAGGTTATATTTATATTGTAAAATTTTCAATTTTTTTCTTTTCTTTAGAAAAAACTAAAATAAAATTTAGTCTATAATGAAATGTAGTCCCACGTATGGAGAAATCAAAAATTAAAAAAATTTGAATTTGTAGTAATATTCATACAGGTCCTCTATAATATGTAAGAACTTTAAATATTTTAATTTATACTATCGCTGGTTTTATATATGAAATAACAAAAAAAAAATTATACTATAATAAAATATATGTCGGCGGTCCAAGGTACGACTAAATCAAAAATTGAAAAAATTTCACACTGTGGTAAAAGGCCGTTTGTAATATGAAAAAAATGCAAATACTTTAATTAATATTATCGATAGTTTTATATATGAAAAAACTCAAGAAAAATTTCATCTATAATAAAATATATGTTGGCGGTCCCAGGTTTGAAAAAATCAAAAATTAAAAAACTTTTAGTAAGTGGTATTCTTAAGATTTCTCTTTAATTAAACGATTAAACTGAAAACAAATGAACTTGAATTTAAAAAAACGTCAAGTCAATAGCATTTTTTCCAAGGAATAACTTTCATTAAAGTTAATCTCAAAAGACCCTTTATATCCTACGAAAAATCAGTTTTAGTAAAAAAAATAGGAAACTTTTTTGAGTTTTCAACGAATTCTGCAAATAAAAAATTAGCCTCCTATAATATGAAAAAACTAAACATTTTTTATTATAATTTCGGTGGTTTTATATATATAAAAACTCAAAAAAATACCTCTATAATAAATTATATGTCGGCGACCCCAAGTATGAAAAACTCTAAAATTCAAAAAATTTCCCTCCGTAGTTAAATATATATTTTAAAATATAATTAAAAATATATTTAAATATATATATTTAGAAAAATCTAAAAATATTTATCTTAGAATATCGGTGCTTTTCTAATAAAAAAATTATCTTTGTAGTAAAATTATATGTCGGCTGTCCCATTTATGAAAAAGTATAAAATTAGATAAGTTTTATTCCGTCGTTAAATATATTTTGGCCGTCTGTAATGTGAAAAATATGCTAAAATTTCTCTAATCTTTTCGGTGGTTTTATATATAAAACTTAAAAATTTCCTCTATAATAAATTATATGTCGATGGTTTCTAAGTATGAAAAAGTAAAAAATTATACAAATTTTATTTCATTTTATGATGTAAATATGGTTCACTTTCTGCCCGCAAATCTATGCTTGAAAGTCGCATTTTTTTCTATCTCTTGTTTTTTCTAGAGAAGAAAGTAATATCTTTAAACCAGTAGTTATAACATAATATACACTTATCAAACTATAGCAAACTATGGCTCAAAGTATAAATACTAATAACAGCAATGTCACCTGCTTTATCTGTGGTAAGCCTAGTATCAGAAGTTACCCATTGAAAAAATGTACCGCATGTGAAAACTTAATACATCGGCGCTGCACTCAAACACCAGCTGGCAAGGATGCACTCTGCGGTAACTGTTTATTATCGGAAGTGAAAACAAAAAAGAAGAATGGTAACTCTGATACCCCACTATCTTTTACAAACCTTATAGGCTCCGCCTCAAAGAGGCCGCAACTAGTGACAAAAAAGCCACTCCTGCTACCAATAGGCATTCTGTATCTCCAAGCACCGCCTCGAATATTTATATGAGAAGATCCAACACACAAAATATTAAAAAAATAACACGCTTATCAATGAACAATTCCATCAACAAATGCAACTGTATAGAAAGTATAAATGGGTTATGTGACAATTGGGAAAAAACTTTCTGATATTCTTTTTGACAAGCTCCAGAAAAATATTATGGAAAACTACAACCATCTTAATAATTTTTTATTTATTTAAATATATATGTATATTAAAAAATTGTAAATAATAAATTATATCCACAATTAAACTGTAATTAAATTTTTTTTGCTTAGGAAGTTGAGAAATGCGTTACGTATACTGTTCAGCACCCAAACTGACAGTTATGTAGGGTTAAAAACATTTTTTTAAAACTAATTTTAAAAAATGTGAGGTTATTTATTATTTAGATATACGTTTTGCCTGTTTTAAATACACGCCTTATCAATAACTGTAAAAAATATGTTTACATATATAAAAATGATAAAAAATTATGAATACAAAAAAATATATATATATAAAAAATTTACCTATAATATATATAAAAAATTTATCAGAAAAAAGTTGTACATTTTTTATTATTATTTATAACTATTTGTGGTGTTGGATTGCTATACATTATCATTTACATTATGACTGAAAATGATGATTGTTTAAAATATAATAGTCATTGATATTCAACTTCTTATACTCTCATAACCACATAGATTTACAATATAAATGGCCACACCATTACACACAGTCTTATTTGCTATGAAAACTAAAATGGTTATTAAAAAACTAAAACGCATATGCAATATCTTATTAATATTAAACTAAATATGGGTGATGTATTGAACACTATTCATGATAAAAACTATGAAGTTGAAATCGTAAAAAAATGTGATACTATTAAAAAATTATGGCAATATATTAATTTTAAATTAAAGGTAATCAAAGTAAAAATATTTATATTGATAAAATAATGATAAATAATAAATGTATACTTCAACAAAAAGAAATCGTTTTACGCATTTTTCGCAAATATAGGTTTAGAAATGGCTAAGAAAATAAATAAAAAAAATGAAACAAATATTAATATAATAAATAATAACTCAATATATTTGAAAAAGTGTAATGTAAATGAAATAATCAAAATTGCAAATAAATTAAATAAAGTATAAAAAATTGCAAATAAATTAAATAAAAAAATAATAATAATTATAATAATAATACGTTTTTTTTAGCTTCTCAAGTTCTGAGTAATAGCGTTTCCATGGCTTTACAGTATTTTGAACTTGACAGTAAAATGTACAAAACAGCTTTTAAGGATGCATCTGCAACTGCTAAATTTTATAAAATATTTAATGATGCGTTTGATATTTTGAATTTTAGATCTCGATATAACACTGTGCCATTTAAAAATGCTGTTACTAATGATACCTTACAAAAAATGTAATATAAATTTAAGGAAATTAAGAACTATATAATGTCGCTCTCCCGGCAAAACGAGAAAATAAATATGACGAAACCCGATCTTTTGTATTTTCTCATTTGCAAATAAGATTTTTAATAAATCTTGTTTATAAAAAATAAATGGCGCTGCCTCCGATTTGTAAAAGAGAAATAACTAAATTTCTCGTTTTGAAATCCATTGCGTTCCAAATAAAAATTTTAAAACGAGAAAAGTTAAAAAACTCTTTTTACAAAAGATAATAAAATATTAGAGGCGTGAACGAACTGTGATGCAGCCATAAACTCGTGTGCTTTTATTATGTTTAGCAGAAAATATATGCGTATTTTCTGCTCCTGTTAGATTATTCATTAAATTTTTTGTTAACATTAAATAAATTAAATTATATTTTATATAAATTATATTTAATTTAATAATTTGTGTTAAAAAAAGAGACACAACTAAAATATGTATATAATTGCAGTTAAAGTTATATTATTCTACAAGTCATATCATTCTACAAAATTAGAATACATTATGTCAACTCGTTGGCTTTATATTTTCAATGATGGAATGAGGGAATGTTACAGCGAAAAGAAATTAAATTTGTTCTGAATTAGAAAATATCTCAAGACCACTTGCAGCTGTTTTTTTTATTGCTGCGAAGTATGAATGGCTTTAATAATAATGCAACGGTTGAACAATATCTGGCAGCAATGAGAGAAATACTAATCCACGATTTGGAGATATTATTGCCTCGTACAGCCTATTGTATTCCGCAGGATGTAACTTCAATGGAATCTTCATAAAAATAATTCCTTTCAAGCTGCCTGGGTGGTAATGGGTTAAAAGTCGCAATACATTAACAATACTTATAATATATTAATTTATTTAGAGTAAAATTAGCATAAATATTTTTAATTGGGTAATTCCATGGATATAACGCACAAAATGATATGCCAGGTCTCAAAAATAAGAAATTTTGTTTTTTTCAATAAAACAAGTTAAAAATAGATGATTCCCCGAATTTAAAGGTTTTCTATAAATTTTTAAGGGTGCTTTGCTTATTTAAAGTTTTTTGGTCAAATTTCTCTCCTCAGCCACCATTTTTGAAAATCCCGTAAAAAAGCTCTAAAAAACGTTAAAGAAAGAAAAAAAAGCAGGATTTCGATGTAAAATTTGATGAAAAATCGAATTTTCAGTCAGATTTTTCCTACTCTATGTCAATTCGCCGGAAAATTCAAATTTGTGTTAAACTTCTAGTAAAAATAACTTAAAAGTTTCCCGCTAAAAAAAAAAATTTTTTTTTCTTCAAAATTTTCAAAAATTGCATATATTTTCCTGAAAAAAATTTCCCAAGAGTAATTTTTGTTTTGCGAGTAATACCGATTTTCGTTTTTTTTTAATTTTGACTTGTTACTTATTTTGCTGATTTCAAGTTTAGATTTTATATTCTATCAAAATGTCTATAAATAGTTAGAAATGTACCCAAAAATCAATAAAATCCCAATTTATAAATTGTCATTTTTTCTTTATTTTAATAATCTATTTTAATTAAATTGTCAAATTAAGATGTATTATTCAAAGGATACGAAAATTACTATAACTTTGTGAAATTTCGCTGAATTAAAATTTTTGGTCAGATTTTCATTTGGTCACGTGACTTAGCGGGAAATCAGCATAATAAGAAAGAAGTCAAAATTGAAAAAAACGAAAATCGGTATTACTCGCTTAAAACAAAAATTACTCTCGGGAAATTCCAGGAAAATGTTCTGATTTTTGTATACTACTATTTTTACTTTTTTTTTACACACATCAATACTTTTAAATATAATAAATTATATATTTTTTAATAAATTGGGCATTATTTAAATTTTTTAAATTTAGCTACAATAGTGTAGGGTACAGAAACGGGGTACATCCGTGTATGAAGGGTAAAACGAGGAAATCATTTGATATAAATATAAATATAAATCGATAAAATCGAGCCCGCTAAATATAAATCATACATATTTACCGGTTGATTAAAATCTTGTACAAGTAGTTCGGAGGTCGTTACATCCCGGACTTATAATTTAAATAATTAGAAAAACGTCAAACTTAAATAAAAATGCAACGATGCATAATCCGGAAAATGAATTGTTGCCAAATGAATCAAAATTAGCAATGATAAGATTCGTTGGAATGTAAATATTGTAAATAATAGAAGTAAGGGTAGAATTAAGCATATTCATATTTTTAGAACATTCTAGATGTAACGATTATTAATTATTACTTAATTATAAAATCAATTAAAAATATTAAAATATATAAAAAATGAATGGGTAACCAAAGGTATATTAAAATCTAGTAAAGTAAAACAAAAATTATATAAAGTTTGGAAAGATGATCCAACAAATCGGCAAAAGAAAAAAAGATTTGTAAAATATCAATATATATTTAAAATAATGATAAAAAAAGCGAAAGAATTTAATTTACAAAGACAAGTAGAACACATAAACAATAACAAAAAATTATGGGAATTTATCACTGAAAATGTTTACAATAAAAATACAAAAAAGAAAAATGAGAAAATAGACTTAATTACAGAAAATCAACAAATTTTGATAAATAAAGAGGACATAGCAAATACTTTCAACAATTATTATACAAACATAGCAAAAAAACTGACTGCTAAAATTAAACCCACAAACATAGAGTACAACCCAAAAATAAACGAAAATACAATATTTTTTTCACAAACTAGCACTGAAGAAATCGAAAAAGTCATAAATTCACTAGACGTAAAAAAAGCAACAGGTAATGATAATATCAGTGTTGCAACCCTAAAAACCCTAAGTAACTACGTAACGAAACCAATTGCCCATATTTTTAAATTATTTATAGAAACGGAAGTATTTCCTGACAGCCTTAAAATTGCAATAATTACACCAATATTCAAAACAGGCGATAGTCACCTATGTAAAAACTATAGACCCATAGCTCTTTTATCAAACCTGTCAAAAATATTTGAAAAACTAGTAAAGGTTAGGATAGTCAGTTACCTAGAAAAATACGACATTTTAGCAAAAAGACAATGCGGATTTAGAGAAGGCTGCAACACAAGTATAGCCATTGATTACTTAACTGAAAATATATACGAAACTCTAGACACCTCTACCCCTATGGCGGTAATATTCCTTGATCTACAAAAAGCATTCGATATGGTTGAACACAACATATTATATATTAAATTAGAAAATATTGGTATACGTGGAAAGACAAAAAATATAATTAAAAGTTATCTGGGAAATCGGAAGCAAATTGTGAAAATAGATGACTGTTATAGTAGTGAATGTAATGTCGAGATAGGCGTGCCATAGGGGTCAGTCCTAGGTCCAATACTATTCCTTATATACATAAATGAACTGCTGTATCTATTTGAAAATGATATCATATCGTTTGCAGATGATACAACAGTGTTATGTAGAGGAAAGAATTGGATAGAGGTTGAACGGGACGCAAATCACAAAATGGGGAGAATATATGATTGGCTAAATACGAACAAACTATTACTAAATATAGAAAAGACAGAATGCACCACTTTTTCCATATATAAATCCACGCAATCCAAAAGTTTAAGGTTGAAATTGAAATGAACACGATTAAAAGGGGTGGTTGAAAGCAAGTTCCTGGGTATCATAATAGATTCAAATCTAAGATGGGAAACTCAAATAAAAAAATGGCATGGTGGCATGAGGCAGTGCATATAATAACAATATAGACCTTTTAAATTCAGTACTACAAAAAATACAAAAAATAATATCTAAAAAGTACAAACATTTACCAGAATTCGAAGTAGAATAGAAAAAACTGCTTTCAGTAAAAAATTTATATTATATTACAGTCATTAAAAGTAAAATACAGTATTTAATAGAGAAGTACAAGCTAAAGCAAAATAGAACTAGAAAAATAACCCCTATAGGTAAAAAAAGGAAAATGGGACAAAAAAGTAGCCTTTATAATGCAATAACAATATTCAATAGACTGCCTATTGATATAAAAGAAAAAATAAAAGTAAATAATAGTAACAAAATAAGTAATATCCAAAACATTAAACTATGGTTAACCAAAAATAATTAGAATTATATAAAATCAAGTAGACTAAGTAATATAGAAGAAGTCAAATATGCTAACTTGAAGAGGCTATTAAATAGTTACCATTAAAATAATAAAAACTTTACAGAACAAAATATTTTTATATTATATTAAGATGTAATATTTGTTAATTCTTGCAGCTATATAGCAGCTAGTTCCACGCTCGGACTACGAGTCCATGTGGACATATTGTATGACGTAGTATATATTTAATATGTATATGTAACCAATATGTGTACATATGTTAACTTATGTACAGCTAGTTAATAATAATAATAATAATAATAATAATAATAATAATAATAATAATGATCCGGTCTCTCGAGTACGACTTCCGGATACCCAGGTATCTGGGTAACGTAATAAAGGACTACCTACGGGACCGGAGACTGCTCTACGACACGCTCGATGGCAGGCGACAGAGGGTTCTGAGTGCGGGTATTGCCCAAGGTTCGGTTCTCGGACCGGACCTGTGGAATGCCTTTTACGATGGCCTGTTGCGCGTTCACCTCCCGGAAGGAGCTTCTCTGATCGGGTACGCGGACGACGTGGCTCTGACCATCACTGGCAGGGACATGCAGGTAACCCAGGAGAGGTTGAATCTAGTCATGAGACCGATCAACCTCTGGATGGGCGAGCACGGGCTCCAGCTCGCGATCCCAAAAACGGAGATCGTACTGCTGACCCGTCGCACAACAATTTCCACGGACATCGATGTAAATGTCGATGATGGTGGAAACCCTCACACGATCCAAGCCAAGACATCGGTTAAGTACCTGGGAGTTCTGCTTGATAACAAGCTGAACTTCTGGGAACAATTTTAGAGGTCGAGTGAGAAGGCCGCGTCGATCGCATCCTCCTTGTCAAGGCTCATGGCCAACATAGGAGGGCCCAAACCCGGGAAGCGAAGATTGTTGATGTCCGTTGTCAACTCTGTCCTGCTTTATGGATCTGAGATCTGGGCGGATATCACCAAATTTGCCAAGTACAGACATAAAATATCTTCTGTGCAGCGGCAAGCGGCCCTGAGGATCGCCTGCGCATACCATACGGTATCGCTCGAGGCGATCCAGGTTGTAGCATCGGTCATACCCATCGACCTGCTAGCGTTGGAGCGGAAATACATTTACGATAGTGTAGAGGACCGCGATGTGGCATCCACTCGCGCCCGCTCCAGCTCTATGGAAAAATGGCAGGAACGGTGGAAAAAGGAGGAAGAGGAAAATGCCCGATGGACCCGCAGACTGATTTCAGATCTGCAGGCATGGACTGGACGACAACATGGGGAGGTGGATTTTTACCTCACCCAATTTTTAACTGGATACGGGTACTTCCGTGTCATGTTAAAACATTGGCACAAGGTGGCAACAGAGGAGTGCTTGCACTGCCCTGGCGTGAAGGATACGGTGGAGCACACTTTCTTCGGATGTGTGCGCTACGTGGAAGGGCGCCCGCCCTTCCCGATTTGGAGGCCAGAGAAGGTGGTTCCGGAAATGCTACGGAGTTCTGAAAATTGTAACAAAGTAGCAGAGTACGTAAGGGCCACCTTGTTGAAGAAAAAGGAGGAGGGCTTTCTATCGTAGATTGCTCTCCTGTCACTAGGCTGGGGGAAGGCAGCGGCCAGTTGCCTAGGCTGCGCGTCCCAAACTGAAGTTATACCTGAAAAGGGAGTTCCGGTTTGGGGGAAACAAGCGCAGGGGGGTTTATAGTGTGTTTATCCAGTAAGAATCTGGGGCGTAGCCGGCGACCGCGTTCGCCGGTGGTCTCCCAGTTGTACACTTTGTGCAACTGGACGGTCATGGAAATTTGCGGGCCTTTAAGGCCCGCAAACACTCCATGGCTGATGTAAGATTCACAAGATTCCCTTGACAAAAAAAAAAAAAATAATAATAATAATAATAATAATAATAAAAACACAAAATAAAATGTAACACATAAAAAACATAATAAAACAAATGTGATAGAGCAGTTAAAATGCATTGTAAGACAAATAATTAGTTATAATTCGCATTTTAACCGTTCTAAGAATCGTCGTGAACTTTCTGGAAGCAATGACGTCATAACTTGCAAATCTGTCTTTCGGGTATAAATACCGGGACAGATTTCGATACAAGTTGAGACGTTCGTCAGCTTTCTTATAGTTCACTCTATGTAAAGCATATTGAATAAATTAATACCTGTTATGCATTTAATTGTGTAGTTTTATTCTGTCTCAATAATCATAATATTTTTCTTAAGTTTCACAGATATTTTTTATTACTGCACATGATCAGTACTGGTTACTGTTTCATGTGGATTTAAGGGTGTTCGGCGTAAAAACCGAGCATTGTGTTAGACAGGAAATCATTAAATTGATAGTTTTATCCGTTGCAGAGGTCTGGTCCAAATCGCGACCTTACAATAGTAATTTTGTTTTCTGAAAGTAAATAAAAAATTACTTATTTATAAATAAAATAAATTAGTAATTATGAATAATTAAATAAATAAATAAATCGCCTGCCCTGTAATTATAGTTTATACGAAAAAATTTCTTTCTCTATTGGGAAGTAACGTGACCGATGCGACATCTAGAAAGTCAATGTTAATTTTGTATTGAACTAAACTTAGAGGGTTTTTCAATGACCTACTTCCCAATATTATATCTAACGCTTTTGAGACTCTTTTAGAAGTCTAATACTATATGGGTCAATATTTGTGAACTGTATATGACTTTGCATGGGTGGGTCTCGAAATGTACTCCAAAGTATGTTTGGTCGAAAGTATATATAAAAAAAATAATTTTCCCCAATTTTTAGCTTTTTAGATCCAATCCTCTATTTTTTACAGCGATTTTTGTTTTTTTCAATTTTTTAAAATTTTTAATTTTTGAGAAATTTATGTTCATTAATTTTTCTCGCAAACGCGCACTTTACAATAAAATTTTTTTTCCTTATAGTACCCCATAGGAAATTTCCCGTAGAATTCGATTCTGGGGTCCAAATTTTTTTTTGAACTGCGCATGCGCGAGAAAATCAACTTTCTTGCTTTGCCTTTTCTAGCTTATATGCCTCAGCTGCAGACAGCTCAATTTTCATCCTGTTGGTCTCAAATTGTAGGTTTTTTCATATACTTTCAGCATATGAAATCATTTTTTTGGGTAAATTTATTTTAAAAGCACTAAAATTGAAAAATAGCGATTTTTAAAAAATCATTTTTCACAAATTTTGAATTTTCCGCCAAGTCACGTGACCAAATGAAAATCTGACTGAAAATTCGGATTTAGCGGAAAATTTTACATAAGGACACCAATTTTCGTCTTATTTCATTAAATAGTTTCTAAGATATCCCATTTTAAAGATAAAGATTAAAATTGACTTTTTTTAAAAAACCCTAAAAATGGGACTCTGACTTTAATTATCATATCTGTTTAACAAATAATTATAAAAAGACGAGTAAAAATTTTTTGGAAACTAAGGGCTTGTAAAAAATTTTTGAGGCCTATAGAACTCGTTTCTTTTAAAAATTAGAATTTTGGCAGCAATTTCAAAATTGGCCATTTCGGGGTAAGAATAGGCATTTGGTTTATTGACTATCGGCATGAGAGATTTAGCGACAAATAATTGAAGTGTACGGTAACTGAATGGTGACACTTATACCAAAAAAATGAGACCAATTGGAAGTATTTTGGTTAACTGGCAAGTTTGCAGCTTTGTATTAATGATTACAAAAAAATCCTATTTGATAACATTGTGGTATTTTGTAGTTATTTAGTATTTTGCTATTTCTTTTATTTCTATAGCGTTACGGAAACATCCAAAACTTTTCCAAAAAGGGGTTCTTTTGTAAAATTTCGTCAAAATTTTCATTAGGTAACTAGAAAATTCGGAAAATTGAAAATAAGATAGAATAGCTACAAAATACAACAATGTTATAAAATAGGATTTTTTTTCATAATCTTTAATACAAAGCTGCAACCTCGCCAGCTAACCAAAATACTTCCAATTGGTCTTATTTTTTCGGTATACATATCAACATTTATTTACCGTACACCACATTTATTTGTTGTTAATTCTCTTATGGCGATAGTCAATAAACCAAATCCCTATTCTTACCCAAAAATGACCAATTTTTAAATTGCTGCCAAAATTCTAATTTTTAAAAGAAACGAGTTCTATAGGTCTCAAAAATTTTTTACAAGCCCTTAGTTTCCAAAAAATTTTTACTCGTCTTTTTATAATTTTTTGTTTAACAGATATGATAATTCAAGTCAGAGTCCCATTTTTAGGGTTTTTTAAAAAAAGTCAATTTTAATCTTTATCTTTAAAATGGGATATCTTAGAAACTATTTAATGAAATAAGACGAAAATTGGTGTCCTTATGTAAAATTTTCCGCTAAATCCGAATTTTCAGTCAGATTTTCATTTGGTCACGTGACTTGGCGGAAAATTCAAAATTTGTGAAAAATGATTTTTTAAAAATCGCTATTTTTCAATTTTAGTGCTTTTAAAATAAATTTACCCAAAAAAATGATTTCATATGCTGAAAGTATATGAAAAAATCTACAATTTGAGACCAACAGGATGAAAATTGAGCTGTCTGCAGCTGAGGCATATAAGCTAGAAAAGGCAAAGCAAGAAAGTTGATTTTCTCGCGCATGCGCAGTTCAAAAAAAATTTGGACCCCAGAATCGAATTCTACGGGAAATTTCCTATGGGGTACTTAAAGGAAAAAAAATTTTATTGTAAAGTGCGCGTTTGCGAGAAAAATTAATGAACATAAATTTCTCAAAAATTAAAAATTTCAAAAAATTGAAAATAACAAAAATCGCTGTAAAAAATAGAGGATTGGATCTAAAAAGCTAAAAATTTGAGAAAATTATTTTTTTTATATATACTTTCGACCAAACATACTTTGGAGTACATTCTGAGACTCGAAAATCCAAACTGTATACACTTCACAAATATTGACCCATATGTCAATGCTTGGATTTCAGAGACTAAATCCGTATGGTTAGTAAAATTTTCTGTTGTCTTGATTTATGAAATAAATATCAGTTCCGCTAAATAATGTATGCTAAGCCTCGAAGTAAGCCTTATTATTGTCTGAGTAATCTGGTTGAAACGGTGAATATGGTACTAGTTGACACCAACGTGCACAGACAGATAGTTCAGATTAAAATGTTGGAAATTGAATGTGTTGAGTTTTTAGTCGGCGTTGAAGGCTTTATTCGACACTAATCCTAAAATTCTGCGTTTTTTGATCTGATCTATATTAATCGAATCTATTGTATGATTTAACATTTTCTGCGAAACAATGACTGATTTAACATCATCTATGACTAAGTCGTACTTTGCCGTGGTTTTTGACAATGTATTTGCATGTGCGATGAGGACAGCCTGTGATATAAAATTTCAGAAAATACGCATAAAATTAAGGAGGTGTCATCTTTTTCAAACAGAGAACAATTAAGAGCTATAAAAAATAAGAATTGTAATTTGAACATATAATTACTTCAAAAACATCAAAATTATCTATTCGAATAATAAAGTTAATATTTTCTGAAACTTTTTTTTTCTGAAATTATATGATAAATTTAAACTTCTGGAACAAAATACATTTTACGAAACAGCTGAAAGCTGCAAACAGTCAAAACAGTGATTTAGTTTTAGATTAGAATTTAAAAAAAAATGTCAGTTACATTAATTTGATAAGTTTAAAGTTTACAAAACAAAAATGAATATTTTACAGTTTGTTGACAGCTGTCAACTGTCGAAATTGCAATTTTGATTTCACATTTGGAATCAGTAATCTCAAGAACGTAGGAGCTGCGTGGTACAATAAAGTCATATGACTTTTTCAAATACGTACTTTCACCTTTACCTGTATAAATACCATATGACTTTATTGTACCGAGTCGCTCATATAATAATCAAGTAAAAAGCATCATTTTGTTCAAAGAAATTCATTTTTACAACTTGTTCATAACTTCCAATTGGCAAAATTGCAATTTTCAGTTTAGATCTGAAATAAGTTACCTCAGAAACATATAATCTTATAATATGCTTATTTTTTTTGGCCCAAGAAGTTTGTTTTGACACCCAATTGACAAAAAACAACAGGCACATTAACCCATTAGTTCCCAAGCGGACCTGAGTTGTCGTTTGAAATTACTTTGAACGCTTGTTTAAAATCAAAACTTTTTTTAACCAAAAATGTTCCCCTAGGCAAAAAGAGTTGCTCTTTCATATTTTTGGGTCAGATTATTAAAATTTTGGACCGGAAGTGAAATATAACCACTATAACAAGCTTTATATGAGTATTTTCAAACGACAACTCAGGTCCGCTTGGGAACTCATGGGTTAACTAAACATTTGAAAAGTGTCAACTTTTAAATGAGTAATTATTAGTTCAAATTTTAATTGAATGATCCCAAAACATAATCATTATGTCAAGTTTACTTTTTAGACTTGCATTTTGACAGTTGTTAACTGTCAAAATTATAATTAGGATGTCAGATTTTAAATCAGTGACCTCAACAACATATAATCATATGATAAGCTTAATTTTTTGCCCCAAAATGCATTTAGACAGCTAACTGACAACTGTCAACCTTCATTCGAAATCATAATTTCGAGTTCAAACTTAGAATCAACATTTAAATTTTTTGGCTGATTATATTTTAAATAAAAAATGAATAATAATAACCAAAACTGATTAATTTATTATTTTTTTATTTTGTAGGTTACTGGAAGTTGCATTACGTAGTTGACCCAATTAAAAAATATTTCATTAAAATATGAAACAGTAGCCATATATCTCATTTTTTACAAAAATTGTCATTAGCGGCATTTGTGAGATATTTAGTCCTTTTAGATCGTCTTAATTTTATTTTCTTTCTTAAATTTAAAAACTATATTATTTTTTATCATTAAATCAAATTCTGTTTAGTAATATACAATATTTTTTAGGCATGTACAAGTTAACAATGAAGGAGCAATTGGTTTTTACAAAAAATTTGGCTTTGAAATAGTAGAAACGAAAGAGCATTATTACAAAAGGATCGAACCATCTGAAGCTCATGTCTTGCAAAAGACGATAAAAGTTTGTTGTGATGCATGAAAAAAAATAAAATGTAAATAAATTAATTTTAAATTATTTTGTTTAATATAAAAATTATTAAGAGATAGTATTTTATATCTTAATAAGCACAAAAATATCCTCAACCTTTTATTATAAACAAATGGTCAAAATGACTTTGGAAATTATTTCGACCATTTATTTTAGAAAAAATTTTGCGCAATTGTATCAATACCAATATGCAATGCCAAGTGCGATTCTACTAAAAATGGTTGCTTAATAGTTTTGATAGAACTAAAAATTTTGATTAAAGGAATGATATGGAGTAGGTTGCGGTTTATTTTTATTTGGAAGTGCAATTGTTGGTGGGACATCTTGCTCCGGTTGGGGCATGTTTTTTTTTTACTTCTGCTGAGTTGTTCTACGTGATCTGTGCGTTTTCCCGGCGGTTTGTTTTGATAATCGAATCGAGACCTATGGATCAAAAAATTTGTTAACGATGTAAAGACAGCTGCTAACAGGTAGAAAGAGAATCCATAAGTTCTCCTTAGTTGAAAAAAACTTTTCACTACCTCGGCAATTGATTTCAATATATAAAAAATAGAAAGGAAACCGATGACACCTATGGTTGTCATAGGGAAAGAGGGATAATGTCCAAAAGTCTTTTTTACTGTCTTCCAAAAATTTTTGAATATTCTGTAAATTAAGTTTTCTGTTAATAATTTTTTGAATAAATCTTCGTGAATTGAACTTTTGCAAGTATGTTTCTTTTTCTACTTGAAAGAGTAAATGTTTTTGGAAATTTTGTAATTTCTTGTGAGTAAATTGTGCCTAAATTTTCAAGGGGTTGATATTTCCAAAAAATTTTGGTGTCAGGTTTCAATAATAAACTAGATTGAGATTTGCTTATTGTTGTGTAATAATAATATTTTTGGAAGCCGGAAATAACATTAATAATTGAACTCAAAATTATTTATTATTTCTATTTTCGCGTCGCGTGGTCGTTAACAAAATCTTGAACTTACCTTCGCATAATATAGAAAGAGACAAAGAAATAAATTACTTAATTTTCAAGGTTGGGGAATATTTACGAATTTCGTAGTGAGATGATATATAGATTTTAATAAAAATAATACAGAATTTTAATAGTAATAATAATAAAGTAGACTTTCTTCTTATTTTATTGGAAAGGTCTCGATCCACGCTCAACTTCTTTTGTTTAAGCGTGGATTTAGCCAAAAAGGTTTAATTTGACTCAATCCACGCTTAAAAAAAAAATAATATTTAACCTCAAACAAAATTTATTTTAATAAAAAATATAATTTTTTTGCAGTTTCAGTGCATAAAAAAAAAAAAAATAAAATCATTACAAATAAATATTTGTTGTGCATAATAATCAAATTTAAGTGTTTTTAGATAAATACCGTAATTTCAAGAAATTTTAGCATTAGGCGTGGATGGAGATCTTTCGTATTTATAATTACACTCAATATGAATTTATTAATCAAATTTTACAGAATTATCGCTTATCAATAATAACTAAAGTCCACTAAATATTTAATAATTTTACTGTTCTACAAAAGAATATGAATTTCACTGTCCTTTCCTAATACTAATTTATCCGAACACACACACACTTGATCATCAATACATTAGGAGTCATGAGTGTCACCTTCGTCGATATTTTCACAACTATCTTCGAATTTCTCTTGATCCATAACGTAATAATGTGCTGGAATTAATTAAATTTAATCGCTGACAAAATGATTTAATCTTGGTGTTCGGTCTCGTGGTGAAATTTCTGAACACAATTTATTTCACGTACCCGTCACTTTTTATTTTATATAAAATTAACGATCTCCTTTAATTATTTTCACTTAAACAAGTGCACTGTTTAATTACGATTATAAAAAAAACAAAAAACTTGATTTTACAAATATCCGTTAATTACTATGATTATTTTTATAAAAACTCCAAAAATGGTGGACGACAATTTTATAATAAATATTAATTAAAACGTGACTTTTTCTAAGCAAGCCAGTCGTCAAGTGCCGTCGCGTGCCATCGGTCACCGTCCTCTTCCTCTTTCCTCTTTTCTATTCTCTTTCTTTTTGATTGAGTGCGTGTGTATTCACTTGCGTACCTATATTTTAATAACTCTTAATTTACAGAGAACTGTATAATAAATTTTTGGTGGCTCAGTTGGTTAGATTCAAATATAATTTTCAATTTTGAATTTATTTAATTTGTAACAACGTTACAGTTGACGTTAATTTTATGCAATCATTATTAATTTTGTATAATGGTGGCAATGGTTTTAAGAACTTGAGTGTTTTATTGTTTTGCAAAACGGGCAATTCTTCATATCAATGATAATCTGCACAAGACTACACAATCCTGTGGATTTCTATGAGGCATTGGAATATACATTTATGCGCTGGTATACTTTTGTTTGTAATAATTCGATGTATGCATTAGTAGTTTCGAGTTTTGGTTTCTCGATTCTGCAGTTGTCTATGTTATTGAGGTTCGTTAGAGTTTGTTTGGCTGTTACGTTTGATGTTGGGTCTTTGCAATCGAATCCTATTAAGGAAATGGATAAGTTTATTTTAAAAATAAAAGAAAAGTAGGAGCTTTACAAACATTTTTCCTATAACATAAAAGATATATTAGTACTGAATATATGTATAGTAGAGTGGACCTAAAATTGGAGTTTTAAGAAAAACTTTGCTCCCTGGGTTATTTCGTAAACTTTTGGTCATAAAAAGTCCCAAGGATTTTAATTTTGCTTTTCAAAAAGGGGTGCCTGTAAACACCTTAATTTTTCCGTTTAAATAACATGGGAATTTGACTTTTCAGCTTTCTAATTTTTTACAAATCTTGCAAAATGTTTTAAAAAGCTACTAAACAATGAAAAGTACTATTTAAATATATAAAGAACGATACCCAACCTCAAGTAGGCAAAAAAAATATTTTTAAATCAATTTCGCCGGTAATAAATGTAAAAAAAATCCCCATTAAAATAATATGGTTTCATGTGAAATTGGTTTAATAATGTGATTACTATTAATATAAGGTAAATTTTCTTTTGGAATACAGTTTTCTTGGATAATATTAATCTGCGCACCACTATCAAGAAGTAAATGTCTACAATTTCCTGATTGGTCCAAAAATTTTAAAACCGGAATTTTATTAATTATATTAAAGCATAGAACATTATAATTTATTATTGAGCTGTTTGGAAGTGGAGCGCTAAAGCTTGTTGATTATCTTGATTGGGAAATTCCCTATCAGGACCTAAGAGAAAAAAATTTTTCATTTTAATGATAGTTTTTAACAGAAAAAATAAGGAAAATTATCCCTCATCTTTCATACTTTTTTATAAAAGTCCAAAACCAAAAAATGGCTGCCAAAAATCGAGATTTCGCTCTGGGAAGCTAAAAACTGGACTGGTGGCTTATTTTTGGTTGTACTTTCAGAAAAAAACACTTTGGGGCAGTTTTAATAGCCTGACCATACAAGTCGTATACGCTTCATTTAAATCTTCCCTATTATTTTTATGAAAATTTCTTCTGGTATATTGGTTCGAGTTATTTTTGAATTTATTCTTTATGCATTGGTCTGTGTTATGGTTGGATAAATTTGGATGGCTTACGCAAGTATATTTCGGTGCTTGAGAGGAACTTTGAGATTCTTGATTTTGATTATTTTTATTTTCGAAAGCTAGATTCAATTGTTCTGTGAAAATTTCAACTGCTTTTTGTAATTTGTGATGAGTTCTCTTGCATTTCGTTCTGTTGAGAAGTTCGTTCTTGCTTCATAAGCCTTTTTGGCTAGTAAATTTTCTTAGTTGACAACTTAAGACTGATTCGTATATCGATTTGATATATGCTTTCAATTTTTTTTAGGTGGTCTAAATGGTCTACTTTTTTTCCAAATAGTCTTACAAAATGATAAGTATATTTGGCAACCAATTCAAAATTAATTACTCTTATCGTTTCTGACGCGTCATGTTTTACTTCGTGCCTTAGTAATTTTAATGATCGAGGTATTGACGGCTCCTCAAGAGAATCAACGGCTTTCTTGATCTGTTTTATCCATGTGCAAATGTCTTGGGTTTTTCTATCAAAAATTTTAATATCGTCTAAGGCTATTTTTATATCCCAGGTTGTATTGGGTTGAGACAAGTTAATATTTTGTTCTTGGATAAAATTATCCAAATTGAGATTTATTAGGTCATTTAAATTGGCTAGATTTTGCTCCGCCAGATTAAAAATCTCTTGTCTTATTGCTATTTCTTGTGCGAAGTGATAGTTGTAGTGTTTTCTCTAAAATTGAAGTTTCTAAAAGTGATTTTTTATTTTTATCGGTAGGTGAGGATGTTTTAAAATTGCTATTATTTTCAAAAATATTCAAATTTTTTCTTTTACGTCAGAATTATTTAATGATGTTGTAAATGAGCTATTTATTGGAGCAGATATTTAAGATTTATGCATTTTTATTTTTAGAATTTACAGTTATTGTGGGATTATCATTGGGTATATTTTTTGAAAGTAAAAATCCCTTAAAATAAGCATTTGTTGATTGTATGGTACGGCTTAATATAAATCCTGAAGTTTAAATTTGAGGGTTTTAATTTTGATTTTGAGTTTGTGACTGTGATTGAGATCGTGAAAAGGGTGAATGATTTAAATTAGATTTTGACATAACAATGTCATTTTAAAGAATAGTAAAATAGTAAAAATAAAATTAGTTTTATATAAGTATTAGTTTTACATATAAGCAAAAGTTTGAGAGGGCTGCGCCCCCCTCCCCCTTAATCGTATTTACTTGTGTCTACTTAAGAAAATTATGTTTCACTGCTAATTTATAATTATGTACATACAAAGTTTTCAGAGGAGCCTAGTTCTGTACCCAGAAAAGTAATCATTATTAATTACAGGTACGCATTTAAAAAGGTATTATAGAAGCTATGTCAGATTTCGAAGATAATTTATTTCTTAAGGAATCGATGTGTGTCTCCCGCGCAAATAGAATCTAGCAATTTAGTATTAGTAATTACATTTACTATTTTATTACTATAGACTTATAGACTTCAATATTTATGATTCATATTATGCAGCTATTGATTTCACTATTTAAACTTTGTTTTATTAACTGGATATGCAGTTTTTATTAGGTATTTTTTTATCTAGAAAATTGAAGACCTTTAATAAAAAATTATCATATAATTTTCACAGGGGCCTCATGATAGTCCTAATAGTTTGTAGCGTAATAATTGTAATAATTGATTTAGAGGACCCTTATTTTTCGTTCATTATAATCTAGATAAGCTAATTTGTAAATTAATTAATTGATACAACAATCGAGTTTTTGTTTTCTAAATAGTAAAGAGTCTAGAAACTTTCTTGAATTTCTCTGTCTCCAAAAAAATTTTACAAATTTTTAAAGAAATGTTAGTTTTTATTAAAAATTTAAATTAGTAATTTATAATGCAACAAACATGTGTTTGTTTTTTGAATAGTAAAAATTCTTGAATTTCTTGAAATAGAATTTTTCTGTAGTTTCCTTATTTTTACCACAAATTACCGAAATTTTTTTTTTGAAAAATCAAAAAAAATTTCTGACTCCAAAAAATTTTACAAATTTTTAAAGAAACGTCCATTTTTAATAAAAATTTAACTGAGTACGTGTAAATTAGTGCCGAATCGAGTAATACTAATCAGGGATAGCATATCTCTATTACATTCGTAATATTACTCCAATTAACTACATTTTTCATTAATAGTAATTATTCATTGTTCAATTACTCTATTACTTTTTATAATGGTTAATGGCCAAACAATGATTACAAAAAATAATGGGTAATTGCCAAAACACCATTAACCATTACAAAAAGTAATGAGACGTTGCATTACCTATTATTTGCCTATTTTATTGAAAATAATAGTTTTTCAATTTATTTTAAGCAAAGTTCAAATTTATCTTAATTTATTTAGGTGTAGTTTATGTTTTATATTTAATTTTTTAGATAAATTATTAAGTTTTATCATTTATTCAATTTTTGAATTTGAAACTATGAAATTCCTATAATAAGTAGTTTATATATTTTTTTTAAATGTATTATCTAATTTTTTCTTATGAAAAAACCAATATCTGAAAATATGATTATTACTCGATATCTTCAATCTGAGATTAAATTTTTGAACTTTTTTTTCTCAAAACCTATTGCCTACAAAAATAAAAAAAAAGCAATATTTTTTTCATTTTGAAAGCTGTACCTCATTTTTTTCTTTGGGAGTACTAGTTTTTGAAATATGATATTTCAAATTAATGTGCATTAATTCTTGAGAAAGATCTAAATTATGTGAATTTGTATGCGAAATTTAATTTTCTTTTATATATTTATCAGCAAAAATTATTATTAGTATACAAATTTATTAAATTTTTTGTTATACAAAAAAAATTTTTTTGAAGACCGATATTGATGTTAATCGAAAATAGGACATCAATATCGATAAAATATCGAGATATCGTGGAACTCTAGAAATATCCTTTATAGTCAATTTTTTCGATCTGAAACTTAATTTTTTGAAAATTTTTTTTTTCATTAAAATTTTTTACATAAATAAATAAAAATAGAAATATTTTTTTCTTGTTAAAATTAGTACCTAATTTATTTCTATAAAAGTACCAATATCTGAAAATATGGTTTTTACTCTATTTCTCAAAACTGATACTCAAATTTTTGAAAATTTTTTGCATAAAAAAATTAAAAAAACACTATTATTTTTTTTATTTTTGCACGTAGTATCTAATTTTTTTCTAAGAAAGTACTAATATCTTAAAGTATGATTTTACTTCATAACTCCAAATCTAATAAATAATTTAAAAAAAATTTTTTTCTTATAATTTTTCAAAATATTTTTTTTTTAGACGTAGTGCCTAATTTATTTCTATAAAAGTATTAATACATAAAATTAATGTTTTTTCTCGATGTTTCCAATCTAATACTTAATATTTTAAAATTTTTTTTCTCAAAAATAAATTTTTCCCAAGACTTTCTCACGCGATACCAATGATACCAGTTATACCAGTGATATTGGTATCTCTTTTGGTATTGGTATTGGTATCACTTTTGTTATATTTGTAATTATTAATTTTTACGGGTTAATTATAGGTTTTTTGGGTCGCTGAATCTGAATCCGGAGTTTAAAGTTTCTGGAAAATAGGGGAAAACCCTCAAATAAGCAAAAAATACCCCTTTTTAGGGTTTTTTTTTTGCAAAATTTTGGAACTGAAGCTAAAATGATCAAGTTAATGCCATTTGTAAAAAAATATTTACCGAAATATTAGGTTTACTGATAGCACACCAAGTTTGGGAAATTAAAGGGGAGAAAAACTACCCCTTAAATAAGAAAAATTACGAAAAACATAAAAACAGAATATTTTGATTTATTTTTTATCCCTGCTTCTATTATATTCATTAACATTTTATGGTATTGAAAACTATTGTAATATATTAACAGTCCGCTAGGAGGTAAATATGGGGGGAAACTACCCCCAAAATAAAAAAAAATTAGAATAACGGTTAAATTTTTTCTCTTGCTTTTTCTTTTGTATTCGAAAAAATAGCAAAATAAGTAGTACTAGAAATTTGTTTATCCCCCCCCCCCTGGGGTTGAAAGCCACCCCTAAATTTAAAAACTACGATACTCCAGTAAAATCGCAGGGAGGGTGTATTTTCACTGGCCATCATGAGATTTGGTTTAGTATATGTTTTTTGGGTCACTGATCATGAAAATCCAGGATATATTTTTGGAACACCCTTAAATTTGTAAAAATTAACCCCCAAAAAGAGGTATTTTGATGTTCTGGCAATCAGAGTTTTTAGATTTAGACAAGAATTGATCTATGCAGGTTTTTTGGGTCATTGTTCAAGAATTTGGGGGAATTTATTTTAAATAGTTAATATTTCACATTTAAATGTGCAAAAATTATCCCTAAAAGGGTGTTTGAGTTTGAGTCACCAGATTAGGTCCATACGGGTTTTTTGGGACGCAGATCAAGAATTTGGGGGAATTTTTTATAAATAATTAATATTTTAGCCTTAAACTAGCAAAAATAACCCTAAAATGGGTGTATCGGAGTGAAATACCATTTATGTACTATTGTTGGAAAACAAGAAATATTATTTATAAAATACATTTTATTCATTTTGAATTAATAATTAATATTATAGAATAATATTTGGAACTTGTTCAGCATTAGGTATTCTTTATCACATGGAGCTATCAAACAATCATTTTAACCATGCTAGTATCGACGAAGCTGGCTGGACAAACAAGTGAACCAGAAATAATGCTTCCAAACAGTGATCCGCAGCAGTCAGAACCAATAAATTTTTCATACCATTCAAATCATTTTGTGTTACATGAAAGCTATTGAATAATATAAATACAGTTGTTTCCATAACAAAAGGATATTGAAGGATCTTCTTATGGGTACGATCCTCGTTCAGTTACCAAATTATTAATTATCTACAGAAGCCTTATCAGAAATTTTAAAACTTTCTAATTAATTGTTTTATGACAAAGGATTACAAGATAACCTAATCATTATAATTATGCTGAAAATAATTTGATAAAAAATAATTAATTTTTTTACTTTTTAAAAATTGATTTGGTCAGAGGATTGTGAAGATATTTAATTATTAAAAAAAGTTTTAATTTTATGATCTAAAAAAAATGGTGTTCCATCATCAACAACTATTCTTCTATAATGGATGCTAAAAATGAATAAGTTTGGGGTAGTTATAACTGGTGCACCATGCAACGTTAAAGAAGCTGCTCAAATAGATTTTTATTTAAACAATTTCTATAAGTTAGATTTACCTTCTAATGAGATTGGAATAATAACTCCAAATGAAAACAAATTCAATTAATTAAAAAATTTTTTAAATAACATCAACTGAGTAATCTATTGCAAAACTTGGTAACTTTTTAAGAATTGCAAGTTAGAACACTTAGAACAAAAAAATAAGATGAGAAAAAAAATTCAAAACAACCTTTTCGACTTGTTTTTTCAACGCAAAGATTAAATTTAATATTGATATTACTAGAGACACTTTTGGTCATTATTGGAAATCTTATATAACTTCAGCAAGATCATCACAGAAGTAGAGTTCTGGGATATTGTTATAACAATGGATCTTATACTGGATATAAAAAGTTTGCATAATGTACAAATGTTATCCTGTTTGTCGAACATTTTATTTTTTTACCAAATAAGACCGTTGACCAATAGCTTTAAAAAATAATGACAGAAAATGATATTAATTTTTAGTTATGATTATTTATTTATTATAGGAATTAAAATTTTTTTAAAGTAGGTATGTTTAAACTGAATATAAAATATTCAATATAATTGTTTGTTAAAATTAATATTGATAACATTTAATTAAACTGTGGTAAAAATTTTATTGTCAGACATTTTCCATTTATCTGCAGTAAGTATTGGGATATAATTGCAATAATTATTTAGCAATTTTCTTTTGCCACTCTTTTCCAATATTGTGTCCTTAAATTTAATTCTAATTACTATTTAGGTAATCAAAAGAAAAAATGAATATTTTTAACTAATTAACTATTGACATATTCAATTTTTTGTTAAGATGTGTACAATAATTAACAAATATATAAGTAAATAAATATTTAACAAATATATAAGTAATTTTTCATTTTTTAAGGAATCTTTTATTAAAAAATATATTAATAGTTACCGTAATTATAAATTATAAAATAATTATATTTATTTTATATTTTATTTTACTGATTAATATATTTTTATCTTCACTCAGACTTCTCATTATTTATAATGACTTACTAGTCTATTTTGTTTTATAACAGTTTAACTAGCCTATTTGATAAGTTATTACATTCATATTAAAACCTAATGCCATGAATTTGGCGCTTTGAATGTATATATATACATATATGTCCCTTGGATTGGAATGTACCAAAGACGGACGAGGACAAGTTCGAAGAGTATATTCGAATGGAGTCGGCGTCCGTCCCCGCTAGGCATGGTGGGGCTACAGGTCCCCGCGAGGCTGAAATCTTAGTCAAGAAAGTAACGTCTCTATTGCGAGGGGCATGTGACGCCTCTATGCCTCGTCGAAGGCCCTGGACAGGGAGAAAGCCAGTTTACTGGTGGACTTCAGAAATAGCGGAGCTCCGCAAGGAGTGTGACAGAACGCGACGAAGGGCGCAGAGAGCACGGGACAGGCCCGAGGCTGCTACACTTTCCCAGGAACACAAGGATGCTAAACACCGGCTGGCCAAAGCTATCTGTCAAAGCAAGGCTCGATGCCTGCGTTCATTACGCGAGCATGTCAATAAAGACCCCTGGGGTCTTGGTTACAAAGTCGTAATGGGCAAGTTGAACCGGGGGTCTGACAACATGATAGACGCGGTGTCAACCGAACGAATCATCGGCGCTCTATTCCCTGAGCGGCCCATCCGGGAAAACCCGGTAGAGATCCAGGGAGGTAGTGCTTTCATTCAGTGAGGACGAGATGGTGAAGGCCATCAAGGCCATGAAAAATGGCAAAGCGCCTGGGCCGGACGGGATACCAGCGGAAGTGCTCAAACGAGCTGTCGAAATAATCCTTGGTATCCTGTTAAGCATGTTTAATGCATGCTTGGTGGCGGGAGTGTTTCCAAGGCAGTGGAAGGTGGCACGTCTCGTGCTCTTGAACAAGGATAAATGTGGAGCCCCGAACTCTCCATCATCTTACAGACCCTTGTGCATGCTAAATACCATTGGAAAGGTGATGGAGAGCATGCTCCGGGCAAGGTTGAGAGGAGCCATCGAGGAGGGCGGTGGCCTTTCCGAGGAGCAGCATGGATTTCGTGAGGGGCATTCCACGATAGACGCCATCCGGCGTGTTGTGGATACCGTAGAGGCTGAGAGGGAAAAGCGGCCTGCAATTCGCAAAGACGTCCTTCTTGTAACGCTGGATGTCAAAAACGCTTTCAATTCGACCAGGTGGGATGACATGATCCGGTCTCTCAAGTATGATTTCCGGATACCCAGGTATCTGGGTAACGTACTAAAGGACTACCTACGGGACCGGAGACTGCTCTACCGACGGCAGGTGACAGAGGATTCTAAGTGCGGGCATCGCCCAAGGTTCGGTTTTCGGACCGGACCTGTGGAATGCCTTTTACGATGGCCTGTTACGCGTTCACCTCCCGGAAGGAGCTTCCCTGATCGGGTACGCGGACGACGTGGCCCTGACGATCACCGGCAGGGACATGCAGGTAACCCAATAGAGGTTGAATCTAGTCATGAGACAGATCAACCTCTAGATGGGCGAGCACGGGCTCGCAATACCAAAAGAGGAGATCATACTGCTGACCCGTCGAAAAACAATTTCGACGGACATCGATATTAATGTCGATGATGGTGGAAGTCCTCACACGATCCGAGCCAAGACGTCGGTTAAGTACCTGGGAGTTCTGCTTGATAACAAGCTGAACTTCTGGGAACAATTTCAGAGATCGAGTGAGAAAGCCGCGTCGGTCGCGTCCTCTTGTCAAGGCTCATGGCCAACATAGGAGGACCCAAACCAGGGAAGCGAAGATTGTTGGTGTCCGTGGTCAACTCTGTCCTGCTTTACGGATCAGAGATCTGGGCAGATATCACCAAAACTGCCAAGTACAGACATAAAATATCGCCTGTGCAAGCGCCTGGGCCCTGAGGATCGCCTGCTCGTACCATACGGTATCCCTTGAGGCGATCCAGGTAGTAGCATCGGTCATACCCATCGACCTGCTAACGTTGGAGCGGAAATACATTTACGATAGTGTAGAGGACCGCGATGTGGCATCCACTCGCACCCGCTCCAGTTCTATGAGCGCATGGCAGTGACGATGGAAGAATGAACAAAAGGCCAGGTGGACGCGTACTCTGATCTCAGATCTGCAGGCATGGACTGGACGACAACATGGGAAGGTGGATTTTTACCTCACCCAATTTTTAACTGGACACGGGTATTTCCGTGTCATGTTAAAACCTTGGCATAAAGTGGCAACAGAGGAGTGCTTGCACTGCTTAGGCGTGAAGAATACAGTGGAGCTTCCTTCGGATGTGTGCGCTACTTGGAAGGGATCTATTTAACAGATAGAAAACGATGTTCAGTAATATAAAAATTGATCTTCGAAATTGTAGAAATCACAGAACACTTAATTTTATTTAAATCAAATTTTTAAACATCGCAATTTCCCCATTTCAAATACATTACAAATAAAATATTTAATTTACAATTTAATTCACAATGTATTTTAAATTGTAAATTACAATTTAAAAAATTTTATTTCGGTAAAATAAAATGTTCTGAGACTCCTACAATTTTGGGGATCAATTTTCGTATGTCTGAACATCATTTTCTATCGGTTATCATTGTTTAAAGAAATTTCCAAAGACCTTTTTCATGTACAACCCCAAGGAAATGTGATTTTGTCTCCTCAAATGGGTGAAATTTTGAATAATTTATGGTGGAAAATTTTATCACAAAATATTAACTTTTTCTATGGTGATATACTTACACCCCCTTACACCTTATCTAAAGCAGCGAATATGACAAATGGATTTAAATTTTTTTTTTATGCAGTACTAATAGTGCCTTTTAAAGTTTTATATGCGTGCAGATTTTTTTGTGTGCACAGTATCAATTCAAGTAACGCTGATAACGAGGCCAAAAAGTAACTTAAAGTTTACCTCCAATTTATGGGATAATATTGGATTTTCTAGAGGGGTCGTACGTGAAAATGGACTTCAAAATTGAAAAGATCCACACCAATTACCTTCTAGGTAATATTTTTAGCTCAAAAAATTGATTTTATTATTTTGCTATAATACCATACCCTTACACCCTATCTAAGGGAGAAAATATTATTAGTTGACATAATCAAATTGAAACCTTCAGAAGAACAGAATAAAAAAAATTTTATCTTTATCTGTATACATTTTCTAATAGTTTCAAAGAGTCACCTAATATTTTTATTTCAAAAACCACTATTTTATATCATATGCTGCATTTTTTGTATATAAAATATTTATTAATTTTGATTTGCTTTATCATAAGTTAACGCATTGTCATTTTGTACTATTTTTAAAGAATTGATACGTATAAGCTTATTTCTCTATATTAAATAAATCTCATAATTTTACAAATCAGTTTCAGCTTAAAAAATAACCAAATAGTTGAATCATCTCGTGAATCATAATAAACAATTTCATACTATTATGCAGAAAAACATGTTTTTTAATTGAAATAGTCAAATTTTGTGTAATATTACATGTAATTACATCCCATTACATTTTTTGTAATGGTAATGGACTTTTAGTCATTAACCATTACTTTTTGTAATGTTTAATAATTTTCGGACATTAACCATTACAAAAAGTAATGGTTAGTAATATTATTAATGTATTATTATTGTTTTCCATTACTCATTACAAATTCGTTAATTGTAATGGGTAATGGAAAATTACAATATTTAATATCCCTGATACTAATTGCGACGGTGGAATTTTATCATATTTAGAAAATTATATTTTGACACTTCATTATGACTATTCATTGCTTCAACACTGATCATAAGACACACACAGGCAAACAAATAAATTACTAAAAATACCATAAAAAATAAAAAACTGAAAAAAAATTTTCTTACTAGCTTCAAAAAAATTTGATAAAATTTTAAAGATACCCCTGTTTAAAAAAAAAAATTAAAAGAATAAGTAAGAATTGGCGCTGAATCGAACACTACAAAGTGTATTACAAAAATTTTTTAATAGTCTCGAGATACTTCAATTTTTGTTAAAATTTTTAAAAAATATTATCAAGTTCAAAAACACTAAAGCTGAAAATCTATAGTCTATGTCACCCGCGGACTTTTTTTCTTTATTTCGACACCAGTTTCATACCAACTGGTTCGGTGGTTCTTGAATCATTAGGGTACAGACAGACAGACAAATAAATTTTCAAATATATATATGTAGTATTAGAAAAAGTTGGAGTGCTCCCCCCCTGTATCGTATTCACTTCTGTTTATCTTGCTTTAAAAAATCATTTTTCACTGTAAGTTTATAATTATGCAATTTATTCAGATTTTTAGATGAGGATCCGCCCCCCTGTTCACTTTAATATAATTTTTTTCTGTTGTTTAAAAAAATTGTTTGATTACAAATTTATGCAAACTTATTCAAACTATTTAGAGCCGTTTAGATAAAACATTAATGAAAAATTATAGGTTCTGAAAAAATTATATTTACTGAAACATTTAAATTTCATCAGATTGTAAACAACCAATATAAATTTTACTATACAGTAAAATTTTTTTTTGTTTTGATTTTGTTCATACATAGGACAGCCCAAATCTGCATTTTATTTTTTTATTTTTTTGATATATAAAATTGCCAACAGTGTAAATTGAAATTTTAGAAATATTATCCGATTGTGGACAGCCAATATGAATTTCACTATGCAGTAATTTTTTTTTTCATAACTAGGACAGCCGACGTCTAAATTATTTTTTCAATATGAATTAGCCAACAATATAGAAGCACTGAAATTCTAAGATAAATATTTTTAGATTTTTCATATTATAAACGACCAATAGTATATTACGGTCCTAGGCCAGATAAATAAAGAATGGCCCAAATCGCACGTAAATTACCTTCCAAGGCGAAGCCGAGGATGGTAAACTGCGATTTGGTTCATTCTTTGTTTGTGGCCGAGAATTCTACAAAATTTTTCTGCTTCTGTGGCGAGAAAATATGGAATGAATTTTTTTTAATTTTTTACTTTTTCATAATTCGGACAGCCTACCTAACCTTACCTTACTACAATGTCAATTTTTTAAATATATAAAAGCACAGAAAATCTAAACTAAAAGTTATTATTTTTTTCATATTACAGATTGAAAAAATATATTTTTTTTTCACCCGACATTTATATTATATTTTTTTGTTTTTTTGATACATACTACTTTCAACAATGTAAATTGAAATTTTAGAAATTTTATCAGATTGTAGACAGCCAATATGAATTTCACTATGCAGTAATTCTTTTTTTTTTTAATTTTATCATAACGAAGACATCTAAATTATTTTTTTTTTTTTTTTTTTTTTTTTTTCAATATGTATTAGCCAACAATATAGAAGCACTGAAATTCTAAGATAAATATTTTTAGATTTTTCATATTATAAACGTCCAAAATGTATTTAACGACCGAATGAATTTTTTTTAATTTTTACTTTTTCATAATTGGGACAGCCGACCTAACCTAACCTTACTACAAAGTGAATTTATTACATATGGGCGATTATTTCTCAACCCGGCCACCCCCCTCTGTCCAAAAATGGTGACAACTTAAAAAGATTTTGGTTTTCTCAAATTGACTGGAAAAGGGTCTAGTTTTTTATTCTCATTGGCCTTTTCAACTCTGTAAATCTACTGTGCTATGTAGTTTTTAAAAATGGGTAAAAAACGGCTACTTTGACTGATGATATCTCTGAACCTACATATCCAAAATAAAAAAGTTTAAGTGCAAAATGGTAGTCTTTTGATACATAATAAGTGTGCTAAATATCAGGGCGTTTGATCGAGTAGTTTCGGATTAAGCAATTTTAAGGGTAATTCTGAGACAAATTTTGACCCATTTTTTAAAGAGAATTAATACCCGAAAATTGCTAAATCCGGAACTACTCTATCAAATCCCTTGATATTTGGCACACTTATTATGTATCAAAAGACTACCATTTTGCACTAAAACTTTTTTATTTTGGATATGTAGGTTCAGAGATATCATCAGTCAAAGTAGCCGTTTTTTATTCATTTTTAAAAACTACATAGCCCCAACAAAACTTTTTAAGAAATCAACCAATTACCATGCAAATGGTCTCATTTTCTTTGTTTTAATAAATAACAACTTTTAAGAGCAAAAAATTTCAAAAAACTTACCGTTTAGCTACTTTTATTTCAATTTTTCTGTATTTAAAATGTCGACCTGCCGCCGCTCAGTGCCTAAAATGGGCACAGTAGATTTACAGAGTTGAAAAGGCCAATGAGAATAAAAAACTAGACCCTTTTCCAGTCAATTTGAGAAAACCAAAGTCTTTTTAAGTTGCCACCATTTTTGGACAGAGGGGGGTGGCCGGGTTGAGGAATAATCGTCCATATATAAAACCATACAAAATCTAAAATAAAAATTATTATTTTTTTCGTATTACAGACAACAAAAATATTTTTTTTTTTTGATATTTGGGACAGCCGACATCTATATTTTATTTTTTTGTTTTTTTGATACGTAAAACTGCCAACAGTGTAAACTGAAATTTTAGAAATTTTATCAGATTGTAGACAGCCAATATGTATTTCACTACACTGAAAATCTTTTTGGTGTTTTGACCAATTGCGTTCAGTCATCATATCTAATAAATTTTTCAGAGCTCTCACAGCTTAATTTCGGGCTGTATAGCCCCAAAATCGTTGCCCCTCGCAACTATATTAGGGCTTTAGAAAAGTAAAATAGGTTGGAGTCAAGAGGCACAAATATTAGTGTTACAGAATCCTGAGATTTTAAAGTATTAAAATTTATTTCTTAAATCTGTTTTACATTAAAATTCAATTAAACTTCTTGGTTTTTCAATTTCTAAAATTTTTAATTATTTAAAAATTGTTTAATTTAATAAATTATAATATTATTAACCTATTTTGTGTAATTATTGGTTATAAGGTTAACTTTTATTTGAAATGGATATTTTTCATGAAATACCAGTCGTCTTAATAGGTGCGCGTTAAATTATTTATTTCAAGTAACACATATTTTTACTTAATTTAATAAATGTAACGTATTATTATATCAATTTAAAGATTATGCTTATATTAATATTTTTTACACATAAATTATTCTTTTCGTATGGATGAAGTCAGTTATTTTGAAAATAATGATTTGTTCCACGTGCTGGATAATAATCCTGTTGGAAGGTTTCTATTAATAAATTATAAATATACAATGATTATTGATTTGTCAATCCTGACTGAATTGGTCTTAAACAAAGAACTTTTGAGGAGCGTTGACTTAAAGTAAAAACCCTATAACATAATTTAAAATATAAAAGATTATTCAAATAAATTTACTTATTTTTATTTTTTTTTACAAAGAATAAGCATGCATCGATTTAAAGAACTTGTCGAAAAAGCTATCCAAATTTTTCCAATTGTAAAGAAAAAAGAATTATTTACTCCGTTTGAAATAGATAGTTCAAAAGGTCCATCAGGCATTTTCTACAGTACATATATGAAAAGATTAAAAAGCAAACAAGAGAAAGAGAACTTTAATAATTCATTTTAGGCTCTAATTTACTATTTTAAATTTAAAATCATCAGTAAATATAAATTTTATTTAATTAATCAAACATTTAGTTTCAAAATTTTAAATTGTGCAAATTTAATATGCAATTATATAATATAAAAAATAAATAATGATATAGTAAAATTTTTGGAATATATATTTATTTGACTGGCACAAAAAAGCCAGCCAATTACAGGCCTTCTTTTTATGAACCAACATTAACGTATGTGTACGTATAATAAGACAGCAAGAAGTCGGTAAAAAAGGTACCTGATCACTGCTGAAGTAAAGCGGTGTGTAAAAACTGCTATATCGATAAAGCCAACGCGCAAAGAAACCGAAAGGCATCAGCTGTTTTTATTTATCGCCATAAAAATATCTAGCACCAGGCATATTTATCTTATGTGTGGGTAAATAAATTATATAAATACGATGCATTTAAAATACGCGAAATTAAAAGAAATTAAAAACAAATTTACTTTCTTATAAGAAGTGATTTTGTTTTTAGAATAAAACATTTTTATTTTTCGCTGTTAACGAATACGTTTAAATGAATAAAAATTTTAAAAATTAAACTGTAGATGCAAACAGCTGTTATAGTAAAATATCAAGTTTATGACCTGACCTTGACTCGCTGTATATACGTAGTAAATATTTAAATTTGGAGTCACAATTTTCTTTCATGCAATAAAGACAATTAAATTTTATAAATATTAAAAATCATTATAAAAACAGTTAATATTAATATTAAAATAATATTTAAATTTAATATTATGCTACGAGACTGACAGTTTTTTCAGCCTCTCGTACCTACCATTCTTAAAATGTAGACACCCATATTCTAATGATACGTTCATATAGGCTGTTTTCCGAAACTCGTGTTTTGTCATTTTCTGTAGTATCACTCTATTTAAATGACATTACGCCGGTAGGACAAAAAACAATAAAATACGAGTTTCGGAACACAGGCATACGCACTTATAAAAAAGACTCATGTAAATAAATCTTGAAATTTTATATTGCATAAAATATATTAAATAAAAAAAAAATAAATTTTAAATAAAAGTCTTCTCTGCATTTAAAGAATAATATTTTAGGCATTCTTAATTAGACACGGAAAAATTCATTTTCAAACTTGTGGTAAGAATACAATACACAGGTGAAATTTTTAACTCAGTTTTCTACTCAGTTTTCTACGTAGTTTTCAACGTAGTTTTCAACGTATGCAATTCGTTTTAGGGTGATTTTTTAAAAAAATTTTAAGTTTTGTTCATGAAAAATATTATTGGGCATGAAATTGAGTAATTATAGCATAAACTTTGCTCTAAATATAAAATTACCTTTTTCAATAGACTTTAAAATTTTTCGGGACTTGTAATTTTTTTCCCTTTTATTATTTTTTTCTTTTTTTTTTTAAAGTTGTAAAAGATTTTTTTATTAATTTTTGTATAATTTAAAATTTTATTATTAATTTCAAAGTTTTTTAAAAATATTGGAAAATAATTATTTTGATGATTATAAAAAATTTTGGATATCAAGGAATCGGGTCAAATAAGGTGCACAATTAAATTAATGAAATAACAACCATTTTTTATTTAAAAAAAAAATTAATACAATTTTATGTCTTGATGCAATTCTACATAAGTTTCTTAATTTTTGCTGGAAGAAATAATATATACACTTGTACTAATAAATCGAGTGGCCTTGAAGAAAGTACATTTATGTGACAACTCAGCTTCGATCAAATAGGTGATGGGTTGAGTTTTGTCCAAATTCCTTCAAACCTATATTATTACAGAAAATATTTATTCAAGGTTCTACATTGAAAAAAATTCCGCTTCCGGCATACAGAAAAACCGTTCAAGACAAACGTAATTCCGCTGGTGGCAAGCGGAATTTTTTTTCTTCTCAAACGATTGCAAATTACTTTTTGTAATGTGCAGCATTTGGCCGTAAAATTTAAGAATTTACGCGCTATATCGGGCATTTTTTACTTTAACAGCCTAAGATTTATGGAATACTGAATATACGAATACAAAATCCATTTGCGCCGAAAATGGACCAGTTGCCCACAATAGGAATTTCTAGCTTACCTTTATGGTTTTTAAAACTTTTTTTATCTGTTACTTTCGTTTTTTGTGTTCCTAAACTTTATTATGGTTTCTTTTATTATAATTCTCTGCTTGTACAACCAAAAAAAGGATTAAGATACCAAAATAAATAACCTGCAGTTTTTTTTTTGTGACTGAGTCGTTTTGGGAAAAATAGATACTGTATTAGAATTTAGAGACTCAAAATGCATAAAGAACGTAACAGATTATTAAACACCAGTAAGGAATTACCTCGAAATTCCTATTGCGGGCAATGAGACCGTTTAGGGTAAAAAAGGATTTAATATTCGTATTATTAAGCCACCCAGCCTATAAACACGTTTCATATTTAAAAGCATCCGTTTGCAAAAACCGGAATTTTTCCGTTTGTGGAAACTAGATTCTTATTTGCTAAAACTGCATTTTTTTTTCGGTGTAGGTTTATTTTTTGCAAGCCTGTACGTGGATGTAATTATGATGTCTCTAAACTTTTACTGTGTTTAGTTAGGACTTTGCATATAAAAAAAGCTAAAGGCTGTCATTGGGTTTGAAATATTATTTAGAATGCCCCGAAAAAATTGCAAGATGTTTATGTTAACTATAGCAAGTAAAATACATCATTGCGAAGGAGAGGATATACTAAGCAAATACTTGTTTAATGCAATACCAAAACTTTTTTTTTTTAACTCTTCAATTTTTATGATAGTAACAATTAAGATTAATTAAACTTTAAAAACTACTTGTTCAATTATCTTACTAAAAATAATTATGTAAAATATTGCTGGCTCTGGCTATAAAAGTTGTGTTCAGGAAATTAGGCAAAATAAATAATTATGACACTTTCAATAAATTAATAAAATGTAACGTTTATTGAACTGCAAAATAACTGTCAAATCACGTCACCTCTCTCACAATATGTATATAAAAAATAACGAACACGCTTTGACACAATACAAACATAAATCCAGTATAAGTTTTAATGGTTGCACTTTATTATATGAAGATCAACGTAAAAAAAGTATGACATTAAAATAAAACTAAAAATTGCGTAATTAAAAAATGTGCTTTCATAAATTATATAAGACGTTAAGAAACGATGCTCGTCGTGTTTCTCGTGTCGTGAGACTGGCCGCGGCAAGCGAAGGGGCAGTAAAAGATGCCGGTTTTCGGCGCGTGTGGATAAACTCAATAAATCAAAATAATCAATAAATTATGCCTCGCTTGATGCCGTCGATCTCACGACTCGAGAAACCGCGAGAATTAAATAAATAGATACTAAACAAATTAATATGAACATTTTTCACCATTTTGACAGCATTCTAAAGAATATTTCAAGTCCAATAGCAGCATCAGCATTTTTTTTTAACCAAAGGCTACATCGAACTCTACTTCGGAAAGAACTTATACTGTTCATAAAAATTTTACAAATAAAAAGAGGGCATTAAAACTTTGCAAGTAGCTTATATTTACCATTGTCAGCAAGATTCAACAATGATATAGCATATTTATACAGTGAGTATATATTTCTAACAGGTTGGGTTAAGAGTTTTCAAAGCGCTTGAGTTTTTAAATCCAACCTAAGATATAGAAAAGTATCTTTTCTTTTCCTAACTTGCTGTATTATTGTTGCATCTTACTCACAATAGTTAATATAAGCTTCCTGAACATTTTAAAGCCTGCTTACTATTTGTAAGTTTTTATACCAATATTGGATGCAGAATTTGCACATAAAAAAAGCTAGGGGCTGCCATTGGGATAATTGATATCGATATTAATTATCTTACTAAATTGATTTTTAATCATTACATTTTTTGTACTTGCCTTTGTCACTTCCTAATATAAAATAGGTCTTCAGAATGAAGAAATAAACATTAGACATCCTTGGAATCTTGATACCAATGACTCGAGCACGAATGGGTCTCTTGGGATGCTTACGTACCTAAAAAAAATATTCAAATATTTTCACAGCAAAGTGCATAACATTATATTTATAAAAATTAAATAATTGCATTACCTATTATACTTCTTTTGGAGAATATGAGCTGCTGTATATTGCAAATTGCTGCTACACTAAATCCATATAACCTGTAAAAAAAAATAACCATTTCAAAAAGAATCAAGTTCTTGTATCAAACTAATTTACTTTTTAATTATTTTGATTAGTTATCTGATTTTTTATGATGTTTAATAATTCCGTAAATTCTTTTCCATTTAATATTTTTAAACCATGATTTTTAATTTTTTTAACAATTTTCGTTGTTGCTTACCCGCCAAAGTCACATGGCATGAACCATGCAATTCATGCACATATGACGGCCGGCGGCAACCGAAACAACAATTGTAAGTACTTAACTATTGAAAATATTAGATGGAAAAGAGTTTACGGAGTTATAAAACATCATAATTAAAGTCAGATAAGTACTAATGTCATAATTAAAAAATAAATTAGTTTGATACAAGAACTTGATTCTTTTTGAAATGGTTATTTTTTTTACAGGTTATATGGATTTAGTGTAGCAGCAATTTGCAATATACAGCAGCTCATATTCTCCAAAAGAAGTATAATAGGTAATGCAATTATTTAATTTTTATAAATATAATGTTATGCACTTTGCTGTGAAAATATTTGAATATTTTTTTTAGGTACGTAAGCATCCCAAGAGACCCATTCGTGCTCGAGTCATTGGTATCAAGATTCCAAGGATGTCTAATGTTTATTTCTTCATTCTGAAGACCTATTTTATATTAGGAAGTGACAAAGGCAAGTACAAAAAATGTAATGATTAAAAATCAATTTAGTAAGATAATTGATATCGATATCAATTATCCCAATGGCAGCCCCTAGCTTTTTTTATGTGCAAATTCTGCATCCAATATTGGTATAAAAACTTACAAATAGTAAGCAGGCTTTAAAATGTTCAGGAAGCTTATATTAACGATTGTGAGTAAGATGCAACAATAATACAGCAAGTTAGGAAAAGAAAAGATACTTTTCTATATCTTAGGTTGGATTTAAAAACTCAAGCGCTTTGAAAACTCTTAACCCAACCTGTTAGAAATATATACTCGCTGTATAAATATGCTATATCATTGTTGAATCTTGCTGACAATGGTAAATATAAGCTACTTGCAAAGTTTTAATGCCCTCTTTTTATTTGTAAAATTTTTATGAACAGTATAAGTTCTTTCCAAAGTAGAGTTCGATGTAGCCTTCGGTTAAAAAAAATGCTGATGCTGCTATTGGACTTGAAATATTCTTTAGAATGCTGTCAAAATGGTGAAAAATGTTCATATTAATTATTTTTAGTAAGATAATTGAACAAGCAGTTTTTAAAGTTTAATTAATCTTAATTGTTACTATCATAAAAATTGAAGAGTTAAAAAAAAAAAGTTTTGGTATTGCATTAAACAAGTATTTGCTTAGTATATCCTCTCCTTCGCAATGATGTATTTTACTTGCTATAGTTAACATAAACATCTTATTGCAATTTTTTCGGGGCATTCTAAATAATATTTCAAACCCAATGACAGCCTTTAGCTTTTTTTATATGCAAAGTCCTAACTAAACACAGTAAAAGTTTAGAGACATCATAATTACATCCACGTACAGGCTTGCAAAAAATAAACCTACACCGAAAAAAAAATGCAGTTTTAGCAAATAAGAATCTAGTTTCCACAAACGGAAAAATTCCGGTTTTTGCAAACGGATGCTTTTAAATATGAAACGTGTTTATAGGCTGGGTGGCTTAATAATACGAATATTAAATCCATTTTTACCCTAAACGGTCTCATTGCCCGCAATAGGAATTTCGAGGTAATTCCTTACTGGTGTTTAATTATCTGTTACGTTCTTTATGCATTTTGAGTCTCTAAATTCTAATACAGTATCTATTTTTCCCAAAACGACTCAGTCATAAAAAAAAAACTGCAGGTTATTTATTTTGGTATCTTAATCCTTTTTTTGGTTGTACAAGCAGAGAATTTTAATAAAAGAAACCATAATAAAGTTTAGGAACACAAAAAACGAAAGTAACAGATAAAAAAAGTTTTAAAAACCATAAAGGTAAGCTAGAAATTCCTATTGTGGGCAACTGGTCCATTTTCGGCGCAAATGGATTTTGTATTCGTATATTCAGTATTCCATAAATCTTAGGCTGTTAAAGTAAAAAATGCCCGATATAGCGCGTAAATTCTTAAATTTTACGGCCAAATGCTGCACATTACAAAAAGTAATTTGCAATCGTTTGAGAAGAAAAAAAATTCCGCTTGCCACCAGCGGAATTACGTTTGTCTTGAACGGTTTTTCTGTATGCCGGAAGCGGAATTTTTTTCAATGTAGAACCTTGAATAAATATTTTCTGTAATAATATAGGTTTGAAGGAATTTGGACAAAACTCAACCCATCACCTATTTGATCGAAGCTGAGTTGTCACATAAATGTACTTTCTTCAAGGCCACTCGATTTATTAGTACAAGTGTATATATTATTTCTTCCAGCAAAAATTAAGAAACTTATGTAGAATTGCATCAAGACATAAAATTGTATTAATTTTTTTTTTAAATAAAAAATGGTTGTTATTTCATTAATTTAATTGTGCACCTTATTTGACCCGATTCCTTGATATCCAAAATTTTTTATAATCATCAAAATAATTATTTTCCAATATTTTTAAAAAACTTTGAAATTAATAATAAAATTTTAAATTATACAAAAATTAATAAAAAAATCTTTTACAACTTTAAAAAAAAAAAGAAAAAAATAATAAAAGGGAAAAAAATTACAAGTCCCGAAAAATTTTAAAGTCTATTGAAAAAGGTAATTTTATATTTAGAGCAAAGTTTATGCTATAATTACTCAATTTCATGCCCAATAATATTTTTCATGAACAAAACTTAAAATTTTTTTAAAAAATCACCCTAAAACGAATTGCATACGTTGAAAACTACGTTGAAAACTACGTAGAAAACTGAGTAGAAAACTACGTAGAAAACTACGTAGAAAACTGAGTTAAAAATTTCACCTGTGTAATTTATTTTCAGCTATACAAAAATGAAAAATTGTATATTTATAAGCATTTAATTTTGAAATTTACGTTTGCATGCCTTATATCTTATAATATAAAAATATTCTACAGTAGACTTTTACATCTACAACACAATTTGTAGATCATAGCATTAATCAGTACAAAAATAAAAATATATTACATTTATTAGTACAAAAATAAAAGAAAACGATTGATTATATTATATTATTCTTCTTTCTTATTATTATCTAAAATTACATTCATATTAAAAATTTTAAAATTTAAATATTAACTAAATGGTGCCAACAAAGTAATGTTGTCACTAATAAGGCTCTTTCTAAACCAGTTGATAAAATTTTATTTTATAATTAGATTACCATTTAATTTAAAAAAAAAAAAGTAATCTTGTCTGGTGCAGAGATCGCCTGAAACTGAAAAGATACAAACAGCTCATTTATTTTTTAGCAACTAAAACTATACCCGAAATTTTGGAAAATACTTAAAATATAATAATACATAATATTAAAAATATTTTGCGTCGCTTTTTCAAAAAGAGTAAAAAGAGAGAGATCAATTTTCCTATTTTATTTGTAAAAATATTATGAAAAATTTTTCAATTTTGGTCAAAAAACCTTGTACAAGAATTGAAGTCCGATGGATATATTACATAAGGCCCCTTTTTTACATAAGTGTAAATCGAATAACGCAAGCCACACCGCAATGCGCCCATCATGATGTTTGGCCTTTGAGGCTGATTCTACAAACGCCGTAAATGGGGGTCGCAACTGCAAGCGTATCCGCAACGCAATGCATACAGACGAAAAATCGTGTTAGGCGCATTACGTTGCGGCTAAGATTGCGATTGCGACCCCCTTTTACGGCGTTTGTAGAACCAGCCTGAGCATTACGTTGTAGCTTGAGTCGTTCAATCATACGCTTATCGTCCTAATCTACATAAACACAAAAATGCGAAATTGCAAAAAAATTTAATTTTAACATTCAATTTTCATTCTCCATTTAGCTAAGAGCTATTTACCAGCTCGATTTAAATTAAGCCTTGTATTTGATATAATGTTTTTAAAAAAAACTAATTTATTAATTAAAAAAATTAAATAAAAAAATTAAGATTCGATTTCTCTGCTGTTAAGCGTATCTATGGCCTTGAGGTTTTAGAACCCTGCCACTTTTTGATTTTTTCACTCCTGGTGCTTTCGATTCAACACACAATTTTGATTTGTCTTGTACTTTACGCTTCCTACTTTCCACTGTTTTTTCTTTTTCCATTTCGATTTTCCTTTTCTTCAGCTTCTTATTTATTGAGTTATCCTGCATGACCTTAACTTTTACAGCTTTTTTCCCCTTTTCCTTACTCTTTGCGTTGATAGGTCTTGGCAGATTCCTGGGCTTTACATAAATATTTACAGCGGTTGCGCTTTCAGTTACATCTTCATTGAGATCACCATTATCTTCAACCTTTAAAGTATAATTCATAATTTATAAAAGCTGTTTAAAATATAAAAATTATGCACATTTTATTAATACTGCAACAGAAATTATATAAAAATTAAATATTGCTATTTCAAAACATACTAGAAAAAAAAATTGGAGGAAGGCTCCCTGTTCACATTTACTTCCACATATTTCTGTTGTTGAAAAAATCATATTTTATACTACAAATTTAAAATTATGCAAACACTATATATATTTTGTATATCAAATATACATCATATTCATAGTATATATATATATGCATTAGAGTGTCTTATTTATATGTAACTCTCATAAGTAATTTGAAATTTTCTCCTCATTTAGGGTTTGATATTAAACATTTTGTAGGAGTTATATATGAAAATGGACCTCGAGAATGAAAGGAGTAGCCTCAATTTTAGTCCAAAATATTGATTTTTTCTACTATGCTATAATATTATCCCTTTACACCCCATTCAAGGGGGTGTGTAAGACAAATTCATAGAAATTTATTTATTTTTGGTTTATTAATAGTTCTTTGTTAAATTATATATGCGTTTACATATTTTTTTGGTTCCAGTATCATTTTAAATAATGTTTAAAAAATATTTAAAATTGACCCATGTTTTAGGGCATATCGCGTAAAACGGAATTCGGAAATGAAAAATTCAGACCCTTTTACCTACTAAGTTACATTTTTGGCCCTTAATTTTTTTGCATTCGAAAAAAAATCAAATGGCTTTTATGTGTCGATTGGTCACTAATGGGTTAATACCGCTAATTTATAATAATTAATCTGAGGCTTTAAAATCATGACTGCACACGGTATTTTTTTCTCACAATATTAAATTTTTTTAAGCATTTTAATCCCTAATAAAAAAAATTGTTAACCATACAATTTTTTGAGGAATTTAAAATTGAAAAAAAAAACTTGAATTTTGCTAGTGCGCCGTTCCGAAAACTAATTAGACCTCAGAATCGGGTTCCAAGAGAAATAATATATTGGGAACTAAAATGAGAAAATTTATCATCACAAAATACGCTTTTATGGGAAAATACACGAAAAACTAGCTGCTTTCTTTTTTAAGTTAACAAAACCAAAAATGGACGCAAGAAATCAAGAATTTAACCTAATGGGCAAAAACCTGCATAAATGCTTATTTTAATTTGTACTATTAAATAAATAAACTTTTTGCACCAAGTTTTAGGACACGACCTTCAGTTAAATGTTCGGTATATTTGGAAAATAACCATGTATTACCTACTAACAGATTACCTACTATTAGATTTTGATAAAAATAGTTTAATAAGAACTTACAATTACATTTATACCATTTTCGCCATCAACGTGACCAACTTCAGCGTCAGCTGAAGTGACTTCTTCTACCATCATTTCATCCTCTTCTAAACGCAAAAATTAAAATTATTGTAATACATTTAATTATTAATTTTCTTATATAGATAATTAAAAATTAATTATGTAATGTTTTGAAGAACATTTTACCTTCATCTATTAATTCACATAGATTTGGATTTTTTATTTCAACAATTTTTTTTAAGAATGTCTTTACATCTATTTTATCTTCAGACAGCTGTTTGGACAACTTTCTTACTTCTGCATCCCATTCCTGCTGGATTTTTTTTTTATTTTGGCTTATTGGTACATTGTTTTTTCCCCTTTCTAAATTTATGTACGAATTAACATTAAGTGTTATAATATGTTCTGTAAAAAATGAATTGCACTTTATTAGAATTTATCGTGTAATGACTAATTTATTTATTTCACTAATTTTTAATAAGTAGTTTAATATTTGTATAAAAAATAAAAAATAATAATATTATTAATATATTTTACATATCTAAAAAAAGATCTTTTTGCTCTTAACGTACAAAACTATGTTTAAATTTACAGGGTAAAATATGGGATTAAATCTTTACATGTTTTTTCTACTCAATTGCTACTTACATACAATTGCATGCAAGTTCAAAATAAATACTTTTCCCTTGCTTAAAAAATTGCCGAATTGCAATTGCCCCCATTGACCCCCCCTTTAGATCCGTTATTGCATATAATAATGAATACATAGGTCATGTGAGAAATATATATTTTAATAATGTACACTCGGCTAAACTAATGCCGTCCCCATAAATTCTTAAATAATTATATGGTTTAATAGGGTGTGACATTTTTGGAGTATTATTTTTATTATTTTTAAGGTAAATGCATGTGTTTATTTTTGAATTTTAATAAAATATCATTTTTTAAATTTATTAATAAAAATTAGGCTTGAATGAAAGAAAAGAAAAGAAAACTTTTGATTAATAAACTTAAAAAATAATATTTTATTTCAATTCAAAAATAAACACATGTTTTTATCCCTTGAAAATAAAAAAAAAAGACAATCAAAAAATGTCAAGCCCTATTAAACCATATAATTATTTAAAATTTTATGGGGACGCCATTAATTGAGCCGAGTGTACTTTGAATAACATTTAAATCTTTGGTTGAAATATTTTAGTTTCTTTACAAACAATTTTTATTTATCGGTTATTGCGTATTTTATATTAGAAAATATTAAATATTAAGAGTAATGAAATGAAAAATATTTCCATTCATTTCTTATTTACTTTAACGTCAAATTAATAAAAAATGATTAACTGAAGTAGATACGAGATTAGACACTTTTTTTCTGAATTTCAATACTTGATTAACAATGAATGAATCCTATTTTGGAATAGCAATCCATAAATCATTTTTTGGGTTATCAATAAATACATCCTGTTTTGTTTCAAGTATGACTTATAATTTAAAAACTTAAAAAAAATAAATTTTTATTGTAAAAATTTAAAAATAGCTTTTCTTATTCTGAAATATAAATTTCATACAAGATTTAAATCAAGATTTTAATTTGCTTAACAAATTTTTGATCCATAGCATACATAAACTATTCATGCACAAACTTACCGATCCATTTTTTTAAAATTGGAGCTTTTCCAAGTTCCATATTGATCTAAAAATGGATGATCAAAAAAAGATTGAAGCCGTGAAGAATTTCCCAATTCCAAGAAATGTTAAGAATATCAGAGAATTTCTCGGTTTAGCCACATATTATAATCGTTTCATAAAGGACTTTGCTAAAATGGCTAAACCTATGACTAAATTACTACAGAAAAACGTTGAATTCAAATGGACACCAGAAGTAGACAAATCTTTTAATGAACTTAAAGATTGTCTGTGTAATGCACCGCTATTGCAATTTCCAAATTTCGAATTGCCATTCATAGTAACCTGTGACGCTAGTTTATACGCCATTGGGGGCATTCTAAGTCAAGGGAAAATTGGAGAAGATAAGCCAAAAGCATACACATCAAGAATGTTACGTAACGCTGAAAAGAATTACGAAGTTTACGAAAAGGAGGCATTAGCCATTCTTTACAGCGTCGATCAATTCCGTCATTATTTGTATAATACTAAATTTACTGTAATTACAGACCATAAACCATTATTGTGGTTTAAAAAGGCGGACTGTAATACTAGAGTACAAAAATGGAGATTCAAACTCTCCCAATATGATTTTGATATAGTCTACAGACCAGGAGAAAAAAACGTAGCTGCCGACGCTCTCTCTCGAAATCCTCTGGATTTAAACGACGAAGAAAACGAAATAAAATCTATTAATGTTACTACTAGATCAAGAGCTGCCAAAGACAAAAAAATCATGGGTCCGACCAAAATTCCTGAAGAGAAAAATACCGATGAAGGAAATAAAACTATCTCAGTCACCAAAAATTTGAATAAAACAAGAAGAATTATTCAAAATACAAAGACTCACCAAAGTGTAACAAAAAATAAGAAATCTCTTCAAAACAAGAATACTCCCAAATTTAAAAGAAAGACTAAATTAAAAAACCTCGAAGTTAATAATTCTAGTTCTGAATCTGAAGTGACAAACAAGAAAAAACCTAGAAAACAAATCATTTCAGACGAAGAAAGAGAATCAGATGCTACTTTAACCAACTCGCAATCAGAAAACGAAGACCCTATACTCTCTCCAGATTTTAAACCCGAAATAGATACAAAAACTTCCAAAACTCAAGTTAACAATAATATAGAATTTTCAAAGGAACTCATACAATATCGTAGGGATAAAATCATATATTTTGTCGATAGTTCTGGAATAGCATTGGATAATGGAGCTGAAAGTTTGTTTAAAACCAATAAACTCGAACGGAAGAGAAAATACACTCCAGGTAGCGTCAGAAAAACAGTCATAAACAAAAAATATTATTTTGCTTTGTGTTTAGAAGAAAACGAATCAAACTTAGTGAAATTAGAAAAACTAAAGAAACTTTTTGATAATCTTATTGTTAAACTAAAGGAACATGAATTAACCAATTAGTCTAGCAAAAAGTCCCGTGATTGCCAATATATTCTGGAATGATGTATTAAATTTATTAAGACAAACCTTTTCTAATACAGAAATTTTAATAACTATATGTCATGGCACACTCATCATATACGTACCCTCTGAAGAACGCGACGAAATATTTAATAGAATGCACACTTCACCCCAATCCGGTCATAAAGGGTTAACAAAAACTTACAATAAAATTAAACAATATTATTTTTGGGAGAATTTAAAGGAAGACATAAGAAAACGAATTCATTTTTGTTTGAATTGTCAATTAAAAAAATTAGTACGTGTAAAAACTAAAGACGAATTACAAATTACAGACACACCTGGAACTGTGTTCGAAAAAGTAAGTTTAGACATATTCGGACCTCTTCCAGTAACAGAAAACAATAATCAATATATTTTAACCATGCAAGACCACTTATCCAAATTCTGTTTAGCTTGTGCCCTCCCTGAAGCTTCCTCCGAAGCTATCGCGGATGCTTTTATCCAGAAATGTATCTCTACGTTCGGATCTCCAAAATATGTCCTGACAGACCAAGGGAAAAATTTCGTAAGTAGTTTAATGAAAAGAGTAGCTAAACGCTTTAGGATCAAACCAATTCATACCACTGCTTACCACCCCGCCTCGAACGGTAGCCTTGAAAGAACGCACGTAATTCTAGCAGATTATTTAAAACAATACATCGACGGCGAAAAAAATTGGGATTCTTATATCGATTTAGCTATGTTTAGTTATAATACATCAACCCATGAATCAACAAAATACACTCCGTACGAATTAGTATTTGGCAAATTAGCCAGATTACCATCCGGAGAACCCCTTACTGAAGGTGAAAAACTTCCTACATATCAAAATTACTTAGTAGATTTAGTTACAAGGTTGATAAGAATACAAAAACTAGCCCACGATAATTTAATTAAGTCTAAAGAGAAATCAAAAAAATATTACGATAAGAAATCTAACGTACAAGAATTTAAAATCGAATCTAGCGTTTTCTTGCAAAAGGGACCTAAACCCGGTAAATTGGAAGATCGATATACTGGTCCTCATAAAGTTTTGCAAGTTTTCGAAAACAAAAACGTAAAAATTATCACAGAAAAAGGCACCAAAATTGTCCACCCCAATAGACTAAAACGTTCTTATATAAGTCCTATGAAATAAATAATACTCATATCTTCAATTATGTTTTAGATGGATGTACTGCAGATCATCTTAGTATTATCCTTCATAAAAATTTCTTCGTGTCTCATTGGTTATGATTGTGGTACACGGTCTGTTACTACTGTTAGTTTGTTAGAAGTCGGAGAATGTAATATTCCCGAAAACAATGTAAAATCAGAAGAGCAATTTGTTCAATTATTACAAATAATCGATCATCATAGTACTATGGTTAGCCATTGTAAATTAGAAATAAGAAGAGTTGTATACAATTGTGGTTATTTCGGACATTTGAGACCAGTAGATAAATTGCGTCGACCCAGTATACGGTAATACTTTCTGGAACGTGCTTCCGGAAGGAGATTGTCCTTATAAAAAGTATGATGTAATATATGAAGGGAAAGCTGTTAGACTTATTGATCCAGACATTGGAACAAATCCAATATATACAGTAGTCTCAAACGATGTAACTTTTGCTTTGACTACCAAAACTGTTGATAAAATTTGCGGAAATGAAATAATTTTAACTGAGCATCCTAAATTAGTTATTCATGTACCACAGGGAGGCTCACCATTTAAAAAACAAGGAAGAACTATCGAAAACATAGACATGTTTGCATATATTAATTCTAAATTCGTATATGTAGAAAAACATATTAGAACACAAATGAAAGATCTTTACATTGACTTAGTTAGACAAAGATGTCAGTTGGAAAGGGAAACAATAAAAAACTCCCTTGCTATTGCTATCCAAAGTCCTGACCAATTTGCTTGGAACTTAATGAAAGGCCCTGGCCATATGGCCGTAGTTTCGGGAGAATCAATACATTTAATCCGTTGTGTCCCGGTTGAGGTTCGAATTTTTCATGGAGAAGAATGCTACAATCAATTACAAGTCATATGGAATAATGAAACTTGGTTTCTTACTCCCAGAACACACATATTATTACGGAGAGGTACACAAATAAATTGTAATGCAGCATTACCATCCTATTATAAAATCGGTGAGGTCTGGTATAAAATCTTACCAAGGCCAGTGGAAAGTCCTGCTCCTGCAGTAATTAGTCCATCAATTCACTCAAATTGGAGTTATCAAAGCCCAGCATCACTTGCCACAAGTGGTATCTACTCCGAACGTGATTTAGATCAATTAAGGGATCACATAAATTTTCCGATGGAAAGACCAGCTATATTAAACGTATTAGCTAGGAATTTTGCTGGACATTCTACAAGTCAAAAGGAAAGTCTATTGAATCTATTTGACGAAGCATCACTGGAAAAACTCGCAGAAAATGCATAGACACGTATGTGGTCTAAATTCATGACATTTGAAACCATAAGTGCAGGAATAATTGCAATATTAATGATTTTACAATTTTGTAAATTATTAATAGATACAATAATTAGAGGATTACCTTACATTAAATTTATGGATGGTCAATAAAGTTATTAGGCGCTATATTTGCCTCCAAAACGTCTCTACTTATTCATCTAGGAACTGGCTCCGACACCGAAAAGATACCTCCAGAAGATTTAGAAACCGGTTCTATCCCTCTCAGTAATACGAATCACACTGTCATTACCTCTGAACCTAGAGAATGTATCCCTCCTTATGCTCCCATCTATCCCCAAAATATTGTTTCTGGATCCAACGACATTAACAACTATTCACAGTAAACTCTATGTTTTCAGAAAAAAAAAAACAAAAAAAAAAACAAAAAAAAAAACAAAAAAAAACAAAAAAAAAATATATATTAAGATTAAAGTAACTTTTATGTAAAATTTAAGTTGTTAATTTTAAGTTGGAAATGGGTAAAAATTAAGATTATTATTAAGATATTAAGTATATAAAAACTTTTATAATTGGCTAAACATAGATATTATCTCTCAATCGTACCATAATCATACTAATGAATATTATCCTATTTTTAGAATAATGAAATCTTTTCAACTAATTATTCTCTATACTGTACTAATGAATAATTATGGAAATCTTATTCATTCCAACTATCGAATAATTAGTCTAAAAGGTCACACTGGTTTATTCTTTGAAAGGATGCAAACTATAAAATACATATCATCTTACAAAAAGTTAATTTTTAGATTAGATCTCTTAGATCTAGAAACCACAATAAAGGAATTATATTATATGATACCGACATCAGAACCATGCGAATCAAATCCATCCATATGTGAACAAGAACGCAGTTTAGAATTTAGACTCAGAGGAACACAGGACGCCCTCACTTATAGTGTTTCAAAAATCAAATCCGACAAAAATAATAATACTCTTTCAACAGACAGTCAAAATTTCTCTAATATCATGTACATACCAAGTAAATTCGAGGAAACGAAACATCGATTAGACGTAGATGTAACTAACTTACAAGCCCAAATACATCCTAACAGTGCAGTATCAAATTATTCTCAATGGTTAAATCTCGCTGAAATATGTGTAACAAGAATAGAAGACACAGCTCAAGTATTCAACGACATAGCCGAACTATTAAAATCAGGAAAAATATCAGAAAATTTAATCACTACAGACCATCTAGAAGAGTTAGTAATTAAACAAGACAAAGGTTATTCTCAAATAAAAGGAAATTACGTAAAATTAATTAAATTTGGACATGATTATACTCAGGGAAAACTTATATTATCAATTTCAATACCACTTTTAGATCCAGGAAATTATTCTCTATACAAAATTTATAAAATACCTGTTTTCCAATCTTCTTGCCTTACATCAATTAAAACCGATAATAGATATATTGCCTTTGGAAAGAACAATATGATTTATTTATACCTTACTAAAAGATTCTGAACTGATCGACTGTCTCAACTTCGGAAGTACTTCGATATGTCCTGCCAACTTGAAATTTTATATGGGAAATTCATGTGAAAAAACATTATTCATCGCTGATAACGAAGAAGAATCGTCGATCTGTAACTTCGAAACAATGGAGTACAAAGAAGATCATTGGCAACAAATGAGTTTTAGCAAAGGTTGGCTATTTTCATTAAAAGGAAGTGTCGAAATAAACATCCATTGTTTAAATAGAACAAATTTTTCTACCAAATTATCAGGAGTAGGAATTCTTCTAGTAAGTCAATCCTGTAAAGTAGAGATAGGAAATTGGATGCTGATAGGAATGGAACATCGAGAACTCACTTATGTTCACAAAACTCAAAAAACCAATTTACAATGTAACTTAAACTACAATAGAAACTACTTAATCTTTAACATAATTATTCTGTTAGTTCTCACTATTACTATTATTCTCGCCTTTATCTGTCATCTGTCTAAACCTACAAGAACAAGAGAAATTTCAACTAACACTCAAGTGTTACTAACCGAAGATTCTTCTGTTCAAATAAATCTTTGCATGAATAGCTATGATATCCCTAAATCACCCAGATATATTTATGATTTTACTAAAAGATTTTAAAAAACAATGTTTCAGATGTCTTCAAATTCAAATAACAAGTTAATTCCGATCCACTTGGCATTCTCGAATAACAACTTTAGTATAGAACAACTGATTCCTATATTTTTTTTGTATAGAAATGTTCTCTATTTTAAATCAAATGAAAAATTTGACGTAAGAAATCCATTGAACATGTTCGTTAAACTCATTTTCCACCATAAGGCGTTTTCAAAAATATTCAAACATCTAGAAAACGAGGAGGACGAAGAAAATTTAGAACCTTTCGAAACTAGTTTTCACTTAGTCAGCCTATTCCAGCGTAACTACGGACTAGAAGGATTCGCAATGGATAAAAGTAGAGGAATGTGCGGAACATGTCCAAGAAGTGTAAACAACGGAACCGACTGTCCATACTGTTGTCCAGATCGAATATCACCAGAAAACATGACCTACAGAGCCCACTTCTGTAGCTGCACATGGAAAAAGGGCGAAAACAAAATCTGCTCAACATGCGCTGCAGACGGAGCTGTAGGAAACTTACATCTAAATTTTCTAAAATTAGACGTTCCCTTCCATCTCGCAGACTTCAGCAAATTACAGTGTTACACCGCCATATACTGGCGTTTGATATTTTTCGATTGGGACGCAAACGGAGTATGGTGTATGGATTGCAGGGATGACGAATTGGAAAATAGAGACAATTTTTTAACTCTACCCGGAGATTACTTCCATATTATCTCAAGATTAAACATAGACATGAACTGTTTAGGTTGCGACGTAATGCTCTTGATCGGATGCCAACCATTGAATTGTCGAGATTGTCAAATCATCGGAAGGAAGGAAATTGAACTTATTGCCTTAAATAAACATTTTGTCATAAGTAGAAACCATATGTAAAGGAAAAAGAAAGACAGAACAATGAATTGCCTCAACCTACTGCAAGGTTTAAGCAATATTTTAGGTGGTGGGGTGTTACGGAATAATACCGTATAAAATTTTTCTTTGTTCTCTCTCTCTTTTCCCTCTAAAAAATATTTTTTTTTTATTATTGTTATTTCTATGTCAATCAAAGAATGTTTATTTTAGAAACTATCAAAATTTTGTTTATGTCAAACTTTATCAAAAATAATCTAACTTTAGAATCTATCAATTTTCGGTTATGTCAAAAATTTATCAAAATTGTTTTTCTTACTTTTAATATTGTTATCACTTCCGGTTCAACATTTAATTGATATTGGAGAAATAGGTCAATTCTATTTTTTTTTATAAACATGTTGATTGACATATTATTTTAATCATTACGCAATAGGGTCAATTCCATAATTTAGAAAATAAGAATTATCACCTGATGATCCTTATCAACTAAATTATTGGGATATATAAACCCCTAATTTTAAAATCAGTTCAGTTCACTTTTTGAATTGGTCTAGTTAAGACTAATTTCTGTCAATTTTTAATTAGCCTTTTAAAGCTAATTCGCTGTTAATTTTTTTTGGTCAGTTAGACCTTTTTCTCCAATTTTCATATTTTTTCTGTCCAAGTATTTTATTGTAAAATTTAAATTGTTCTTAAATTAATTTCAACTTAAACTCAAAGTTAGCATTTTTTTTTATTTCAACAATTATTCAACTGTAAGTATACTTCAACTATAAGAATATACTAAATTCTTGCAATAATATTTAGTAAAATATTATAATATTAATTAAACTCATTGGAAATAACAAAAACTTAACAATTTTTGTTGTGTGAATCCATGAAAGAAATTATAAATTTTATAGAGTCTTATCTTCTCACAATATTTAATTTTTTTAATTATAAGGTAAAAGGTTGTAGCCGGAAGTTTTATTTTCTATTAAATGGTTGCAAATAACAATAATTTCTAAAGAAGAATTCAAAAAATAATTTTTATTCTCTTGCATCGAACCGTGGTGCTCGTATTTTAAATGGGTAAATTTTTTTTTATTTTTTTTTTTGGAATTTTCTTTACGTTTTAAGACATTTTGAATCGTTTAATAAAAAAAAGAATATATGGTTGCCATTAGTAATTTGAAATATAAAAACAGGAAATCTTAATGTTGCGAATACTAAAAAAATTCCGGCTCACAAAATTTCGGTTTTGGTCAGCAGAATTTTTATTCCTTGCTTAAACCGAGGCTTAAACGATTGCAAAGACTTGTAACGTAGAAAAAATTAGATGAACAATTATTTCGTTTATTTAGAATGTCGCAGATACCACTAAAAAAAAATTCTTAAAATAAAAAAAAAATTTTTAAGGAATAATTATTAATAAATTTAAATATTAAATAACATTAATTGTTAATAAATTAAAAAATAAATTTATTTATTTTACACATATATTTTTTTTGTAAGTCATTCTAATAATCTGTGATTCTAGTGTATTTAATAAATTATTATTGAAATTAAATTTGTATTTTTTTTTTTTTTTTTTTCCAACACGGAAGACGTACGTCAATGGTGGGAATTGAACCGTCGATGTTTGGGATGCCAGCTTCAGAAAGATCCTCAACACCACGCGTGCAAGTAGAATTTTAATAAAAAAATATTGAAGAGATAGAAATATTTGTACTTAATATATAATATTAAAAATTGATATTAAAAAGTATATTTTGAGTATTAATTTTATAAATAATAATATATGTTTTAAAGCGTATATTTTAACAACAAATAAAAAAATCAGGACCCTTTTTTGAAAAGTTTTTTTAACTCAAAAAACTAAAAATTGCCTACTGCTTAGTTAAAAATACACTCAATGTTACTGCAGGTTAATTATTTTACAACAAATTAACAATATTACTAAAAATTTAGCAAATTTACTACAATTCGTTATTTTATTACTAATAGTATTTTAATTTATTAACAGTGGATTAATATTATTGATTCGTATAAATAAGATTTCTAATCTGTAGTAATATTGCATACATTTTTTTTACTGTGTGTTAAAGCATATTAAATATTTTCTTATATATGAGTAATTTTTATAATTAGAACAAAATTATACAAGAATACATGATTTTGGAAAGTAGTGTGTTTAAGGGATATGATCCAATTTCAAGGTTTTTCCAAGCTTTCCCATAGCATTTTCTGAAAATTTTTTCATATATTTTGCAAATTTAAAAAAAAAATTTTTTCATTTTTAATTTTTACGAATTTTTTTAAATGAATATAAATTATTTACAAACAAATTTTAAATAAACAAATTAAACATTTTATTAATATTCCTCAATCGATTTTATTTTTAATTATTAACTGATTCTTTTTAACCTCCAGTCTTATTTTTATCTTTATTCAAGTTTATATACCGGTTTCTGTATACTATATTTTATAATACCATTCTCTCTACCTGTCGAGTGCCATGCATAATTTAAATGATTAAAACTTCTTTTTTTTAAATATTTTTTATTTTATATATTTCTACACTTTTTTGTAGATTTTACGTTTATACATGTTTTTTAAATTCTTTTCAAATTAAGAAAAAAAATATTTTTAAAATAGTCGTCTTCTTTTTGCCTGTGGATCATTTACACATTCATTTTGTGGAGGAATTTCTTCAAAAAGATTGTCGATACAGGCTGGCCAGACCGGTTCATTATAGTCAAGAATATCACAGCTTTGCTGGTGCCATATTTGCAACTGCTTATCACAAGCAATCCAGTGAACCTGAAAAATATTGAAATAAAATTATTTTTATCGTTACAATTTATTTTTTTTTGAATTTCTTAAATTGTTTTTTCAAGGATTTCATTTTTTTATAAATATTTGATTTTCAAAATTTTATTATTTTAATATTTAAATTACCAAATTTCTCTCGCTCAGACTACATCATCTTAGTGGATGAAGTGGATTGTCTTCCCCACCGTTAAAATCCATCACCTCTTTAATCTACAACATAAATTTAATAATTTTTTAATTTTGTTTTTGAATTTAAAAAATAAATATTCTTACCAGATTTAAGTAGAAATCTCGATTCAAATGAAAATAATAAAAGCACATAAAATTTACATAGGCCATACTATACAATTTTTTTCTAATTCTTTCCTCAATACGTAATTCTTTTTTATACATCACCAGCTCTAAGTTTACCATTGCTTCGATTTTAAAAACGCTTTGATTCTTTCTGATTCAAAAATTTAACTTATACCCTTTTGCAAAAATCCTGAGCTTTTATGTTTTTAAAAACACTTTCATTTTCTACCCTCGCCAAAAAAAAAGTTTCACTTTATTTAATCTCGCGCCTTCTTTACACCTTGATTTATTAAATTTATTGCTCGATTTTAATGAACTCCTTATATCTTGTCCTTAATTTTTTTCTCGAATTACATATTCATTTTTATTATCATTATTTCTCTCCCACACTGTAATTTTTACATGTATGTTAAATTTTTGTCGCGTATTGAATTTTTGTCTTATCAGCTTATATGTCTTGGAAAATTAAAAAAAAATAATCTTCTTGATTACATGCAAAGCTTTATAATTTTTTTATTCCCACACATTTTTTTTTTCGAAATTTGTTGTGTTGCTGAAAAAAAAGTCTTATTTATTAATTTTGTTTTAAAAAAAATTACATACATGTTTGTTGAATTAAAGTAATTTATTCTCATCCCCTTTCGGTTTTCATTTTTATATAAATAGGTTCTTAAATATTTTTTTTATCAGTTTAAAAGTTTTCGTCTTTTAAATTTCAATATTTTTTTAATCGTATTATACTTGAAAATAAACAATCTTTGCATTCACCTATCCCCACAGATTTACAATTTGTGAAATCATTTGGAAGTTCAAGCAAAGCTAGTATTGAATTTTTCGAATATGTTATCGAAAATTATAATCGTTCCACCTACGTAATGGACACCTACGTATTTTTTGCACAAAATTTTATTAATAAGTAGCTAAGTATTTTAAATGATAATAAAAATTAGAACTAATGAAATAAATAATGAAATAATCAGCGCAACCAATCACAACACGAATAAATTAGGCGAAAAATTATGTCACATGAGTTTTTTAGAGATAGGTAGAAATTTACCTCAAGAAAAAAATGTTTAATATCGCATCTGAATGCAAATGCTAATTTATTACTATCCATCGAAATAAATTTTTCTTTTGTCCTGGACGGAGAAATTTTACACTTGGATGACGAAATACTCCAATCAGTTTTCATATATTATCATAAATCAAAACCAATATTATTTTTATTTTCAAAATTTATTTCGAAAAAAAAATATATATAGTATCTGAATGCAAATATTGATTATTCGGTGCTACACACCTCAGGCCAGAGCCTCTTTCAACCCTCGACATTAATTTTTCTTTTGTCCTGGACAGCGAAATTTTATAATAGGATGACGAAATACTCGAATAAGTTTTTATATATTATTTATGTCGCATCTACAGATGTAATGTTTTATTATAGTTTAAACATTTTTTATTAAAATTTATAATTATCTTGACATTATAATAATAAATTAAAAAATTAATATTTAAAATTGCTTTCAAATTTTTTATACAGCGCGCGGCTGACACTGCAGAGAAAAAATGAATCGATTAATTAGATAAAATCGAAGCCGAAATTTTTAAAAGTTGTATAATAAAATGAGAAAATTATTATATTTCTTATTTATATTTAATTATAATGAAAAATACTCAAAATTTTATTAATAATAAAAATTATTTAACGCGCGAGAGTATTAAGTATAGTGTTGTTAAAACATTACAGCGCGTGAGCCAGAGTAAATCGATGACAGACATTTAAGTTTTATAGAGAAAAATTTAACCATTTACTGAAAACTATATAACTTTCTGATTTCTAAAAATTAATTTATTATTATTGATTTTTACTATAAAATAATTTAGTAATAGTTTATCAGTACCATATATTATCTAAAAAATTAAGAAGCAAATATTAAAAAAAAAAATCTTTTTATTATTTTAGGAGAAACAGTATAGAAAACATATTATATTCAAAGTAAAACAATTATTTTTTTTCGCCTTTTTAAAATTTTTTAATGGATATAAATTTATATTTTAAAATGCAAAATTTCAACAATCAATTTTTAAAACTTAATATTTTATTATTGAATGCAAAACATTTTATTAATTAAATAATATATGTGTTTAATATACAGTTTATAACCTGTTATAACTCACACATTGTTAGTATTTGCAAGTAAAGGAAAAATTGGGAGTAAATTTTCTTTCAACTCGCTTTCGCCAAAGTAGGGCCTCGCTAATATCGCGCCACGTTACCATGCGAGAAACTAGGTAGTTAACATTGCTAAACTATAGAGGTACTCGCTAACGCCGTGTTTCGATTCCTGATCGGGAAGTAACCTAAACCAATTAATTTTGGGTTTGCATCACCACCACTTGCAATATATAAAACTCCATCACTCAACATCCCATCAAATATTGTTGATATATTGGTGTCTGCTAAATTTAAGGAGGACATTGGATGCAGTTTTAAGAAATACGAAGTTTGAAACCCCGATAAGAGATTTTTTTGGAATCAATTCGAAAAGCTTTATATAAGATCAAAACCTTCTAAGAGAAAGTATGGTGTTATTCTGGATAATGCTATTGAAAATTTTGAAAATGATCTGCAGCTTCAGAAGAAAATTCGAACTAGCCAATGCTGGACAGATTCAGAAATTGACGAGCAAATTCAAATTGCAGCTTCCTGCGAGTGGGATGTTTTTGAATAATTTTTTTTACTCAATATATTATATACAATTATTGTATCTTATAAAATCTATAAAAAATATTTTCAATACTGGTTTAATAAAAATTTTTTTAAAATAAAGTTTTATTCATTTTTATATGTATCCTTCTTGAATTCCTTTATCTCATATTCTTGATACACGCATTTAAGTTAACTTGAGAGATATATTAAAAAATCTCCTTTATATATATATGTATGTTTTTACTTGTATAAAAGTTTTAAAAGTTTTAAAAGTTGGACATATACAATTATTTGAAAGCATGAAAAAAGATATTGAAACCTATAAATTAATTGTAAACAATGCTAATGAAGAATTTGGATTTAAAGTTTCTGAAGACCGATCTGTTTTTGAAAATGGATTAAAAAGCATAGTTTTTGCAAATTTAAAATTTATATTTCCAAGAGAATTATTCGACGCTTGTCGAGAAACTGTATTAGACTATATAAAAAATTCTCTTGAATTACATGTTTCTGTGAAAACAAGCATTGTTTTTACTGGATTTTTTTCTCTTCTGAATACAGAGAAAATTGAAAAGTATTTTAATAAGAAATTCAAAGTATTATTGAGAACAAGCGATTTGGCTGCTTTTTACGTGTCTAGCAAGGAAAAAATACTTGCTCTTTTGCAAAAGTTTCAAGGTGAAAAAACTGGGTGGAGTTTATATCAGATTTTATCTATCCAGCTTATTATTGCTAAGTATACACTTTTGAAAGTTGGTAACTAGATTACCCGGGACGAGTATAAGACTGAGCGAAGCTATAGAAAATTTTTTGATTTATTTTATAATTTTTTTTAAATCATTATATTATTATTTCTTACTTAAAAATAATCCAAGTTAAAAATTAATAGTTTCGTATTTAATAATCTGTATAAGTATTATTTTATCGTATATATAGTTTATTTGGTCTAGGAGTAATTGTTTTGTATTTTAAAATAAATTTAAGCATATAAATGAAAAAAAATATAATTTATTGAATTATTAATGTATGAAATTGAATATAATTTTTTTTATTTTATTTTTATATTTTAGTGAATATGGTTTTTCAATTTGTGTCAAAACTTTTGTTTGTCTTTAAAAGAAGCACATAGTCGAATAGAGTCGTATCTATATTTTTAGTAATCTTTTATTAGAATTAAATCGTTTATTGATTTAACTCTACTTAATCCTACCTAAGTGGTACCTAATTGCTTTTCACTGTCTCGAATATGGAGAAACATTTTATGAATAGTTTGGCCTTAGGATTTATGTATGGTTATTGAATATGATGACATAAGTGGTATTTGTATTCGGCTGCATTGTATTTTATTATGTGACCATGTACGGTTTAGAGGTATTATTGGAAATAGATTTTTATATAAATAGGGTCCTTTATAATTATCAAATTCTACCATGATAGCTTCTGGTAATTGCGGTGGTAAATTATTTTCAGCATAAATTATTTCTCTCACATATCCTAAAGTACCATTTATTAAACCTCCTTCAGTCCATAAGTTTTCCCGTAACGACACGACAATTTTTAGATAAGTATAAAACATTTTGTAACCCTGATCATCTGAACAACGAATGGCTACATTAGGTGCATTTGTGGCTACAATTCGAGCTACTTGGTTTCCTGTGGTTTTAAATGTTTTTCGTTATGTGCATCTACTTGTATGCATTTCGGGTATAAATGTATTGCATTTTCAAACATATCCAATTCGTTTTTAGGTATTATAGATTCTCATCTATTATGCAGTGCTTCGTAATTTTCCTGCGACAATTCTGCATTTGCTATTTTATCTAATAATTTTGAATATGGTGTTTGATTTCCTTCGGTGTGCATTTTGTACACAGAAATATTTCTGAAATTGTTTAAAAACAAGTTCTCCTTGCGATTGCATTTTGTCAGTAGATTTTTTTTAACTAAATATTGCCGTATGTCCTACCGGCGTTAATTGGTTATAATCTCCGAATAAGTATATTATTATTCCACCAAAAGGTTCATCAATTTCGTTAGCAAAAATTTCTCTACACTGTGATTCTATTTGATATAAAGTACGTAAACCTATTAATAACATTTCATCAATAAACAGAAATTTCAAATTTTTTAATTCAGTTTGTAGTTTTTTGGCATTTTTATTTTCTAATGAACCAAATTGTTTATAATTTAAAGGTAATCGTAGTAATGAGTGATATGTTTTTCCATATGCATTTACAGCAGCCATGCCAGTACGTGCTCCGATTTTGACTGCATCTTCCCCGAAAGCAGATGTTATCATTTTTACCATTTCTTTTATTACTGTGCTTTATCCTGATCCTGCTTTTCCTTGTACTATTACTCTTTTGATCATATTGGATGTTAATGTATTATTTTTAATCGCGTCTATTTGTCCTTTTAAACAGTTTAAGACTTCTTGTTGATCTTCTGTAAATAGTATATTTTTTTTCTCGTCATCTGAATTTTGTTTGTTTGAATTATCTGATTTATAATTTTTTTAAAAATTTTCAATGTCATCTTTAGATGGTATATTTTTGTCTGTTATATTCCAATCGTAGCATATATCAATTTGTCTTTTTCCTAATTCAATGTTATCAATATTTTCACAGTATCCAGATAAATATTAAAATGGATTTCTAACCATGTTATCATTTAAGGATTCAGGAATTTCATCTGTTTCTTCATATTCATGTAAATTTATTTCATTTTCTTCACTAATGTTTAAAGAATTATATAGTTCCTTCCATGAATCATGATTTACATTATTAATTAGAATATCATTCTTATTATTTCTAAATGATACATTTAAAATACAATGTAACTTATAATATTTTTCATCTTCTGTTTCATTGTCAACAAGGTTTATTTTCGGAAATATTCTTACAATGCATTCTTTTCGTCTTTTTATAAATTTATTGTTGTAAACTCTGTAGTGTTTACAAAAATTTATCAAATTTAAATCCTCAAGTTCAGGTGGTCTTATTTTATATGTCTTTATTAATGTTGAATCATTTGCTTCCATAATTTCTGTAGTTTCCTAGCATATCTAAAATGAATAAAATTTTAAAATAATTTATTTTAACAATTAATGTTTATACATTTTAAATAGATATATATTGAATTAATACCTTAACTGATTTCCATTCTTCATCTTGTATAACTAATGTAAGATATATTCGTAAACTGTGGTAAAGAGACCAACTCGTGAGTAAATGTATTACTTCTTGTGCACTGTAATCACGTTCATTTAAAGTAGAAATAAATAATTTTTGAATTGCTGTTTTTGCGTGTAAATTATCTGACACCGATTGGCAAATTTCGTTCAAACATACCTGTAAATTTTTTGAAATTTTTTCACCCTTTGATGCGTAGTTGGCGATGTAATAATATACTGCTTGTTCAGAGACAATCGGTGAGATATCTGTATTTGCTCGCCAAATCGATGTTATTATTGTATTATATCGTTGTATTAATGGATCATTTCAATGGAGGAGAAAAATGACTCAGGTGAAGATAATGAGGCTTTCCCCGAATTTACGGAGGAAGAGCTCTTCAAAGCGGTGGACTCTCTCAAAAACGGTAAGGCACCAGGCCCTGATGGGATACCTACCGAGATACTGAAGATAGCTACGCACGAATGCCCAAAACTCATCTTATGTATGTACAATACTTGTGCACGTGCGGACATCTTCAGTAAACTCTGGAAAAGAGCAAGACTGGTCCTTATCAGTAAGGGCAAAGGGGACCCTAGACTGCCAAACTCTTGGCGCCCTCTAGGATTACTGGATACAGCCGGCAAAAATTACGAGAAGATGCTACAGCCAAGGATACTGAGGGCCGTAGAAACTGCGGGAGATCTCTCTCCTAGACAATACGGATTTCGCCGAGGGAAGGAAACAATCGATGCAATAAGCAGTATTGTTCGGGCCATCGACAACGCTCAGACTGGTAATCACTATTTGAGAAAGATCACGCTATTAGTGACCCTCGATGTGAAAAATGCCTTTAACTCAGCAAGATGGAGCGATTTTATGGAGGGACTCAGGAACTTCCAGGTGCCAAAATACCTGCGAAGAATAATCAGCAGCTTCCTGAGTGATCGGGAAATAATCTTTGAAACTGCACAAGGAACAAGAATGAGGAAAGTAACTGCAGGTGCAGTTCAAGGATCGGTCCTTGGACCGGATCTATGGAACATCATGTGCGACCAGGTACTAAGGCTACCGATGCCGGCTGATATTTTTACTGTAGGCTACGCGGACGACCTGGTCCTAGTAATTACGGCAATAAATGAAAAAATCGCCGAGGAGAAACTGAATCAGGCAATGCATGGGGTCAATTACTGGATGGAAGACCACGGCCTAAAGCTTGCAACAGCGAAGACTGAGATTGTCCTATTCACTCGTAAGCATATTGAGACTATTATCCTAATATGTATTGGGGAGGATAGGATAGAAACGAAGGAACACTTAAAGTACTTAGGAGTGCTGCTGAATACGAAACTGACCTTCATGGCGCAGATTCGGAGAAGCGCGGAGAAGGCTGCCAGGTCCACTACTGCGTTAAGCAGGCTCATGAGAAACACGTGCGGACCTAAGACTGGAAAGCGCAGGCTTCTTATGTCGGTAAGCCACTCCATACTAATGTATGGTGCAGAAGTATGGGCCGACTGCATAAAGAAGGTCACTTATGCGTCTAAGCTTACGAGCATGCAGAGACAAGGAGCCCTGCGAATCTCCTGTGCCGAACAGTGTCGTTGGAGGCAGCTCTAGTCATTGCTGGGGTGATCCCGATAGATCTGCTGGCTCTTGAGAGACAGTATATCTATCTGAACAAAGAGAGGGAAGGTATTGACCGCGCGAAGGCTGCTTCGCGCCAGATCAGCCTAAGCGATTGGCAGAAACGCTGGACCGACTACACAGAGAGCAAATGGACCAAGAGATTGATAGGAGAGATATCACCTTGGATAAATAGAGAGCATGGGGACATTAATTATTTTTTGACCCAATTCCTAAGTGGACATGGACTTTTTTTCTCCTACCTCTTTCGGATCCAGAAGATGAATAGTGCTGAATGTATATACTGTCCTGGCAAAGAAGACACGCTGGAACACATATTCTTCAAATGCGATAGGTGGGCTGCTAAAAAGTTTCAATTAGAAGCTAACATCGGTCAAATCACACCTGAGAATGTGGTTCCCTGATGCTTCGAAATGAAGAAGTATGGTCCGAAATTTGCCAGTATGTGGAGTACATACTCCGCACTAAAAAACCTGAAGTCCAAGGTATAGGCTAATATTAAGACATATTGCGGCTATCCGGATGACTGCAGCCTTTGTACTAACATACTATCATCCCTGCAGTTACTCTTGATACCGCAAGCAATAGAAGATGGTAGGATAATATTTATTTATTTTTTTTTTTTTTATTTATCTATTTATTTATATATATTTATTTATTTATTTATTTATTTATTAACCTTCTTTTTTGATGATAATGAGAAATAACGTATATTTTTAGCTAACATATATTTTATTAAAGATGACAGTACATAAAGACGAAATTTCAACCAGATGGAATGACGGAGTCCTTAACCAGAGTGGCGAATCAGTGGATGCAAGTCAAAAGATGGAGTTCATGAATAGAACTAAATGGCCTTGAACCTGTCCTGAAGTAATATGAAAACGGTCCCGGGATAGGCTTGCATAAGGTAGGAAGGGAGTGGAGTTTTAGTGGGTATAGGCAAGGTAGGTCGAGTCCCACATAACTGTCAGTTCGGATGCTGATCAGTATGCGTAATGCATTTCTCCACTTCCTACGCAAAAAAAAATGAATCATTTCGTTTTGGATGATATCTGAAATACCCATCCGAATTGTCTATGCAACTTTTTGTTTTTAGAGGTTGCGGAAAATTGAAACGACATATAAGTTTATTTGATTTGTATTTGTAACGTAAGCAATGTTTGCCATGTATTGTATGTCTTTGCAATCAATTTAATAAATGTATTAAATCGTTTGTCAATTGATTCTTTTTTATATCTGGAAAATTCTTTTTAGATGGATGAGAAACGTTTATATCATGTTTTGGGTTAATAGCTAAACAGCTAGTTTAATTATTTCTAAGGGTGCGTTAAGCGTATCACAATTATTTTTTGCGATGGTAGCGGCTTCTTATAAGATATTTTAGGAACCATTTTATTTTTATATTTATTTATTCAGCGAGTGAGATAATCGATATTTTTTTTTATTAAAATGTTTTTGAATTTTCTTGAATATTCCTGAATAGAAAGTGTGAAATTTTTTTTTTTTTCGTAAACATCGAAATTTTACATATAAATATAAAATTTTAAAAAATGTTATTTTTTATGTGGAGTTTATTTTTACTAGCTGATTGGCCTCGCAATGCTCGGCTTAACCAAATAAAACATCTTTTGCATTAGTTTATTTATATTTTGATTAGAGGTGGACGAGACTGCGAGACCAGTATCGGTCCGAGACCGAGACGAGAGCATTTGTAGAAAATTCGTGACGAGACGAGACATTCACATCGAGACTCTCGGGAGTCTCGTCTCGAAAAAAAAAGTTATTAATACATTTAGTTAATTTAAATTTTTACAATAAGTAAAAAGGCATTAAAATTAAAATTAAAATTAAAATTCTTATTAAAACTGTATACTTAAAAAATAGTTATAATTATAGTTTTCTTTGATTCATCACTGCATAAATTTTCGTAAACATTAAGTTTTATTTGATGATACATTATTAACAGTTATTAACAATTATTAACCTTTTAAGGCTTGAAAAAGTATATGGGCTAAATCTTTTTCTGGTCAGCGGCCAGAAAGCACGTATTTCCCGGCCGCTGCGCGTCCGGCAAAGACGTGTTTTCTCACCACTGATGCAGAAAAATCGTATACGACTCTGGGCCATTCTTTATTTTTCTGGCCATGGGTCGTAATATACTATTCCTGAATGTTTGGCTCCTAGATGATAGTATAAAATTTAAAGTTATTGAACGTAAACTCCAGTATTCATCAATAAAATATGGGCTGTTATTCCGTAAAAGAATTCAGTTTTATGATCAGCTAACCAACCATCAAATAATATCAATAATAATCAACCGTCAAAGATAATTTAGAAACATTATTATTTTAAATCTTAAAAATACGTTACAGTAATTTATTGCAGATAAAAAATTTTTTTTCAAATGTATACAATTTTAATCAAAAACAATATTTTTTTATCTATAATTTTACAAAAGAATAACTGCTTGATAAAAATTGTCAGGTTATTTTATTAGCCATAAAAGAAACTCAGCTCAGAGGGCGCTTTAGTCTCACAGGAATCAGAGTGTGTCTAGAAAGAGTGACGACACCGTGGTACCTGTTACTAAAATGTTACTAAGGCGGTTAATGGCGTCCCATGTATTTCTTATGGGCTAGTTCGGCGGTTAATGGCGGCTGTTGGGCCTATGGCGTCAGTCTCCCCTAGACACACTCTGACAGGAATTTATAAATTTGTAATTGTTTGTATATGAATAGTTGACAATTTTATTTTTATAATTTTCCTGAAGAAAAACTTTAATTTTTTCGAGACTTTCTCGAAAACGAGACGAGATCGAGACAAGACCGAGACGAGACTGCAAAATTTCGAAATTTCCGATACCGAGACGAGACAAGCCTAAAGTCTCGGTATCGTCTCGTATCGTCCACCTCTAATTTTGATCATATATGTTTAGTTATAATAAATTTAATCATAGGTGATTAAAAAGCAATTAATTTTTATTTACAAATGAATGAGAACAGAATTCAGAAGCACGGTCGTGCGCAGGGTTCCATGTTAGACATCAAGTCTTCATGGCACGGAGCAACGTGCTTATGTATACATTAAAATGCTGTTTTTAACCTACAAACATTTTTATTTTTTAAATTATTTTATTTAAAAAATTAAATATATTGCCATGGTCGTAGTTATTTAATAACTTATATAAACTATGGATATTTTAATTTAACTCATATGTTGTAAATGATATTATTTATTGAAATAAGTGCATATTAAATTTTTCAATTTTAACTTTACTATAACAAACGCGAGAAATTTTAAGAGGCGAGATTAAAGAGAGATAGAATGTACAGTGGATAGAGAGGGAAATTTCAAGAGATGAACATATGGGAAGAATCTCATTATAATATTTGTGTTAGTGGTGGGAGAGAATCACATAATACTTTTTTAATGCCTAAATTTTTTAATTATTACTATTATAACACGTGTATTTGGGGTTAATTTAATTATTTAGAAGAATTACTATAACCGCGCGTATAACGGCTAATATATTTATTGTAGAGCGCCTTTTAGCTCCAAACACGCGCCGGTTAAATTCGCTATAATAATAATGATAATTGGGGGCATTGATCTCTTACCTTGTTACTAGGCTAGCTCTTGCATGGGAATCACCTCTTCGGAAAGTAGGGGGAGTTCTAAAATTATGGGATTAATTCTACACATGAACATGCACTAGTTAAATAAATTGTAAAACTTAATTTATTTACTAAACTTTAAAAACGATTTATTAAATATATAAATATATATGAATGGCCCTTAGGCTTATTAATTTATTAAAATTTGCACAATTTACATATATTCAAAACACCGACCGCGCGCACGCACACACAGAACCCCGAAGCACGAGAAAAGCTTTTCTTTACCGGCTAGTAGATTCTTCTCCACGACACTTTTGTTCTAGAAGACGGCGGCGATGGTGGTGCAGTTGACAAACGGCTGCTCGTAGAATCGGCTAGATGGTTTCCAAAGGAGTTGAACTCTACACTTCGGATCACGTCTGCTATAGCTTTTTCTTCTTGAGAGCCGGCGTCGGTTGAACTTTGTAACCGGCTAATTATAATTGCGAGCTCGACACTTAATAATTTATTTAGTCGCGACTATACGTAATTATTTAGCAATATCGCTAATTAAATTTAAAACCGGACTAGCTTAACGTGGTTTTTGGTCCAATATATATTTATATATATATTATTCAATCCGGAACCACGATGACAACGTTTTTTTTTTTATACGACAGCACTTGTTGCTTGCCTAACGTATTCTGATTCTTCTCTCTTCTTTTTTTCTTTCGGCGCAAGATAGTTGCGCCGTAAGGATCTTCTTTTTCTTATCCGACGGCTACTGCCCTCAGTGCCTCGCGGCAATACTTGATTATTTAAAAAAAAAGGTATAAGTCGTCGGTTGTGTGTGTGTATGCGACGGCTTATTTTGTGTTTATGCACATATATATATATACATATTAATGTAATATATATATGTGCGTTTGTAGCGAAAATGCTTCGTTACAATAGCCCTCCCATTAGAGGAGACATTGGGGAGCAATGTCTGTCCACTTCTAAGGAGCTATTGTTGGGTTCAATTCCATTTTATCATACTCGCGAACATAAAAAACCTACCCGGTCATTCTGAAGCCCTACTCTATATTATTTACATATTTACAAAATATTTACAATTTATGAACAATGACTAGATAAAGGAAAAAAAAATGAAATCCTAAGAGATCTGGCTAGTAATACAAAAGTATTAATTGATTAAGTATATTTACACTTACTTCCGGCTTACTAGGGAATAACAGTTGAGTAGAATTTATGTGCTTCACGCGTAATAAAAAAAAATGTAATTCATGGTAATAAAAAAAAATGAAATCTAACTTTACCAAATACTACCAATAATTATCACTTACTTTATGATACTGCTCCAATTAATCTCCAAGTATAGGGATTAGGAATTAGGAATTGGGTCAAGGCAGAATTTAAATTGTTAGGCAATACTTTGAGTATTTATTATTTTTATTTACTACTAGATCACAGTAGTCTATCCGACTAGACGAGAGTGGCTTTCTCTCTTTGATTAAAAAAAAGTACTCATAATAATTACAGTAATAATAAAAATATAAAAATAGTATTTGAAAAATAAAAATATAATCTCATGCAAGCCACCTGGGCTCATAATATAAGTAATTACTAATATCTTTACGATATCAAATTAGTCTATTTGACTAGCGGAGAAGGGGTTTTTTTTTTTCATGATTATTACAATTAACAAAAAAAAAAGGTATTTGCAATGATAATAACAATAGTATGAATAAAAAAAAAATATAATAATGAAAATATAAAAAGATAGTATTTTTCGAGCCTTTTGGGCGATTAACTATTAAAGAAAACGATTTTGATTAATTTTATCAAGCCTTATGGGCGAAAATCAAAGATAATGTACGATCTAACCTTTTGGGCGATATATTTGATCAGAAATAATAAAAAAAAATGAATAGCTGATTTGCTACTTTTAAGCCTTGTGGGCGTTGAACTTATGAACTAAAGTTTAAAAAAAAAGAATATATATTTATACGCTGATTGCGTGGCTGCCTTCTGGCTGAAAATTTTTAATATAATTGATTTTAAATCTTTAATATAATTGATCAATAAGATCAAAATAGGCGAGAAGGAATCTTATTATCTTCTCTATTGATGACGATTCCCTTATTGCATTTATTATATCTTCCGGGAGAGGGTCAAGCTCTTCTCGGGGCCACAAGGTGGATGGAAGCCATTGGTCGTCCTCCTGCACCGGGGGCGCGAATTCTTTTGGGTAACGTTCCCAGATGTTGGTTGGGGGGTTCGCTACGGGTTGGCTATGAGCTTGAAAACGCGAGGTTTCTTCGAGCCATTGAGCTTCATTTCTTTCCTTCATCAATGCTTGTCGATGCAAAAAACGAAAGTGAGCTTTTCGGCATCGTGGGCACTCGGTGATGTGAACTCCCCTTCTACCGCAGTTAGCGCACGTAGGGACTAGCTGGGGCTCTGATTTACAGTTTCTTTGTGCATGTGACCCTCGCCGGCAGTTGAAACATCGCCCCGGAGGGGCGTCTACTCGAGAGTCGAAATCTACGGGCTCTAACCCATTATACCTTACTCCTGTTGTTTTGTAGGAGAAGGAGTACAACGGGAAACCATCCCATTGCCTCGATGATAGGGCAATAGTTCTTAACTCATCGCGTGGCTCTGGTTTCAAGTCCGAGGGCGGTTTTGGCTCTTCGGGTGATTCGACTGGTTGAGCCATAAGCGGAGGAGGGTTAGGTGCTGGGGCTACAGGGTCAATTATTGGCTCGGGATGGCTCGGTGGTGAAGGAGCCGTTATGGCTGCTGTGGTAGCGTTAAGGGCCGAACTCGGTTTTCGGGTGGCTCCTGTAGCTTGTGATGGACCGCTTTCTATGGCCATGGGGGCATACACGCCATTAATATAGGTGATTGGCCTGCTTGCGGCTACGGAGGTTGTAGGGCTGTTTTCGTTCGTCGTTGCTGACGTGGGTGTCGGCTGTTGGGCCTTGGGCTCCTGCCTTTCTCCTGGGACGCCCTCTCTTCTTAGCAACTTGAAGTCCAGCTTCCTGCGTCCTCTGAAGCTTCCCCTCATTTTTATCTAAGCTGGAAAAATTAATTATTTGTGAATTTTCTGTGTCGTTTGGTTTAAAAGTAGGATTATTGGAAGGAAGTGTCTTCAGTCGTATTATGTCTTCCGCGTGTACTTTGGGTATTCTTCCCGGCGAATTTTTCAATAAATACACTGTCGGCGACAGGACTTTAGCTATGACATCGGGTTCTTCTCGTTTGGGCGCGAGCTTTGCTGAGAAGTGTTTTTCGGCTGACGATTGTGGTTGAGTCCTTCTGAGGACCCTATCCCCCTCCTTAAAGGAGACGTCAAGTCGACCCTTATCATAGCGCTGCTTCTGTTTGTCTCGTTCGTCGTCTATGTGCTTTGCTACTAAGTCACGTAGTACGTCGAGTCTTTTAAGTCTGTCTTTCCAAACTTCTGGGTCTATTTCTTGCACGGGTGTGATTTTGCCTTCTGTGGGCTGTTCGAGTTGTCGTCTAAGGCTTTTTACCATTTTTGGCTGACGACCATAATTTAGGTATGCTGGCGATGTTTTTAGCGTCTGTTGTATGGCTGTATTTACCGCGTGCCGGAATTCGTGCAGATGCTTATCCCAGTCCCTGTGGTCTTCTCCAATGAACATTCTGATCATTTGTTTGAGGTTACGATTTGAGCGCTCCGTAGCGTTCGCTTTCGGATGGTAAGGGGGGGTAGTGATTACCCTCACTCCATACTCGCTCATAACCTTGCGAATGTGTTCATTGTCGAATTCTGAACCGTTGTCCGTCAAAAAATAGTTTGGCGTTTCCCAGCGGAAGAGTATGAGCTCTTCGAAGGCGTTAGCGACGGTTTTTCCGTTGGCTTTTCTCAAAGGCTTTAGCTCAATCATTCGCGTGAACAAATCTTGAAAAACGATTAAGTACTTGAAACCGTTTTTACTTCTAGGAAATTCCATACAATCGCCCGCTACTACAGTCCATGGTTGTTCGACTATGCGTTTTCCCATTAAGCCTTGTGGGGCTGTTTGGACCGCTTTATGCCTTTGGCATTCTAAGCAAGTAGTGACGTATTTTTCCGTGTCGTGGAACATCCCTGGCCAATAGTAGTCAGTGGCTAAGCGCTGGTATGTTTTCGCTACTCCGAAATGTCCTGACCACGGTGTATTATGCATTTCTTGAAGTGCTTGTAATCTTTGCCCTTGGGGCAGTACTAAACGCCAATTATGCTTGTTGCCGCTTATAGGATCTAATAACTGGTCCTTTTTATGTATATATAATCTATTTTCTTCAATTTTGTAATTTGGCAGTTTCCATGGAGTTTGAGTGACATCATGCATTCTTCTTGTATACCATGGGTCTGATAACTCTTCTAAGGCCGATAAATAATCCATTTCCTCGTCTTCGTCGGTTTCTGCGAGGTCTTTGTAGGAAATTCTAGACAGGGCGTCTGGAACATGGTTTAAACTGCCTTTCCTATATACAACATCGAAGTCCCACTGCTGCAGTTCCAGAGCCCAGCGGGCTAACCTGCCGGTTGGCTCTTTTAAATTACTTAGCCATTTAAGGCTGGAGTGGTCCGTGATGGCAGTAAACTTGTAACCTTCTAGGTACGGTCTCAGTCGTTTTATTGCCCATAAAAGAGCTAAACATTCGCGTTCTGTGGCGCTGTAATTTTGCTCTTGAGCTGTCAAAACTCGGCTGATATAAACTACTGGATGCTCTCCGTCCTCGTGCATTTGAGTGAGAACTGCCCCGATCGCCATATTGCTTGCGTCCGTCTGGACCGTAAACGGGAGACTAAAGTCTGGTCTGGCTAAGACAGGCGTACTGACTAAAGCTAATTTGAGTTTTTCAAATGCCTCTGTCTGCTCTGCTCCCCAAGACCACTTTATGTCTTTGTGCAGAAGTTTAACCAGCGGAATTTTTAATTCGGCTACATTATTAATAAAACGTGAGTACCATCCTACCATGCCTAAGAATCGGCGTAGTTCTTTTATATTAGTCGGCGCAGGATATTCTAAGACTGGCCTGATTTTCTCTTTATCAGGGCGTAAACCCTCTGCGTCTAGAATAAATCCTAAATATACGACTTCTGAGCATCCGAAATCACATTTATCCGGATTTATTGATAAGCCTGCGTCGATTAGCTTTTTGAAGACTATTCTTAAATATTTCAGATGTTCTTGAAAATCTTCAGTGGCTATTATTATATCGTCTTGATACGTTAAGACGAAGGGCTCGAGATCTGGCGTTATTATCTTATCCATCAGCCTTTGAAAGGTTTTTGGCCCATCTGTGACTCCAAAAGGTATTCTTGTGAATTGCATTAGGCCAAGTCCTGGCAGTGCGAACGCCGTGTACGGCTTAGAATCGTCTTCTAACGGGACTTGTAAAAAAGCTTTACTAAGGTCAATTTTTGATAAATATTTCGCTCTTCTGAGCTTATCTAAGGCCGAGTCGAGATTAGGGAGGGGGTAGGCGTCTTTTTCAGTGACTTTGTTGACGTCACGATAGTCCACGCATAAACGATAGGTGTCGTTGCGTGGCACCATAACTGGAGCGCTACACCACGAGCTATTCGAATACTCAATTATCCCTAACTTAAGCCACTTTTTAGCTTCTTCTATGGCGAGATTCAAGACTTTTGGCGACATTCTTCTTAATTTATGTCTTACTGGTGTGGCATCTGGTCTGACCCTGATTTTGTGCTTAATTAAATGTGTTCTTCCATGGGGCTGTGGCTGTGGGGGCAGGCATTCTTTTACTACTTGCATAATAATGTCCTTTTGCGAGGCTGATATTTCTTCGATTCCGGCGTACTCTCCGTAGAGCTGCGGATCATTTTTACTTTTATGCGCGTTAAATTTATGCCATTGTTCGCTGCCGTGCCTTCGCCTCCATTCACCTGCGCTTGCACAAATTTCTAGGCCAAAGGCTCTTTCAAAATCTACGCCCAATACCATGTCGTATTGTATGTTTTCAGAAACTTTCAGGTTTATAGGTTCCGACTGTCCATCTACGTCGAACCAAACTTTCAAGACTTGGTTAACTGGGGATATATTTCCCGTGGCGTCAATTAATGCTGACCCAATTGGCTTTAACCTGTCTTTGAATTTCTCTGCGTATTTAGGACCTAAGTAGGAAGCCATAGAACCTGAATCACAAAGAGCTTTCATATTCATGCCGGCTATATTTATATCGAAGAAAAGTCGGTTATCGACGTGAGAAGCGTCGCAATTTTCCGGTTCTTCTTGAACATTTTCGGCTAATTGAGAAATTTCTTGTGAATTTTTTTGATTTCCCTTTGAGTTTTCATTTTTATTATTTTTGTTGCTTTTTGAGTCGCTGGTAGCAGACGCCTCGGCAGGTTCGCGTCCTTGGGCAAGGCTGACCTTTTTTTCATTGATGGTTTCTGCTAACGCTTCGCTCTTGTCATTAATTATTGTTTGCGTAGTTACGCTTGCGACTCCACTATTTAGCTGGAGGTCGTTGGAGCCTGTCCCGTCTCCAGCTGGGCGTTTCCCGCTCTATATTGTGTAGCTACTGGGCAGGTACAGTTGGTGTACCTGACGCCAAGTTTGCCACATAGCAAGCAAATTTCACGTTTATTAAGTTGTGGACACTGCAAAGTTCTGTGATTTGTGTCTTGGCACAGAACGCAATGGGCGGGGAATCGCGGCTTATTAATTTTGGGTCGTCGCGTATTATTTTGTGAGTTTTGTGAATTATTTTGATTATTATTTTGCGATCTTGAAAATTGCATGCTCGGAATCGAACCTTGATTCCATTGAGGCATCATTTGCGCATAATAATTTGGGTCCGCAAACGTATGAGGAAACCATGGGTATGGCGGAGGAGCCATAGGCTGCATTATAGGCTGAGTTTGCCGTTGAGGCTGTGACCTAGGCTGCTGTTGTTGACCTACTCACTGTTGCTGTGTCTGACGCTGCTGCTGAGGTCCTTGTTGCTGCCTCTGCTGGGTCTGTTGACTATTGTCCCCAGGCGTCGTTAATGCTGCCACTTCTTCCGTCAGTACCTGTTTACCACGCCCTCTTGGCTTGCGTTTCCCTTTGGCTGGTGTATTTTGTGGTACTTCTTCGGTTTGAGACGTATTTACTGAAGCGTTTACTGTTTCTGTAACAGCTGCTATTTTAGCTTTCACGGTTTTGTCGTCATAAGCTAAATCTGGTACCTTTGAGTTCTTTTTGTCTTTCGGGGCTGAATATTTATTTCTTACCTCAGCCAATTTTTCGTGCTTTTGGCCTAAGTCCAATAATTTATTGAAGCTTGTGATTGTGTTGGTTAGCCTATAAGCTTCTAAGCTTCGCTGGTATTCTGGATGAAGTACCCTGAGAGCCATTTCCACCAACTTTTTCTCACTAGGGCGTTGTGACAATTTATCGGCTATTGCCCTAAAAGCACATAAAAATGTGGCTATATTTTCGCCCTTGCCTTGAGTTCGTGTTCGAAGCTCTTCGAGATAATCCTCGTCCTCCATATACGGAACGAAACGATTACGGAAGGCCGTCTCGAAATCTTCCCAGGTATCGAGGCTGTCTCTATCCGTTCTGTACCATAATATGGCGTGCTCTTCAAACATCGACGTTAGGCCGTATTTCATTTGTATGAAAGAAAGTCCTGAAGTCTCGTAGCAATCCTTAAGTTTAAATAAAAATTCTTCGGCTTTTTTGTTATCGCCGTTAAACTTGAGGTTCCACATTTTAAGTACCTTCCCGGCTTCTGTACGCTTAGACAGGCTTAAATTGAAGGACTTCTTAGTACTGGACATTACTTCCATTTCTGACTCTTCGGAATTTTCTACTCCCGAATTCATAAATATATTTTTCTCAGCCTTTTTCGTTTTATTGGTTTTTGACTTAAGGCTGCCGTCTACACTCTTGCTATTTTTCTTTTTATTTTCTTTCTGCTTGAGATTGTTATATTTTTCAATTTCTAATCTTTGTTGTTCTATGAATTCTTGTTCTTTTTGCAGTTTTTCGTTTTCTGCTTTTGTATGTTCCCTTTCTCGGGAGCTTTTGCTGGCAATTGACGCATGTGATCTCAACGAGCCCGCTGAGCTGCCCCGTTGGCTTATGGTTCTCTCTTTACGGAGTTCTTCCATCACCTCTTTTGCCAGCGCTACCTCCTTTCGTAAAGCTGCTCTTTGCTTTTTCAAAAGGGCTAATTCTTTTTGAGCAGCTGTTTGGGATTTTGGTAAAGAAATTTCTGAGCTGCTGTACGCGTTTTCTTCTGAATCAGCTAAGTCAGCGTCGTCAAGGTCGTTCTTTGCGTTTTGAACGCGCTGCTTATTCTGTGCGTCTTTGGCTTGATTTTGTTCTTTTTCAGATCCACTTGAGCTTTTAGCTGTTGGGACCCGAGCTAAAACATTGCTGTGCGGATGAAAACCGAACGGGTAATTATCCCATTGTGGGCTCCCTTGAGCACCTTGAGGAGTTCTCAACCATTGTTGCGTATTATTTCTTGGCTGGCCGCGTCGCTGTTCATAATTATTACGCGTGCTAGATTTCTCGAACCTAGTAATTGGCAGCGACGTGCGATTTTGCGTTTTATCGCTCGGTCGTGACTCAGTCAAATTATTATTGTGATTAGCTGGAATTTCCTGGCTATTGTTATTATTATTCTTTTGCCTTATGTAACCAGTGCTCATCACGGGATCGCAGCTGGCTGTCGTTGTCGTAAGTGGGTTGCTTACATTAACGACCGCGGCCGCCGCTGAAGACGTAAGAGCTACTTGGCTAACATTCGAATTTTGAGCTAAAACTTGTACATAAGTTGGTCGTGTTTGTGAATTTTGGGCCGTTGTGATAACTGGTGCGCTATAAGCTGGATTCTTAAGTCTGACGTTATTTAATTCTGAAACGTGTCTATTGACTTCGCTGTTCAACGTCGAACTCCTGACTTGCTCATCCATTGATGGCATATCTAAGGCGTGTTGCAGAGTCGGTGGCAAGAAATCGTTTGGCCTTTTGTCTTCACTATGGCTCCAGTTGTACGGGGCTCTTTCGTCCATTATTTTGATTTGATATCGGAAAAGCCTGTCTTTGATTGTGTCCATACTACCGCTATATGACAGCCCATATTCATCTAACTTTTTTATTACGTCTATGAATTCCATGTTATCTATGGTATTCAATAATGTTTGTACTTCAGGCCTTTGTTCATAAGTTTGCCTTCTTCTTGACATACGAACCGGCTGTGCTTGATTATTACGTTTTTTATTCATTTTGACTACTTAAAAAAAATAAAAATCCAAAGAAGGCAAAAAAAAATTATTATATTTTAGGGTTCCTAAAATTCTCGCCCTTCCCTTATAGAAAAAGCGACAGCTTTACAAAGAGTTAATTTTAAAATTAATTAAAAAGACTTGCTAAACGCGCAGACTGAAAAAAAAATTTTGTAAAAAAAAAAGGTTGTAACTTCTCCCCGTGTACACGCGAGAGAAAAAAAAAATATTTTATGAAGCAAAACAACAAAAAAAAATATATCCGTAGCAGGTCGAAATAGTTTATCTATTTCTCCCGCTAATTTCGTGTAAGGGTACTCTTGTATAATTTGCTGGCTATTTTCTACTGAAAACGCGGCGCAAGGGGCAATTTTCTTGAATTTTTGTAAAATTTTCTTGAATATTCTTGATTTGGTAGTGTAAGTCTTGAGAGAATTTGAATTTAAAAGTCTTGTTTGTTTTGATTAAAATCTTGAATAAATTTTCTTGATTTAGTTGTTTTAATTGTTAAGGGTTGATTTTATTTAAATGGTATATATGTTATAAAATTAGGCTTGGAAATTCCTTGGCAAAAGGAATTTACCGGTTATTAAGCGAGAAAAATTGTCAGTTGTCGGCACAAAGCTTTGGGTTAAAGCTTTGAGGCTGTATGTTAAATACAAGTATGATAGGAGCGAGGATAATGGAAATTAATTGGAGCATATATAAAAATTATGATAATAATAATAATAAATATAAAAGAAATAATTATATATATAAATCAATAATAAAAATTATAATAATATATGGTAAAATTCGCAAGAATATAAATTTTTATGCGTTTCGCACAACTCAAGCTTTTATGCCCTAGTAACATAAAAAACTATTATTATTTATTTGTTTGAAAATTTAAAATAAAAAATTTTGATTATTTTATGTAAAAAAAAATTAAATCTCTTAGTATTTTACATTAAATATTAATAAATATACTTTAAGCTAATTTTTAAATTTAATAAAAAATTTAATTTATTTTCTTGTTTTATCAATATAAAATTAAAAAAAAATTTGTATCCTATAACTGCTCACTCATACTGCATACTGCATTCATTCTCGAGTTTCGCATGATTTTAATTTTATTCTTTAATTTTGTTATTTATAAATTTTTTTGTGCTATGTTCATATATTATTTATGTCGGGTCTGGGTGCCGTACAAAAAAAAATTGAAATTATATTATATTTTATTAAAAACGAAAATTTATAAAGGTATCTACCTAAAAAAAATTGATTTTGAGTTATCGTTTACTCAAAAAAAAATTTATGAGAGGTCTGAAAAAAAAATGTGTGCATGCGTGCATCTCTTCTTTTTTATATAGGTCTCTGTGTCAGAGTTGTAAAGAAAAAAAAAGATGTATTCACGAGTGCACGATTCTTTTTCTTTGCTGGCGCATGCGCTTTTTTTTTTTTTTTTTTTTTTAGCCTATAAATTATATATCTCTGTATATATAAAAAAAAGTTTTGTATAATTTTTATGTGATTTTTATTTTAGAATAATTAAAAAGTTTAAATCAATTATTAATTACTTAAAAAAAAATTTTATTGAATAATTAATTATTATCTTGAAAATTTTTATATTGTATAAAATTAGCATGCTGTAAATTAAAAATTTATTGCGCATGCGCTGGCAAAATTGTGGGAAAGTCTGCAAAAAAATTTTTTAAAAATGGCCGTTATTTGCCGAAAATACGAAATTTTTATTTAAAAATTATTATTAAAAAAAAATTTTTTTATTAAAAAAAAATTCCCCGTATTTTGCCAAAAACGTTGAGGCGCCACTTATAACACGTGTATTTGGGGTTAATTTAATTATTTAGAAGAATTACTATAACCGCGCGTATAACGGCTAATATATTTATTGTAGAGCGCCTTTTAGCTCCAAACACGCGCCGGTTAAATTCGCTATAATAATAATGATAATTGGGGGCATTGATCTCTTACCTTGTTACTAGGCTAGCTCTTGCATGGGAATCACCTCCTCGGAAAGTAGGGGGAGTTCTAAAATTATGGGATTAATTCTACACATGAACATGCACTAGTTAAATAAATTGTAAAACTTAATTTATTTACTAAACTTTAAAAACGATTTATTAAATATATAAATATATATGAATGGCCCTTAGGCTTATTAATTTATTAAAATTTGCACAATTTACATATATTCAAAACACCGACCGCGCGCACGCACACACAGAACCCCGAAGCAGGAGAAAAGCTTTTCTTTACCGGCTAGTAGATTCTTCTCCACGACACTTTTGTTCTAGAAGACGGCGGCGATGGTGGTGCAGTTGACAAACGGCTGCTCGTAGAATCGGCTAGATGGTTTCCAAAGGAGTTGAACTCTACACTTCGGATCACGTCTGCTATAGCTTTTTCTTCTTGAGAGCCGGCGTCGGTTGAACTTTGTAACCGGCTAATTATAATTGCGAGCTCGACACTTAATAATTTATTTAGTCGCGACTATACGTAATTATTTAGCAATATCGCTAATTAAATTTAAAACCGGACTAGCTTAACGTGGTTTTTGGTCCAATATATATTTATATATATATTATTCAATCCGGAACCACGATGACAACGTTTTTTTTTTTATACGACAGCACTTGTTGCTTGCCTAACGTATTCTGATTCTTCTCTCTTCTTTTTTTCTTTCGGCGCAAGATAGTTGCGCCGTAAGGATCTTCTTTTTCTTATCCGACGGCTACTGCCCTCAGTGCCTCGCGGCAATACTTGATTATTTAAAAAAAAAGGTATAAGTCGTCGGTTGTGTGTGTGTATGCGACGGCTTATTTTGTGTTTATGCACATATATATACATACATATTAATGTAATATATATATGTGCGTTTGTAGCGAAAATGCTTCGTTACACTATACAGATAATATAATTATGTATAAGTTTAAAAGATAGTTTCAGTTGTATCATTTGATACATTTAACATCATCACTCCATTTCAATTATAAATAAGGCAACAATATATTGCTTTAATTTTATAAAGATATGCACATCTATTTGTTCAACAAGGGAAAAAAATAGGATTTGGCTTTCAATGCAGTTGTATGCACGAGTGAGCGTAGCGAACGAGTGCAGACAGCATTGACAGTAAAATTTCCTATACATTTTTTGCCGTGTTCAACACATAGTCTTTCAATAAAAGCGAAAAAAAGAAAGCCCGAAAGTAAGAAAGTAGATCTTTTTTGCAGCGTATGATGAAAAAATATTTACATGATATAAAGACAATTAGCTAGGATGCTCGCTAGGATCTTTTAAAAAATAACTGATATCGCACAACAAAAAAACTTTAAAAAGTAAAAAACGGGGTTCCATGTTTTCCGGTTTAATTTCTAGAAAAATACCTCTTTAAAAAATAACTGATATCAAATTAAAAAAAGAGGTACCATACAATCAATGATTGTAAAAATACAAATAACAAATACAATATTATGAAAAATGTTACAATAAGATTAAAATTTAATGGAGCTAGTAGTTTTCAAGTTTGGATAGGAAAAGCACTACTACTAGCTCCATTAAATTTTAATCTTATTGTAACATTTTTCATAATATTGTATTTGTTATTTGTATTTTTACAATCATTGATTGTATGGTACCTCTTTTTTTAATTTGATATCAGTTATTTTTTAAAGAGGTATTTTTCTAGAAATTAAACCGGAAAACATGGAACCCCGTTTTTTACTTTTTAAAGTTTTTTTGTTGTGCTTAATTTTATACCTCTAAATATATTAACAAAGAAATTTTATAATAAATATTAAGAAAAAGTTACATGATTATTTATAAATATTTACAACTAATGAGGTATATTTTATAACATTAATAATTATTAATAATAAATAATAATTGAAAATAGAATATAGTAATATTCAGATTTTTTAACAAAATTTGCAGTTTTTTTCATACTGTAGACAATAAATATTTGAATATTTTCAATTTTCATATACATCACAACTGATATTGTAGACAATCAATATGAATTTTACTATATAATGAAATTTTCATAATTTTTAAAAATTGTATAATGAATTTTAAGAAAATTCAATATTTGTTATCGCTCGATAATAAGGAGAGTAATAAATTTTATAATATTAAAAAACGATCTTTCCGAGCATAATGATGTTTATTGATTAAATTTTAATGAATTCCGAGCTTTCGATCCGCATAGGATCTTTATCAAGGCTAGAAATATAATAACATAATGTAATACATTTTTTTAAATTTAATTAAGTTAAAAGACTTACATATAGATGTTTTAAAAAATATGAACAAATTATGAAAATATCAGTTAGAAAATTTTAGTACAGCAAACAAAAAGTTATGTTAAACGTAACCTAAAAACAAATTATAAATAAATTACTTATGTCTACTTATAAGAATATGAAAATCTTAACGAATTTTGGTTACCCTAATATTACTGGAAAATCTGGATAATAGAGTATAATGCATACTTAACAATAAAAATACAAAATTATTATTACTAAATAAATAACAATAAGAATATAAAAATGTATCGTAAAAATATTTTCTCCATGTGATGCAGTTGTTATGTTGATCAGCTGGGATTTTGAAAAAATACATGATGAATAAACGTATAAGTATAGACATCTATCTACCAATATATTAATCAATATTAATCAAAAAAAGTTTTTTATGATAAGGTAGGAAGGTAAGGTAGATGCGTTGTTTGTAAACAATGAATAAATTTCATGTATTCTTTTTCATTTTATGGATGTTTGATAAATATGGTTTAAACATTTTTTCAGAGTCAGCTTGTTCATTGATAGCATTCTCATACATGTTAATATGTAAATACTCACTAGTTTTTCTTTTGTGATAATTAGACTCATTGTCAAGAATTTTAAACTTTGCCCATGAGAAATCATGTTTAGTCGTCTTAAAATGTTTGAATACCACTTTATCATCATTAGTATCTTGATGTCTATAATACCTTGTTTACCTTTTTCAACTTTACTGTCAGTATCATCAGTCTCCTTGTAATTTGGAGGATTTTCGATGACAACGCGTCTCTTCGGCCTTATTCGGGATGGAATAACTATTTTTTCGTTTTTACTTTTTTCTTTTTTTAAAACTGCATTTATAGGTGCTCTATGTTCACCAAGCCTTATGCCCACCTCTCTCTTTGTCTCACCAATATAAGTTGCTGGACACTCAGAGCAATTAATTTTATAAACCACTCCAAGTTTTTTCTCCTTGGGTATTCTATCTTTAGCTTTTATAATTATATTGTTATCACTCAAATTATTTCTAATCAACGGTATGGCTAATAAGTTATTTCTCTTACAGCATTTGTTTATATCATCATAAAAACCATCTACGAAGGGAACACACAATTTTGGTTTCCTTATGTCTACGGATCTTCTAATATCAACAATATCATTATTATTAACTATATTATTATCCTTTCTAAATTTTAATAAATCTAACCTCTTCTGAACATAGTAGTTTATGAATCTTTCAGGATAATTATTATTCAAGATATTTTTGGCAATAGCGAGGTTCTCTTCATGAAATATTTTATTGGATAATGAAATTGCTTTATCAATTAAACAATAAATGATACCTATTTTTTGATGTTTAGTGTGTCCAGACCTAAAATTTATATACCTTAAAGATGAAATAGGCTTCCTATACCAATTATGTAATATTTTATTATCTGTTCTGGTTAATGTGACATCCAAGAAGTTAATTTTATTTTCATGTTCAATCTCATGCGTGAATTGTAGTTTAGGATGGTAGGAATTGAAAATACTCAACAAGTGCATAACTTTACTTCTTGGGATACAAGTAATAATATCATCAACGTAACGATAATAAAATATTGGCTTGAAATCAATAATACTCAAGCAATGTGCCTCGAGGTCGGACATGACAATATCTGAAAAAACTGAAGATACAGCTGAGCCCATAGGAGTGCCGTATAACTGTCTATAGAATTTTTTGTTAAACTGGAGGAATGTGTTGTTACTCAAGAAATCTATAGCCTTGAAAAATTCATCAAGGGGTATGATCGTGTGCTTCCTCATTTGTTCGTATCTTCTTTCAATACCTAACTTAACCAATTCAGTTGGTACATTGGTGATTTAATTGATAAAGCAATTTCATTATCCAATAAAATATTTCATGAAGAGAACCTCGCTATTGCCAAAAATATCTTATTGAATAATAATTATCCTGAAAGATTCATAAACTACTATGTTCAGAAGAGGTTAGATTTATTAAAATTTAGAAAGGATAATAATATAGTTAATAATAATGAAATTGTTGATACTAGAAGATCCGTAGGAGAGATAGATCCTCGAGAGAAAGATGAGAAAGATCCTCGCCTGTCACGCGGGCGACCCGGGTTTGACTCCCGGTCTGGGAGCCAATTTCTGTTACGTATCCTGAGGTTTAATCGGGATACGAAATATATAAATAAATATAAATAAGTTTATCCTGGGGATATTGAGTGCCCCAGGTATTTTTAAATACTTATATATGGATATTAATTAGAACTGGTTGATATATGATGATAAATATTGATGAATATTGATGAATATGTTGTAGACCTCGGGTATTGAAGCTGGCTGAACTTAACTGCGTTAAGTTCTTGATTATATGAAGGAATTGTGTCACTTATTAAATAAATACACTGAGTCCTTTTGGTTAAGTTAATGACTTTATTATAAATAATTATGAAAAACTGTCTAAGTCAATAAGTCTGAGTTAAACTGTAAGATAAGTATACTAAGAAGTCTGTTCTAATCGAATGGCTTTTTGGGCGATTGTAGGGTGATATATAGCCTAATTACATCCTGCCCATATTAATTGATTTTGGTGGGATTGTCCAATACGCGAAAGCGTCGGTCTTGTCACGTCCAATTAACGAAAGCGTCGGTGATTATTTTGGGGGAAATTGTGAGGGGATTTATGCAACTCCTTCTTGCCTAAAGTGCGTCATTATTGACCTTTGATTTTATATTTCTGACAATTTATAAGGAGCCGGATCTGAATTGGTGAAATATGATATTAAGGAATGTATGGAATTGTCGGATACGAATTTGATATTGTAATATTGAGGAAATACAGGTATGTTAGCTCGATTTACGAGCTAACGTAAGCAGAGATGAGTTAAATATATAAATAAATATTAAATATATAAATATTAGAGAATGCGGATGTAATGGCTCGAATTATCACCTATCATACGTAACAAATGATTGCATTGCAATATTTTTGTAATTTCAAAAATTTTAATGCAATGATTGCATTTAAATTTTTTTTTGTATTTGTCTTGTTTTGTATGAAAATTGTATTCTTAAATTTTTTTATGCAATGGTAACATTGAAATTCTTTTATTGACTTTAGCAGAAACTATACGCCATTATAAATTTTTTTCTAATAGTCTCCTGTTTTATAGAAAAGTTGGAATTTCATACATTTTTATGCAATGATTGCATTGAAATCTTTTTGTCATTTCAAATACTTTTATACATTTTTTTCTAATAGTCTCCTGTTTTATACAAAAGTTGTAATTTTAAATATTTTTATGCAACGATAGCATTAAAATTTTTTTATTGACTTTACCAGAAACAATACGCCATTATAAATTTTTTTCTAATAGTCTCTTGTTTTATAGAAAAGTTGTAATTTCAAATATTTTTATGCAATCATTGCGTTGAAATATTTTTGTAATTTCAAAAATGTTAATGCAATGATTGAATTTAAATTTTTTTTTGTATTTGTCTTGTTTTGTATGAAAATTGTATTCTTAAATTTTTTTATGCAATGATAACATTGAAATTTTTTTATTGACCTTAGCAGAAACTATACGCCATTATAAATATTTTTCTAATAGTCTCCTGTTTTATAGAAAAGTTGTAATTTCAAATATTTTTATGCAATGATTGCATTGAAATATTTTTGTAATTTCAAAAATTTTAATGCAATGATTGCATTTGAATTTTTTTTTGTATTTGTCTTGTTTTGTATGAAAATAGTATTTTTTTATTGACTTTACCAGAAACAATACACCATTATAAATTTTTTTTTAACAGTTTCCTGTTATATAGAAAAGTTGGAATTTCATACATTTTTATGCAATGATTGCATTGAAATATTTTTGTAGTTTCAAATACTTTTATGCAATGATTGCATTGAAATATTTTTGTAATTTCAAAAATTTTTATGCAATGATTGCATTAAATTTTTTTTTGTATTTGTCTTGTTTTGTATGAAAATTGTATTCTTAAATTTTTTTATGCAATGATAACATTGAAATTTTCTTATTGACTTTAGCAGAAACTATACGCCATTATAAATTTTTTTCTAATAGTCTCCTGTTTTATAGAAAAGTTGGAATATCATACATTTTTATGCAATGATTGCATTGAAATATTTTTGTAATTTCAAATACTTTTATGCAATGATTGCATTGAAATATTTTTGTAATTTCAAAAATTTTTATGCAATGATTGCATTAAAATTTTTTTTTTGTATTTGTCTTGTTTTATATGAAAATTGTATCTTTAAATTTTTTTATGCAATTATAGCACTGAAATTTTTTTAATGACCTTAGCCGAAATTATACGCCATTCTAAATTTTTTTCTAATAGTCTCCTGTTTTATACAAAAGTTGTAATTTTAAATATTTTTATGCAACGATAACATTGAAATTTTTTTATTGACTTTAGCAGAAACTATACGCCATTATAAATTTTTTTCTAATAGTCTCCTGTTTTATAGAAAAGTTGGAATTTTAAATATTTTTATGCAACGATAACATTGAAATTTTTTTATTGACTTTAGCAGAAACTATACGCCATTATAAATTTTTTTCTAATAGTCTCCTGTTTTATAGAAAAGTTGGAATTTCAAATATTTGTATGCAATAATTGGATTGAGAAAATTTTTATGCAATGATTGCATTAAAATATTTTTTTAATTTCAAAAATTTTTATGCAATGATTGCATTAAAATGTTTTTTGTATTTGTCTTGTTTTATAAAAAATTGTATTTTTTTATTGACTTTACTAGAAACTATACGCCATTATAAATTTTTTTCTAACAGTCTCCTGTTTTATAGAAAAGTTGTAATTTCAAATATTTTTATACAATGATTGCATTTAAATATTTTTTTAATTTTATATTTTTTTATGCAATGGTAGCATTCAAATTTTTAAATTTAAATATATAAAATCATATAAAAAATGGATATGAGCTGTCCTAAATATGAAAAATTAAAAAATTCAAAAAATTAGACTCTAAGTCGTTTTTTTGATATTTCTCTTTAATGAATGAATGAAATTAAAAAAAAAAAAAAAGTGGCATTAGAAAAGTGTTTAATAAATACAAAGAAAATTGGTTTTTACATTTTGATACAATCCATTCCGAGATCTGAAGTGATGAAAATGTCCACTTTTTGATTTTTTTAATTATGAAGTTCTTAGCTTCAAACAGTTGTAACTCTGAACCGTGAGCTCAAATTAAAAAAAAAAAAAAAAACGTCATATTGATAGCATTTTTTCCAAGGAATAATTTGCACTAAACCTCGTCTCAAAAAACCTCTTAGATCCTGAGAAAAATTAGTTTTAGTGAAAAAAAAATGAGATTATTTTGCGTTTTCGACCACTAACTTCTGATATTGATTTCTCGAAATCATTTAAATATTTTTTAAAAATTAAAAAAAGGTCTGGAGATATTTCTTTAAAGATTACATTAAAACCACTTTCATGTATTTTCGTCCGTACGATTCTTCATACACGCGTGTCCAATAAAATCAATAATAGTCAATTTTTTCAATTATTTCATTTTAATATATGGGTCGATATTCCTCAAGTGTATGTAAACCTAATTCTTGGGTCTTCAAATCGGTCCCAAAATATTTTTCCCTCAAAGTACTATCGAAAATAAGTTACCTCCCCAATTTTTAGCCTCCTAGGTCTTCTCCTTGATTTTTTGCAGCCAAATTACTTTTTTATGTGCTTTTTATTTTTTTTAATTTTAAGAGCGCAAAAATTACTAAAAATTGTCTCAGACTCTTATTTTATTGCAAAAAAAATTTTCCTCATAGGGCCGGATAGGAAATTTCCCTGGCTATCCGATTCCGTGGTTCAAAATTTTATTCGAGATGCGTATGCGCGAGAAATCGAGTAAATACGTTACAACTTCTAACATTCATAACTCCCCAGCAGACAAACCAATTTTACTTTTGAAATACTCAAAATTTTTGTCTTCATGTACACTTTTTATGGTGAAATTTTTGTTTTGTTTTTTGGCTCCCTTTAAAAATCTAGAGCAAAAAAACTGATTCCAAAATTTTCACTTTTTAAAAATTTCAAATTTTCCGCCAAGTCACGTGACCAATAAAAAATCTGACCAAAAATTCGGATTCCGCGGGAAATTTTATACAAGGATACCAATTTTTGTGTATTTTCAAAATTTCGTATCAATTTTACGAATTTTTAAATTTTTCCCCAAAATACTTGAAATTTCAAAAAAAATTCATTTATCAAAAAAAGGTTGTTTTAATGATTTTTTCACACTTCTAATAATTTAGAATTCATTAAAATAAAAAAAAACCTTTAATATGATTAAAATTTTAAAATTTAAGATTAATTGACTTATATTGTATCAAAAAAGTTTATATTTCTTGATTTAGTTAAATTTTAAATGATTAAAAGTGTGAAAAAATCAATAAAACAACCTTTTTTTGATAAATGAATTTTTTTTGAAATTTCAAGTATTTTGGGGAAAAATTTAAAAATTCGTAAAATTGATACGAAATTTTGAAAATACACAAAAATTGGTATGCTTATGTAAAATTTCCCGCGGAATCCGAATTTTTGGTCAGATTTTTGATTGGTCACGTGACTTGGCGGAAAATTTGAAATTTTTAAAAAGTGAAAATTTTGGAATCAGTTTTTTTGCTCTAGATTTTTATAGGAGCCAAAAAACAAAACAAAAATTTTACCATAAAAAGTGTACATGAAGACAAAAATTTTGAGTATTTCAAAAGTAAAATTGGTTTGTCTGCTGGGGAGTCATGAATGCTAGAAGTTGTAACGTATTTACTCGATTTCTCGCGCATGCGCATCTCGAATATAATTTTGAACCACGGAATCGGATAGCCAGGGAAATTTCCTATCTGGGCTTATGAAGAAAACTTTTTTTGCAATAAAATAAGAGTCTGAGACAATTTTTAGTAATTTTTGCGCTCTTAAAATTAAAAAAAATAAAAAGCACAAAAAAAAGTAATTTGGCTGTAAAAAATCAAGAAGACCTAGGAGGCTAAAAATTGGGGAGGTAACTTATTATCGATAGTTTTTTGAGGGAAAAATATTTTGGGACCGATTTGAAGACCCAAGAATTAGGTTTACATACACTTGAGGAATATCGATCCATATATAAGATATTTATTTATTCAGCGAGTGATATAATCGATATTTTTTTTTTTTTAAGGTGACGTCCCACTGTGATGAAAATTTTTTTTCCAAAATTTTTTTATTTTTTATTCTTATACTAAAACTATCTAAGAATACATAAAAAAAATTTTAGAATGATTCAAAAATTATTAATAGTATTTAAGTCCCCTTTTATAAAGCGCCCAGCTACTCTTTCTTTATAAAAAAAAATCTTTAAGGTCTTACGTACGTCAGGAATTTTACCTATCAGCATCTTTGTCTTACACACGTATAAAAGTAAGGATTGCAACTTCAAATAAATAAAAAAGTTTTTTCAATATTACTTAATTATTACAATTCAAAGCTTAAAAATGAATTTTATTAACTTAATTTTGGCATTAAATAAATTATTTATTATTTATACAATATTATTTAATTATTTACAAATAAATAAAAAAATATAAAAAATATAATAAATGACTCTACCTCAATAGCAGAATAAACGTTCATTTTTTAACATTTTTTTAAGTAAAACCATAAAAAATGACGGTCGATTGTAAATTTTAAGGTCTCTTTTTATTTATTAGGACTTTATTTATCAACTCATAAAAAAAAATATCTAAGTTTTGTATTTTAAATGTTTTTTTTTTCATTTTTTTAAATTCCCCATAAGAGCCTGTGTTAATTTTTTGTTTGTTTATTTATTTACTCAAAAAATGTGCGGTCAATTATAAAAAAAAAAATACGTGTAAAATTAAATTATATTTACTTCACTTTCTCCAAGTTTTAGCTTTTTTTTTGCATTTTGATTCGGACGTACGTAAGAGCTTAAACGTGTTTTTCTCGAAACTACTTTTTGGTACCTGGTTACATAAATTACTAAAAATTGTCTGGTCCGATTGTCTCCAAATTTTTTCCAGATACTCTCCATAAGTGTAGTTTTCGCGTGAACTAGAAGTTTGCAAAAATTTTATTTCCTTCTATATTTTTTTGTAAAATAACCAGAAAAAAAAATTGCGTTTTTGAAAAATTTTTCAAATTTGCATAACTTTTTTTTTTTTTGCCAATCTTGATAATTGTAGGTCACGCTATAACTATACTCATATTATTTAAGATTTTTGTTTTGTTTTTTTTCTACGTGCTGTCAAACTTCAGTTATCCATGTAACCATCAGGACGTTTTAGCAAAAACACATAAATTTAAAAGAAAAATTTTATGTATAAAGAATAAAAAAAATTAATAAAAAAAATTATTTTTACATACTTCTATACTTTATTTATATAATCCTAAAAAATGTTTCAAACCGTTTTCCCTAAAATTAATTTTTTATTTTTACTAAAATACCGAGCGCGCACAGTGGGACGTTACCTTAATGTTTTTAAATTTTCTTGAATATCCCTAGATAATGTGAAATTTTTTTTTTTTTTCGTAAACATCGAAATTTTCCATATAAAATTTAAAAAAATGCTATTTTTTATGTGGAGTTAGTTTTTTCTCTATTATTTTTTATCGTGTGTACCCAATTTTGAAGTCACTCGGCAATATTGTTTAAGAGTTATCGTTTAGAAAAATTTTAAAAAATGTAATTTTTTGATTAGCATTCAGTCTTTTCGGTATTATTCCGAAACGTGCATACCCAATGAGCCACAAATTTAATCAGATCCTCTTTGTCTCAATTGAGGTCATCTGTGAAATTTTGAAGTCAATTGGCAATGTCGTTAAAGAGTTATCGTGGTTACAAACTCGACATTATTTCGAGGGAATAGACTGAGCTCAGCTCAGAGCTTCGCTATGAGCTTCGCTCAGTCTAATTATATTCAACTACCATGCTGGATTCAACGTAAAGCTAAATCTGTGCTTAACATTAAATCCGATCGAAATTCCTGTATTTTGTACTGCTTGGCCGCCTTTTTGAAACCTGTGAAAAATAATCCTATAGACCCGAAATCATATAATTTAAATGAATTGAAGTTAAATTTCTCTGGGATTGGTGATGAATCTGGTAGAGGATTATTTACCTTTAAAGACATTGAAAAATTTGAAAAATTGAATCCTATTTCGATAAATGTTTTCATTATTGAAAAAAAAATTTAATTCTACCAACTTACGTAACAAAAAATGAAAGAGAAAAACACATAAATCCACTCTTAATAAATCGACTTGGGAGAATCATTTTTGTCTGATTACAGATTTATCTAGACTTGTATCAGGTCAAATTAATAGAAAACATGGTAAAAAGCATATTTGTAATTCATGCTTAAATTTTTTTTACACCGAAGAAAAACTAAAAAATCACAAAGTCGTATGCAAACAGTTAAATAGATGTGCAATTAAGCTACCAAAAAAATCTAATAATATTATGAAATTTAAAAATTATTTTTAAAAAATAAAAAATTATTTTGTATTGTACTTGGACTTGGAATCGATACTACGACCAGTTGAAAATGTTACCGAAGTTTTTAACGCATATCAACATCACGAATGTTTTGCGATTGTATATTATTTACAAACTTCATACGATTGTCCATTAAAAGGATATAAATCACACGAGGGGACCGACTGTTCAAAATGGCTTGCAAACGAGTTGAAAAATATTGCTTTCAAGGTTAATACGGTGAGTAAAAATAAAAAAAAATTTTTTTTATAATTTAGCTTATGCATAAAATTTTTTTTTTTTTAGATTTTGCAAACAAATACACCAATGAAACTGTCTGCCGACGAATTGAAGGCTTTCAATGAAGCTGAGATATTTCATATATGTGGAAAACCTTTTACAGCCGAAGATATCAAGGTTAAAGACCACGAACATATTTCGGGGGCCTTCCGTTCAGCCAGCCATCAATCTTGTAATCTTAACTATCGAAATAATTTCACTATCACCTGTATTGCCCACCATGGAGCGGGCTATGACCTTCATTTTCTAATAAAAGAAATTTGCCAGCATATTGAGGGTAATATACAAATTATTCCACGCAATATGGAGCATTATTTGTCGGTTATTAAATATGTACGCGGTACAAAAATCAAACTGCAATTTATCGATAGTCTTAGATTTTTAAACACATTGCTCGAGCAATTGGTTAGCTTTTTGAACGACGATCAGAAAAAAACCTAAAATCAAAATTTCACAATAAAACTGATTTTGATCTTTTATCGATGAAAGGTATATGTCCTTACGAGTATATTGATTCGCGTAAAAAATTAGAAGAGACAAAATAACCTGAAAAGAAATATTTTTTCTCCAGATTAACTGACTCAGACATAAGCGATGAAGAGTATGCCCGGGCTCAATTAATTTGGGATAGATTTAAATGTCCTACGATTAAAGACTATTACATGCTCTACCTACAATGCGACGTGCTTTTATTATGCGACGTGTTCGAAAATTTTCGTGAGGAAAGACTGAAATATTTTAATCTTGATCCTACGAATTACATCAGCCTCCCCCATTTCAGCTTTGATGCTATGCTTAAGTTCACGAAGGTTGAAATCGAGCTATTGACTGATGTTGATCAATTAATATTTTTTGAAAAAGGTATTCGCGGTGGTTTAGTTCAGGTTAATAAACATTATTTAGAAGCAAATAATATTTATATGCCAGACTACAATGCCGATAAAGAAGATAAATAATTGCTTTATTTGAATATTAACGCGCTTTATTCGTGTTCAATGGGAAATAATTTTTTACCGAAAGACGGTTTTAAATGGGTGGAAAATTGTGAAGATTTCGATGCTCAAAGTATTTCTGATACATCGCCTATCGGGTATGTTTTAGAAGTTGATTTAACATATCTGTATTCATGATTCTTTAAGTTGTCTTCCCTTTTGTCCGGAAAAATCTTTTCCACCTGGTGGAAAATCTAAAAAACTTTTAGCCACCCTGCAAGATAAAAATAACTATGTAATATATTATAGAAGCTTGAAACAGGCTTTAAAACACGGTGTTAAGTGTACAAAAATTCACAAAATCATTCAATTCAATCAGATCGATTGGCTCTTATCTTTTATTCATTTTTGTATCAAAATGAGGCAAAATGCAACTACTGCTTTGGAGAAAAACTTCTGGAAACTCTGCCTAAACTCTATATTCGGAAAATTCGTGAAAAACTTACGCAAAAGGACAAAAAATAATCTTTCGGGAAAATGGGAAGGTCGAGCAGGAATTGGAAATTTAATTTCCCGACCCAATTTTAAAAGATTGCAACTTTTCAGTGATGATTTTGCAGCGGCCAAGTTGAATAAACTGCAAATGACATATGACCGCCCGATTTTTACGGGTTTCTGTATTTTGGATACTGCCAAACTAATTTTGAACAATTTTCATTTTGACTTTATTTTACCCTTATGTGGGCCAAAAGCCCATTTAATCTACACAGATACCGATTCCCTAATCTACTGCTTTACGGGTATTGATCCTTACCGAATTATTCGGGAAAATATAGAAAAATTTAATACAAGTAATTTTCCGCCAGATAATAAGTTTGGGATTCCACGTATGCATAAAGGTTATCTCGGTCTTATGAAGTTTGAGACAGCTGACCGTATAATTCGGAAAGTCGTTGCCCTGTCTGCGAAAATGTATGCAGTTTTAACCGAAGATGATGTAGAAATTAAGAGAGCAAAGGATGTTAAATAATATTATCTTGAAAAAAATTTAAAGTTTGAAAATTATGTAAAATGTTTATTTGACAATGAAATTTCAACATGTGAACAGAATTCTTTTAGATCTAAGCATCATAATGTATATACAGTTTCTGAAAAAAAAATTGCCTTACAATGTAAAGATGATAAAAGATGGCGTATTCCAAATACAGTAGAAACTCTGCCTCATGGACATTATAAAATTAAGGAATTTGAGGAAATGCAATAAATAAAGATTTTTAAAAAATGAAATATGCATATTGTTTATTTCTTTATTTAATACATCAGATTTTTTTATCCAACTATTATGTGAATTATCAAAACCAAGCCACTTAACAAAAACCTTATCCCCTCTTGATTTTAAAATTTTTTCAGCTAGACAAACATTTTGAAAATTCGTTTTCGAAAGCTCGTTTTAAAAGCCGCCTGAAATTACATTATCTTGATAGTCTTTTAAAATATATGTCACTGGATTCGTGGATTGAACTTTTTCAATTGTAAAAACTTCAGTAGACCATGATGGTAAGTACCCCTTCTCAAATACATCGGCCTATGTACACGTACGATATTATTATAATTGTAAACCGTGCGCAATAAAAGTTTCTCATGCTTTTTTCGTACGTCTTTGGGGCACATATTGGTTGTATGATGTTTCGTGGCATTATATTTGGCCACGATTTCAGGCTAAAAATTTATATACTTGTAACTCTCGTTGAGACTGAATCGTTTCCAAATCATTTGTTTTAAAGTCTTAATGAAACGTTCGACCATTGAACCTTTTATGTGTGTAAAGGTCGAATACATGTTAATGTTATATTTTTTCATTAAATCCTTGAAATTTTTATTATAAAACTTTGTGCCTTGGTCAACCTAAAATAATAAATATTTTTTTTTTTAATCAATAATTACAAAATTAAAAAAAAAAAATTTACATGCAGATTCTTTGGAATACAATGTTTTAAAATTTTTTTGAAGTGCCCTGTAACTTTTTTCAGTGTATTTGAATTCAAAATATTTCTAGATATTTTTCACTGAGGAAATTTATAACCACAACGGAAAATATTTTTTTAGCTTGCGAAATAGAACCTAAATTTTCATTTGCGAGAAAAACGATTTCATTTTGGGTGTTCCGTATTGTACATTTATATGTATTTATATTTAGATTTGGTCCTACGAACCGTTGGAGTGCTTTATCAATAATAAAAAGTTTAAAACGGCAGTTATCTTTTTCGTATTTAACGAGCACGCATGCTTTCATCAAGGCCGTTCGCGTGCCAGGAAGTTTTTTTTTAAAAACTTGTGTGTTATAGCAATAAAAATTGATAAAAGTGCTGAATATATTTTATTGTAACAATATTTTTCAAAAGTGGTGAAGGTGTTAATTTCATAATCAAAGTGCGGCACAAAATAATTTAATACAGTCCACGCAAAAAATTTCAACATGGCGAAATAAAAATTCAAAAATTATCTCAATAAATTTCAACGCGGCGAAATTTTTTCAATTAAAATAAAATTCAACCTGGCGAATTATATTAGAAAATTATCTTAAGAAATTTCATCTTGGCAAAATTTCTCAATTTAAAATTAAAATTCAATATGGCGAATTATTTGAAAATTTCATTGCAAAAAAAATTTTCAACATGGCGAAATTTTTTTAATTTAAATAATTTCAACCGAGGAACTTCATTTCAAAATTCATTGTAAAAAATTTTCAACTCGGCAAAATTTTTTGCTTGTCAAAAATCATCAAAAATTTAAAAAGTGGAAAAAGAAGAAAATAAATTTATAAAATTCAACAATTCGAGCGTCATAAAAAAGGAGGGAAAAAGCAAATTTTCTTATGAAGAAGAAGACAAACACTTCAGTCAGCGATCACGTGTTTCTTCTATACAAAATATTCTTTTGGCGTCATCGTCTTCTGGTGTTTTGGTAGCAGTTCAGTCAGCGGCCATATCTTATTTTCAACGAGTTCTTCTGCTACTGAATTATATATGGGTCCTTCTAGCTACCACGATGCATCAAATTGTTGATTCTTCACCTCTTTTAATACTTTTAAAATATAAGATACGTATTATTTTTTTTTTCTTTCACTCTTTAATTTTTTAATATTATTTAGTTGTAAATAAAAATTATATAAAGTGGTCTGCTATTAATATTATCATTGTTAATAGTAGATTATTATTATTATTAGTATCATTATTATTAAAAATATCATTTATATCAACAATTAAGACTTTACAACATTAAAAAAAAAATTAAATTAAACTTGTATACTTTAATTAATCATATCTCTCATGTACTTTTTATAGTTTGATACTCTCTCTATCACTCAATTGTGTATTTTATAAAAAATTTAAATTATCTAATAATTTCCTTTTTTTTCTAATACTTATACTTAAGCAATTGTTACGTATCCTGAGGTTTTATCCAAGGGATACGTAAATATAAATATAAAATATAAAATATAAATAAGTTTATCCTGGGGATATTGACTGCCCCAGGTATTTTATATAAGTTGGTATGGTTATTATTTGGTTGGTTTATAGTTGATATATTTGTAGATGAGTTCGGGTTCGATCTAAGCTGGATGAACCTAACCTGAGGCTAAGTTCTTAATTACAGAAGGAATTGTCACAATAATAACTGATAACTGATTTGATATATAACTTTCACTTTATTAATTATAAGTAAATATAATAAAACTGTCTAAGTCTTAAAGTCAAGTAATTAAAGGTAAAACTGTAACAGAGTGGTAAGACTCTAAACGAAAGATAGTATTCTAATGACTGGTTTGGGCGCCTGAAGGGCAATATATAATCTAATATGAATCTGCCCATATTCCGAGATTTTGAGGGAGACGTCCAATAAAAAAAAGCGTCGGTCTCGTCACGTCCAATTAGCAAAGGCGTCCCTAATTATTACCGAGAATCGCGAGGTGGGATTTATGCAGTTTATAACGCCTAAATCCCTCCTAATTTACGTCATAGTTGACTTTTGGTCCCACGCTATTGTGCTAGATCAGCAACAGCGGAAATGCACCTGCGGGTTCCTATGTCGTCTGTAATATTAATACAGCTATCGGATATAGGGTTTACTATTTATATATATATATATCAGATGTTAGGCATATCAATTTTGATCTACCATACGTAACATCTCCGCCTGTTCATTCCAATCGTCCCGATTGGGTCAGGTGGGGGAGATGGGGCTGAAGGCAGGGTTTCAAGGGGGTGGTAAATGTTAAAATTTTCTGTCTGTGGTCAATGTCAATACATAATTATATAATATAAGTACATAAAATAAAATTTTTGATTATAATAAGGATTCTATATAATTTTAAGATATATGTTTTATGATTGTACATAATATATAAATTGTAAAATATTAAAAAAATTTAAAATTATAAATAATAAAAAATAAAAAGATTTTTAAAATGTTTAAAATTATTTGGATTTATATAAGAATTCTAGAGATTATTTGTTAAAATATATATGATAAGCAAAATAATAAATTTTTGGATTCTTCAAAACGAAATCTTATGGAAGGTGCCAGTTAGTTACTTGGATTAATCTTCTTTGATGATCAAGTTGTTTATATTGGTGCTAGATTTTTCTAAGTTGGAGTTAACTGAAATCAATCTAGAGAAATTAATTTAAAAACCCCCGAGACATTATATACCCAAAACTTCGAATACATAGGGATAGGTGGTGATATTCGAAATAGTATAAAAAAAAATAAAAAATAAAGATTTAAAAAATTTTTATGATTTTTTGGTTAAAATTTTGCTTTTACAAGGTTAGTTTGGTTTAAAAAAAATTTGGTTAAAGTTATAAATTTTATAAAATTTTAGTGTAATTTAGTTTATAAAACAAGAATTTATTTAAAATATTGGAAAAAATCAATTTCGGTAAATTGGAAAAAATACAATTTAAAATATTATTAAATATTAAAATACAATTTTACAAAATACAATTATAATAATTTAAAGGGTTAAAGATGATAATTTTTATTAAATTTTGATATATCGATATAATTTAATTTATAAAACAAGAAATTCATTGAAAATATTGGAAAAAATCATACAACTTCGGTAAATTTTATGATTTTTGAATGAATAATTATAATTTAAAGAGTTAAAGGTTGATGTGTGTGTTATATTTAAGTTGTTAAAGTGTTTTGATTATGGAAAAACAGGTAAGATTTTGTTATTATTTTATTTTTATCAATTAGTTTCAGTTCAATTTATTGTTTTAATATAAAAATTTATAATTATTTTGTGTCGGAGCGATAGTTAGGTTATGTTTTTGTTATGTTGGATTTTATTTGTGTTAATGAGTAAAGGTATCTGTATATAGGGTGTTGGTTGGAAAAGAAAACTAGAGAGGGAACAGTAATATATGTTTGTTTCCAATTCTTATATGTCAGCGGGAAGGAGTAATTTTTGTATATCAGTGGGAAGGAGTAATTTTTATAGTTTAGCGAGATTGATGAATTTTTATATTTCAGCGGGAAGGAGTTATTTTTATAATTTAGCAGAATCGATGAATTTTTATATTTCAGCGGGAAGGAGTAATTTTTATAATTTAGCAGAATCGATGAATTTTTATATTTCAGCGGGAAGGAGTAATTTTTATAATTTAGCAGAATCGATGAATTTTTATATTTCAGCGGGAAAGAGTAATTTTTATATATCAGCGGGAAGGAGTAATTTTTATAAATTAGCGGAATTGATAGATTTTTATATGTCAGCGGGAAGGAGTAATTTTTACATATCGGCGGGAAGGAGTAATTTTTATATATCAGCGGGAAGGAGTAATTTTTTTTTTTTTTTTTTTTTTTTTTTTTGTCAGTGGGAAGGAGTAATTTTTATAAATTACCGGGATTGATGAATTTTTATATGTCAGCGGGAAGGAGTAATTTTTTTTTTTATATCAGCGGGAAGGAGTAATTTTTATATATCAGCGGGAAGGAGTAATTTTTTTTATATCAGCGGGAAGGAGTAATTTTTTTATATCAGCGGGAAGGAGTAATTTTTTTTATATCAGCGGGAAGGAGTAATTTTTTTATATCAGCGGGAAGGAGTAATTTTTACATATCGGCGGGAAGGAGTAATTTTTATATATCAGCGGGAAGGAGTAATTTTTATATATCAGCGGGAAGGAGTAATTTTTACATATCAGCGGAAGGAGTAATTTTTATATTTCAGCGGGAAGGAGTAATTTTTTTTATATCAGCGGGAAGGAGTAATTTTTTTATATCAGCGGGAAGGAGTAATTTTTACATATCGGCGGGAAGGAAAATTTTTTTTTTTTTTTTAAATATGAATTTATTAATTAAAAAAAATTTTGAATTGATTTTTACAGTCATACAATTTCAGCAAATTTTATGAATTTTAAGTGAAATTTTATAGTTTAAAGGGTTAAAATTGATAAATTTTATAAAATTTTTGTATAATTCAATTTATAAAATGCGAATTTATCAGATGATAAGACAAAAATATTGAATTAATTTAATAAAAATCATATAATTTAAGCAAATTTTATGGTTTTTGAATAAAATATTATAATTTAAAGCGTTAAAAATAATAAATTTTATAAAATTTTAGTATAATTTAATTTATAAAACAAGAAATTATTGAAAATATTGGAAAAAATCATACAATTTCGGTAAATTTTATGATTTTTGAATAAAAAAAAATATAATTTAAAGGGTTAAAAATGATAAATTTTATAAAATTTTAATGTAACTTGATAAAAGTTTATTAAAAATATTGAAAAAAAATCATACAATAACATAGAGTTTATATGAATTTACGGTATGGGTGAAAAAATTGCGGTATAGGGGGAAATATACATGTTACATATTGAGTTTTTATATTTTAAAGGTATAAAGTAAAAAAAATGTATATTAAACATAGAGTTTGTATGAATTTGTGGTATGGGTGAAAAAATTGTGGTATAGGGGGAAATATACATGTTATATATAGAATTTTTATATTTTAAAGGTATAAAGTAAAAAAAATGTATATTAAACATAGAGTTTGTATGAATTTGTGGTATGGGTGAAAAAATTGTGGTATAGGGGGAAATATACATGTTATATATAGAATTTTTATATTTTAAAGGTATAAAGTAAAAAAAATGTATATTAAACATAGAGTTTATATGAATTTGTGGTATGGGTGAAAAAATTGTGGTATAGGGGGAAATATACATGTTATATATAGAATTTTTATATTTTAAAGGTATAAAGTAAAAAAAATGTATATTAAACATAGAGTTTGTATGAATTTGTGGTATGGGTGAAAAAATTGTGGTATAGGGGGAAATATACATGTTATATATAGAATTTTTATATTTTAAAGGTATAAAGTAAAAAAAATGTATATTAAACATAGAGTTTATATGAATTTGTGGTATGGGTGAAAAAATTGTGGTATAGGGGGAAATATACATGTTATATATGGAATTTTTATATTTTAAAGGTATAAAGTAAAAAAAATGTATATTAAACATAGAGTTTATGTGAATTTGTGGTATGGGTGAAAAAATTGTGGCACAGGGGGAAATATACATGTTATTTAGGATTGGATATTTAATTTATATTTTTTTTTGAATTTGGGTTTAGGATTGGATATTTAATTTATATATTTTTTTGAATTTGGGTTTAGGATTGGATATTTAATTTATATATTTTTTGAATTTGGGTTTCGGATTGGATATTTAATTTATATATTTTTTGAATTTGGGTTTAGGATTGGATATTTAATTTATATATTTTTTTGAATTTGGGTTTCGGATTGGATTTTTAATTTATATATTTTTTGAATTTGGGTTTAGGATTGGATATTTAATTTATATTTTTTTTTGAATTTGGGCTTAGGATTGGATATTTAATTTATATATTTTTTTGAATTTGGGTTTAGGATTGGATATTTAATTTATATATTTTTTGAATATGGGTTTCGAATTGGATTTTTAATTTATGTATTTTTTTGAAATTTGGGTTTAGGATTGGATATTTAATTTATATATTTTTTTGAATTTTAGGGAGAAAAGTTGTACATTTTTATATGAGTGAAGGAGCAAATGTATATGTTATAGAAAAACTTTATTTTGTAAGTAAATAAGCATGAGAAAAAAAAATTAAAATTTTACGTCACTAATTGTATTTAAGTCGAGATTTTATTCATGAATATAAATTATTTTTACAATGTTGCCATATAATGAAAGCGAGAGTGAGAAAAAAAAATGAATCTAATATTTTTATTATTCGTTATGTGTGTGCATGCTTTCCTACCCTTTCTCCTTTCTCTCTTTATTTTTTTTTGTACGTAAATATTTATTTTTAAATTTATTTATTTATAAAAATTTTGTATTGAGAAAGTCAAATGGAGCAAGAAAAACAGAGATATGAAATTGTTAAGACAATAAAAAATAAAAAATTTTTAAACAATAGTTTTCATAATATTTATAAACAGGTGTATGCCTGATACCGGAATGACGAAAAGGTTGTTTGAAAAAAATTTTGCAAAACTTTATGATATTTACAAATCGTAGGAGAAAGAGAGAGGCCAATTTAAAAAAATTTGATTAATTTGTTATAGAAAAAAACTTTCCTGCAATTTTCATATACCCAAGTTGAGTGTCGATGTGATATACGCAAATATGTGGCTTGTCTCAGATTAAGGAACGCTATACAGCGTTGGTGAGTTAGTTAATAACAGCACCAGTTTAGAAAAGCTCTGTTTTCTTTTGATATCGGCTTCAGGAAACTAGGATAGAGTTAATTGGTGTTACAATTAGTCGGTTATACAGCTTCTCGTCTGGTTTATAAGCTCTCAGAAGCATTTTTTTTTGTTCATACATTCTGGATTGCCAATTTTTTTGCATGTATATTATTATTTAATAATATTTCCATTAATCATTCTTAGAGTACAAGCGATTTTCATAGTTGAGAACATTGCTCGTCTATGAGAATTATGTATTAATTTATACAGTAATGCACATTTAATTTTGCGTTTCTTTGAAGTTGAAGTGAGATCTTGGTTGGGCAAAAAAAAAAAAATGAATGTTGCAGTAGTATTGTAATAAAAATTGTATATGTGTTAATAAGTTGGTTATCCCCTCTTTCACTCCATGTGATTTAGTATAATTTATAAAGTGCAATTATGCAGTCTTTAAGATCAGCTGTTTTGATAATCTTATGTCATTCCAGTGTCAAGGGCAAAACCGCATACTAACAAAGATTATAAAAATTTTATCTCTATAATTATGAATGTGATTCACGTCTCTGGTTGTCCGGCAAAATTTCTCTCTCTCAATTTTTCATTAGTTATTTATTGTTTTTTTTTTTTTTTTTTTTTTTTTTTGAACAATTTTGTTATTAATTTTTGTGTTAAGAAGAAAAGAGAAAAAAAAATACACACAAATGTATATGTATGATGGTAATTTAGTAGTAGTTTTATTTTTTATATCGTTGATTTTTAATATAACTTCATAATCTAAGAATTCCAAGGATTGTATAAGGATATTTGTGCAAACTTAATTTATGTAAATATACATATATAAAGAAAAACTCTATAAAATACTTATTTAATTTGGTTGCCAGGGTGGTCTTTTTTTTTTTTGTAAAATTTTTATAAAGGCGCGATAAAAGATTACGTATTTGTTAAATCCAAAGTAATTTATGTTAGGATATATTTAGATTATGTTTATGATTAATTGATTAAGTGATAATTGTAAGCTAATAATAGTTATGAATTAGGTATGTATATAGTAGATATATTGGTTAAATATATTGGTTAGTATAAGAAATTACAATTATATATATGGGTAAAAATAATTATCAAAGATCATAATCCAAATATAGTTTTGATCCTAAAATTTTTTTAAATATTTAAAAGATTTTTATAGAATTTGCATGTGAAAAAAAAAATTATTTAAATCTGTCAACCTGTGTTTTTCACTGGTTTTTCACAGATATTTAAGAATGTCTTAGAGAAATTTGAATTAACCTACTAACATCGTAATAAACGTTTTGAAACTATCTCATGTAAAGTTTTCTGGGAATACGTAAAACTTTGAGATAAAAAAAAAATAATAAAATATTGTATATCATTAATACTTATTCATATGTATTATATTTACCAGAACTTTAAATTTATCAACTATAAAATCTATCACTTCATGGTTAAAAAACACTTTAATTTTAAAACCCTTATACTTTAATTTTAAGTTATTTCTATCTTTATATAATTTTCGTCATTTTTGTTCTTTATACTTATATACTATTATTTACTTATATATTACGTACTTATAATCTATTTATTTCAAAGATTTATTTCATTTTTATTTCAATATATTTTTATTGTTATAGGTTGTCTATTATCGAGGAAGAAAATTATATAGAGACTTTTCATGTTTTTCTTTTGTTAAAAAAAATTTTCTTTTACTTGGTAAAAATTATTATTTAATTCAAAAAAATTTTTAAATAAATTTTCGTTTATCGTATCTCTATTATCATTCAAAAAAAAGAACAAATAAAAAACATAATATTTTAACATAAAAAAAATTAAATGCTAATTATCTTTCAAAAAATTTTTATTAATTAGTTTAAGTAAAGGTTTGATACGATGGAAAATTATAATTAAGGCTGTATCTTAAATATGTGTATTTGCTTGAATATGTATGATGTGAAAAAAAAAATACTTAGTAGTTATATTTTAGATATGAATACGAGGTTTTCGGTTAATTATGGTTGTAGGTGTATTGTTAGTAAATGAGTTTCTAATCCAAATAGGTTCAAATCCGGACGATAGATTAATAATTTAAAGTATTAGGTAAAAAATATAGCTAGTTATATAAAAAAAGTTTTTTTTTTTGTTTTTTTTTTGTTTGTAAATTTTTTTAAAAAGAATTATAACTATTAAGATTAATTAAATTAATTAAATCTATTAAGAAATGTTATTAATTTACTACTTTGTCCAGTAGATAGTAAAATGGGTCGATCCTATAAAATTTTTGGCCAAGGTGGGGCCCTAGGTGGGCGTACTGCAATAATAGAACTAGGATAGTAGAACTCGGGCGGTTTAGGTAACCAATCAATTGCAATTTCATATTAAATTTTATTAAGTCCAGTGCTAAGTCCCATTTTTTGGAAATGAAATTTCCTATAAATATGTGATACAAAAAAACAAACAAAATTCTGAAAAATTTCTGAAAATCTGATTTATCTTGATAGGTTTGCGAATCGTCTAGTGAGGATTTTGGAGCCAGTTTTTGTTTTTGGATGATGTTTTTCAGCGTATATTTAGTTTCAGTCTGTTGTACATCATCTATTTTGGATTTGAATTCTTCAGGTGGAAGTGGTCTAGGTTCTACTGTCGCTTTTTCCAATATATACGCGGTTTTGGTTTGAAGTACATCACATGTAAGGTTTGTTTCGTTTTGTTGTACCAAGATGCCGACCTTTTTAGAGAGAGGTGTTTCAGTTATTTTGAGTTCAGCGATTTCTATTATTTCTTCTTGAAGTGAAATTTCATTTGTATTAGCATAATTTATATTTTTTTCTTTTTGAATGGCATGGAACAAAGACATGGAGGTTTCGTTCAAAGGTGATATAAATGTATTGATTTGTTTAATTTTAGTAGGATCTGCGTTCAACGCTTTTAAAGAGAGCACCTGAAAAGCTTTATCCCACGTTTTTGGGATATATAATTTGTCGGAGTTAAAAATTCGTATTAAAGTATTCATTTTATATTCTTTGGCAAAAATGTGTACGCAATCGCTATCTTCCCATTTTTTTTTCTTGTTTAAAATGTGAAAGATCCCGTCAGTATTTTTGCAATATTTTAGGGGTTTACTTATTTTTAAATTATTGTTATATTCATTGATACTCATATTATTATTTAATAAAATTCTAAGACTGAAAAATAAACAGTCACTATAGTTACTTACATCTAAATACCTAAAAAATTGTTCGTAACTTTCACTACATTTATCTATTTTGTCATAGCGATTGAATACGTTTGTATCGATTATAATTTTGTTTATCCTTATCTTTTTTGCTTTTGTTAGGTGCAAATATCAAGGCAATATTAGTTTTATTATTTTCATTGTCAACTTTCATGATTTCAGTGTCGTTATTTTCTAATTGTTCAATAATATTATCTATACTTAAGCTTTTTTTGTTCTCAGAATTTATACAGATTCTTTTTTTGTGAATTATGGTTTCTGGATCTTTGTCTGTAAATTTTACGTCAAGTGATGCTTCAAATAAAATTTTTCCTTTGATGGAGTCAACAGTAGCTGGGTAATTTTCTGTAATCGTTTCCTTATTTGTTTCGGGTTATGATTTGCTAATTGTTGTTTTACATTTTTTTGAATCAATTTCGATGTTTTTATCGGAAATAGAGTTTCTTAATGGACTGAATTTATTCATTTTATTATTTAATATATTTTTCGTTATTATTTTGTTATTATAATCGGATAAATTTTTATTTCTTGTATTTCTTTTTCTTTTTGCCATAAATAAAGGAGATTTTGAATAATTTTCTAGAGGGGGGCTATCATTTTCAGAATCAGATTTGTTTTTAAGATTAAATGTAACTATTCTTTGTACAGGTTTAGGTTGTGATTTTAGTGAAATAATTTCATTAGTTTTTAAAGGTTTTTGAGTTAATTTTGATTTTTCCAAGTTTAAAATAGGGATTTTATTATTTGTTAAAAAGGGGTGGGAAATTTTTGGTATAGGGGTTTCTCTTGATTTTTCGATAGTTGAGCTTAAATTTTTATCTGTTTCAGGGATTGAAGTAATTTCTGTTATTTTTAAGGGTTCAAGTGTTTGTTTTACTGTTTTATGGTTTAAAAAAATTTTTGGTTCTAAATTTTTAAAGTTAGTTGAAAAAGGAAAAGAATCTTCTAGTTTAAAAGTTAATTTTGATTTCTCAATGGTTAAACTAGGGGTTTTATTAATTGCTGGAAAATCAAGAATTTCTTTAGGTTTTTCAATACTTAAGTCTAAATCAGATTCGGTTTGAGGGATTATTTTTAATTTTTCAGAATTTGTAGTGGATTTTATTTTTGGCTTAAGAATTGATTTCGGTTTTTCAAAACAAAAATTTATTTCTGGTTCAGGGGTTAATTTTTCATTATTTGAAGTAAAGTCTTTTTCTAGGGTAGTATTTGAAAAAGGACTAAAATTTTCTGTATTATTTGGGGTTTCAAAAGGTATTGTGTTTGAAACGTTTATTTTATCATGATTAAGGTTTAAAATTGAAGGTAATGTTCTATTATAAAAGGTTTTCTGAATTGCATTTTTATAAAAAGTGTCAGAATCATAACTTAATTTTGGCCCAAACTCACTCGAGAATGGGCAGGTAACTAGTTTAAATGTTTTTCTGATTTATTTTCAGCAGTTTGGAAATTTTTTGCATTGTTAGAAGGGTTATTGGGTTGTTGAATTGGATTATTCATATTAGGAGGAAAATTCTGATTATTTCCATTTTGGAAGTAATTTGGAGCAACATTTTGGCTTTGGTCATAATTTTGGCCTTGGTTAGAATAATTATGATTTTGGGGAGGGAAATTTTGGTTTTCCATCATATTTTGATTTGAATAATTTTGATAAAAGTTATTAGGATAAGAATTATTTGAAAAATTTTCTCTGTTAAAATTACGATTTCTATTATTACCGCGAAATTGACCGCGATTATTGTTATAGTTTTGGGGATTATTTGGGTTAAAATTTTGATTATTAGGGTATCCATTAAAATTTTGATATGAATTAAAATTTTGTTGATTATTTGGGTATTGATTAAAATTTTGATTAAATGGGTTATTTTTATAGTTTCGATCTCCTGTATTATAACTCTGATTATTATAATTATAACGATTATAATTGTTTCCTCTATTCGGTTGCCACCAAGGTGGTGGATAATTTTGGGGGTAATTTTCAAAAACAGGAGTTAAAGTTGTAATTGCAATATCGGGTTCTTGGGTTTCGGTAGGATGTTTAATTTTTCCTTGCTCAACAGATTTAAATAAATCTTTACATTGGGATATATCGTGACTATTACTTTTACAAAAAATACATTGCTTTTTTGAAGTTTCAGCGGCAGTAGCGCGTATACCTGCTGCATTACCCATTTCATTATGTAATCTTTGTATTTCTAAAATTTGATTCATTAAATTGAATATTTCAGAAGTTGTGGCTGTGGTGACACTAGATTTGTCGTCCGTCGCAAAGTTGTTTGGTTCTGCTGGAGTAACTGGTGCGTGTTTTAATGTACAGAATTCATGTCTTTGTACCGAGCGACGTCTACCTTCAAGGTTAACTGCAATATTAACAGCTTCTCGCAAAGTTTTTGGTTGTTTTGAGGCTTCTCTATATTCCGGAGGATTTCTCAATCCAAAAAGAAAGCATTCAAGGGCTTCAATACTAGTTCGCTTTTTCCATTGTTCTTTTTCGTTTGCGGTTAAGCTAACTGATGAATCATAAATTGCATGTAAAGCTTGTTCTAAATTTTGTACGCGTAGGGCGTAATCGGCGACTGGTTCGCCAGGGTTTTGTTCGGCTTGTCTCATATCTAATTTAATAGTATCTGCGTCAGTGATACCTGCAAAACTTAATTTTAAATCTTGTAAAAAATTTTCTAAACTGGTGTAATTAGGAGCAATTCCTGCGTAAGCGTCGTATGCTCGGCCTTGAAGGCGACGAGGGATTGAATTTAACAAAAATTGTTCACATCCTGTTCCATATGTTTTAACAATGTCTTTCAAAACTTTGGAAAAAGCTTGTAGGGTTTGTGGTTTACCAGAAAAATCGGGTATATTTGCAATAGCAGTTATAAGTGGGACGGTATTATTTAATCTATGTCTATTATTATTGTTGTTTGGTGGGTTTAGTACTGCATTATTACGATTTTGATCATTATTTTCAATATCGTTCAGTATTTCGTTTGTTATTTCTAAATTTAGTGCTCTTTCAGCGTTAATTATATTTGTAATTTGTTCGCGTTGTCGCAGCATTTCTAAATTGAGGCGTTCAAGTTCTTGGGCTAAATTGGCTACATCTATATTATTGGGCGGGTTAGTTTGAGGGCCGTCCATGGTTCGGTTTACTTCACTATTAATTGATTCAGTATCAGAAAATGTATCTCGCGGTTGTCGCCAAGAATTATTTGGCATAATAGTTTTACAAAAAAATTTACGAGATTGTTTATTTGTTTATAAGAAGGATTTAAAAAAAAAAATTTTTTTTTTGTAAAAATTTTGAAATGTCTCGGAGATTTAAAAATAAAAAAATTATTTTTAAGGTACTTACATTAAGATTGTAGTTATAACAACGGTCCTGAATTCCATTATATTTTCCCATGATTTGTTGGATAGATCCTAAAACTGCTTGGCAATGATAAAAAAAAATGAACAGCTTGGCTACGGCTTGGCAATATACAGCTTAGCTACAGCTTGGCTACAGCTTGGCAAAAAAAATTTCCAGAAACTGCTTGGCGAAGATGTAGATAAATTTCCTTAGATGTTATTGTGTGGTATAACGGCTTTAAAAAATTTCAATGATCTTGAGATTTTGATTGATTAGAGTTGATTTCTTCGTTGAGTTCGATAGTATAATTTACAGTCACTATTACTTTACTATTTGACTTGTTTGTTGATAGTATTTCGTGTTTTGAAATTTGAAATTTTTCTTTTACTTTTCCTTTACAATTTTGGCAATTTGGATATTTGCAGATATAATAGCGTTGGCCTTTCTTTGCCATATACTTTAAATGTTATCTTGATAGGAAATATGCTTTTGTTCCTTCTTACCAGCTTTCCTTTTAGGGAGCCACTTTATGTTACGTATCCTGAGGTTTTATCCAAGGGATACGTAAATATAAATATAAAATATAAAATATAAATAAGTTTATCCTGGGGATATTGACTGCCCCAGGTATTTTATATAAGTTGGTATGGTTATTATTTGGTTGGTTTATAGTTGATATATTTGTAGATGAGTTCGGGTTCGATCTAAGCTGGATGAACCTAACCTGAGGCTAAGTTCTTAATTACAGAAGGAATTGTCACAATAATAACTGATAACTGATTTGATATATAACTTTCACTTTATTAATTATAAGTAAATATAATAAAACTGTCTAAGTCTTAAAGTCAAGTAATTAAAGGTAAAACTGTAACAGAGTGGTAAGACTCTAAACGAAAGATAGTATTCTAATGACTGGTTTGGGCGCCTGAAGGGCAATATATAATCTAATATGAATCTGCCCATATTCCGAGATTTTGAGGGAGACGTCCAATAAAAAAAAGCGTCGGTCTCGTCACGTCCAATTAGCAAAGGCGTCCCTAATTATTACCGAGAATCGCGAGGTGGGATTTATGCAGTTTATAACGCCTAAATCCCTCCTAATTTACGTCATAGTTGACTTTTGGTCCCACGCTATTGTGCTAGATCAGCAACAGCGGAAATGCACCTGCGGGTTCCTATGTCGTCTGTAATATTAATACAGCTATCGGATATAGGGTTTACTATTTATATATATATATATCAGATGTTAGGCATATCAATTTTGATCTACCATACGTAACACAATTCTTAAAAAAAAAAAAAAACTTTATTTTTTAAAAATTTACTTTCATTAATTTAATCATGTTAACTTAAATTAATAATTTCTTTTCTTAAATTTCAAATAACTTTCGTTAAATAAAATTTTGTTTTTCTTTTTAAAATAAAAATACTTTTAAATCATTAAACTCATTTAAACTTATAAATTTTTTCTGCTTCTTTAATTTATTTATTATTTTAATTTTAAAATTCTCTCAATTAATTTAAAATGATGTTACATAGGTACTTTTAATTTTGGTTGGTATCAAGAAGTCTTTTAGTGAGCTGTTGCAAAAATCGGGCTGTCTTGGCAATCAAAAAGAAGTGGACACATTCAAGGAAGCTAAGATTACATAATATGACAAAAAATTCTAATTTAATTATCGTTAGTTTTATATTTAAAACATTAGTTTTTTATTATTTATGTAATCATTTCAGAAATTATTTTTTAATAAATGAAAAAATTAAGCTTTTTATAAATTTTCATTGTTCTAAAATTATTCTTTAACTAAAATTTAAATATTGTAAACTAAATTTTGTCATGAAACTTGTTAATTTCTTAAATTTTATTCTGACATTTCTTACCAAACTCAATAATCCTTATTCTGTTTAAGATAGGAGAGTGGTAGATGTCAAAATTTGTAAATTTATATATTTTCTTTCAACATTTTGCGAAAAAACTCAATAATCCGTATTCTAATCATAGATAGGAGAGTTGCAAATGTTAAAATTATAAATGCTTAAATTTTACTTCGTCATATCCCGACTAAAAACTCATTAATCCGAATTCTAATAAAAAGATAGGAGAGTAGTGGATGTCAATGCACTTAATGCTATGCGCTTCTTATAATATGACAAAATTTATTTTATAAATATCTTCTTGCCTGTTCTTTTCTTAAATTAAATTAGCTTTAAATTATTAAAATCATAAATTATTGTTGGTCAAAAAGTTAATTCCTTGATTAATCGTAATCTATTTGATTGACAGGATATCTTAGATTAGCAATATCTAGTCTTATTGACTTCTTAATTAATATTCACGTTAACTTAAATTTTTAATTTTCCATCTATAATGTAAAATTAAGCGGGGAGAAACGCTCAACTGCTTTTTAAATTTATTAAATATAAAATATATTAAATTGAAATTAATCATTGTAAACTAAACTAAATTATTTAATTTATTAATTATTGTTCATAATAGTTTAATAATTTATAAAATTCAATTAATTAATTTTTACATCTTGTTATGTAATCTAAACAAATTGTATTTTTCTTTAATTTTTTTATTATTTATTTTTTTTACCTTTACAAAAATTAAGACAGGAGAATGCTCCGTACAGTTGTAAATATAAATTGTATATTTTAAGCTAATTAGAAACCTTTTTAATGTTAAATCTTTTTTAATTTTTTACTTGTTAAAGATTTTAAAACTTTTTCTTTTTATTATAATTTTACATCCCTGATGTAAAATTAAGCCGGGAGAATGTTCCGTATTGTACATTTATATTGTAGTTGTATATATGTAAATATGTTAGTGTCTATTATAAGAGGGGAGAGAGTACTTGCCGGTCGGCACTTGAGTGCCCGCATGGCTTTGAGAGACATCACATGTCTGAATACTAAAACACGTTATTACTTATTAATTTCAAGTGTGTTTTTTATACAACCCTTCACCTTAAAACCTTCACCCTTATCACGATCCAGCTTTTACAAATATAAACATTGGGTAATATAAAGTAACTAAAAAAGTTAGGCAAGGTTTAAATTTTCACGCGCGTTTTTTTTGTCGTTGGAAAATTCTATTTTTAATATAAAATGGCAAAGAAAACTTGAGGAAGGAATATTTAACCTTGATAGGATTAAGTTAAGCCTAGATTCAAAATTTGTTACATAGCAAATTCTAATATTTGAATGTTAAAACTGAATTTTAAAAAGGCATTGACATTTTGTAACTAGATTTTAATCATAGCATTAAGTTTTTAATTTTTTCGGAAAAAGATTTTTCATGAGGAAATTTTTATGAAAAATCAAGTTTTCGTATAATTTCGTATAATTAGTCTTAAGTTTTATTTTCATGAATAAATTACTTTTTAAAAAAAAACTCATGATTAGCTTAAAACCAAAAAAAAGGGTTTAAAAGTAATTTATTTGTGAAAAACAAAGAAAATTAAGTTCAAGGTAAAATCAAAACAATGGGTTCAAAAATAAAAATATTTATTTAGTGACTTATCAAATTTAATATCTGACGTAAATTTCATTGATAAGAAAAATAAAGTACGAAGTAGCAACCTCTTATCAATTTTTGGGATGCTTAAATACTCGTGTTTTCGCATAGGAAAGGCCTTCTCGAAGTAGTTCTGATCCGGCTTAGAACGTTACTAGCGTTAATCATGAAGAAAAAAAGAAAGAAAAGAAAACTTTGAACTTAATTTTATTTTAAATTAATTATTTTAGAAAAGTGTTCATTAGTTTTAACTTCCTCATCTTAACAAAAATTTTGTAAATCTTAAAAGTTCTCTTTTTGGTTAAATAAATTCAATTTTAAAAAAATATTTAAAGCTTAATAATTTTTTTTGAAATCCAGTTAATATATTTTGTTCAATCAATTTTATTTTGGACATCCAATTCAAATAAAAAAGGGTAAGTAATATTTTACATTTATTCAAAAAATAAATTCAATACACGCCTAGCTTGAAAGATCGGATTATGCAAACGTCGGGCAATTGGGATTTTATAGTGGAAAATGAATGTTCAACCTATGAGGAGATAATACTTTCTTGGATTTAAATGTTTCACCTAGCTTCTTGAGAGTTATTTCATTAAAAAAACTTTTCTCGTTAGTTTGGTGCTTAGTCAAACTAAAATTGTGAAGCAAAATCAGAAAAACCGCTGCAAAATGGGATTTCCTATGTATTTTAAATGGGAGACATATTGATAAATATCTCGAAGAGGATGACAGATTTTGAAAAACGGGTTTCACCATGTTTTTGGGGAGCGAAAAATCAACCTTTTCTAAAAATTTCAGCCCGATCCGAGAAGGAAAAATTTTTGCTCATTTTTAGCTGCCCCGAGACACGTTTTATTAAATAACTCTCAATAAGCTAGTTGAAACATTTAAATCCAAGAAAGTATTATCTCCTTATAGGTTAAACATTCATTTTCCGCTATAAAATCCCATGTGCCCTACGTTTGCATAATCTGATCTTTCAAGCTAGGCGTGAATAGTCAATTGTTAAGTACTTTTCTGAAATACAAGCTAATTAACAGCCCGAGAAGGCCTGGACAACCTTCTCAAAATAAGACTAAATTAACGTAAGACCATTAATCTGGTCCATTACAATACAAAAAAAATTTTTTTGGGCCTATTTTTTTATTTTTTTTTTTTTTAAGTCCATCAATTTGCTCCATTCGAAATTGTAAATCTTGAATAATTTCAAATGTTGTATTGCAGGGTTATTATTTCTCAACTGTATATAAAGTGTATGAGTGGGTCGGCAAATCAACCCCAAACCAATTTCGTTCAAAAATATAACTAAAGATGGTAAATTTCCCAAATTTTTAGCCCTCTAGATCCGATCCTCTCTTTTTGACAGCTGTATAAACTTTTTTCATTTTTGGTCAGATTAAATTTTTAAGTAAGTATGTTTTTCTTATTTTTTATCGTAAACGCTTATTTTTTGATGAAAAAACATTTCCTTCTAGGGCCCCATAGGAAATTTCCCGTAGAATCCGATTCTGGGGTCAAAAATTTTTTTAAAACTGCGAATGCGCGAGAAAATCTAAATTTACGCTTTAGGTGACCTTGACTTTGGGCTTTAATATCTCCGTAGCAGAAAAAGTTTTCTACCTAACTGGTCTCAAAAAACTTCATTTCTTATGTACTTTTGATGCATCAAAACATTTTTTTGGGATTTTCACTTTTCAACGCGCTATATTCAAAAAAGTGATTTTTCAAAAATTCATAAAAATAAATGCTCTATTTTATTATTTTAAAATTTTAAAAATGGCCCCAGACAAAAAAATGTTCAAAAGCTTGGACTGTTTTTAATGATTAGTATATTTTAGATAATATTTTACATAATTGTATATTTTTAAACCCATTAATTGGGGCTAAATGGAACATATAGAATTTATAAAATTTATTATAGTTGATACTCGAGTGTGGAAATTAAATAGAGATAAGTTTTTTGAATAACACAATAATTTACTCGATAAAAGGTCAAAAAACTTATCTCTATTTAATATAGAATTTATAATTCTTATATATAGGAAACAAAATTTATGAATTGCTTAGAGTATTTATCATATTATTCTTTTAGGTAATTATTCTTACTTTATATATTTTAGGTAACTTTTATGGCCTTAAAAATTACCCTTAAAATGTAAATAGGGATGGTTTTTAAAAAGTACAAGTATACGTATTTTTTTCTTTCAAATTGAACCATATAGGTAAATTTTATCGCTGAATTCAAAGCTGATGATAGTATCAAGCGAAAACTCTTTTGTTAGCATATCAATAGAGGTAAAGGGGGCGAAATGGGGCACATAAAGTGTATATAATAAGCACAAAATGATACAAAGTTTAAAAATTCTTATAAACCTTATTTTATTCTATGTATACATAGAATTGTTCTATTCAGGGGTATATATAATTTTGATATAGTAGTAATTATGCATGCAAAAGTATTTATAATAGTTTTAATAATAGTATATAATAAGGTTCTTAAGAATTTTTAAGCTTTGTATCATTTCGTGCTTATAATATACACTTTATGTGTCCCATTTCACCCCCTTCACCTCTATTGATATGCTAAAAAAAAGGATTTTTAATAATTTAATTAATTAATCACCCCTATTTTAATGCTCATAGAAGCGTTTTAGCTTAAAAGAAATTCAAAATATATAGTTAGGAGTAAAATTTACTATCGGAACCGATTTGGAGCTAAAACAAACATTATTTGAAATTTTTGGGGAAAACTACCACTACTTGCAATATAAGGGTTGAAATTCAATTATATTTTCCATATACCTAAAAAATGTAAGTTTTTTGGATAAAAAAGTAAATTTAAATGTTTTTTGGTATCATTTTGGTTCCTCAAAGAGAAACCATTGTGATAGGTCAAATTTCGATTTTTGATTTTTTGGCATATAAGCACGTTTTGGGACCTCAGGAAGCTAAAAAACCGGTTTTTAAAAAAAGTATGTATGTGTATGTGTGTGTGTGTGTGTGTGTGTGTGTGTAACCGGTGAAATTTCACAACCATTATGAAATTAAGACCTAATTTTTTTTTCAAAAATTTTTTTATCAAAAAATCTCAAAATACTTTTTTTTTTTTTTAATTTGTAACGATTTATTTATTATTAACTAATTAAAATCAATAAAAAGATATGCAATTAATAAACAAATTGTTACATAAAAAAAATATTTTAATATTGTATACAGGGGAATTACCTGTTTATGGATATGTGTGTGTACATTGACTCACATATATACGAGGGCCACATGCAAATGGATGAGGGACTTTAAATAATTTAAAGTTTATTTATATAAATGAAAATATAAATTTATTAATAAAAAAGAAAGTTATTTCTATATAATAACATAGGATAGTTATATGCATATGAATATATATCTATATATACGTAAGTATATATATGTCGCAGTATTTTAGACATTTTAGTGTAATAGGCTATTATCCGTATTTTAGAAAAATAAAATATTTAAATTCACATTTTGCCTATGATACTAAAATTTTTAGTATTATAGCCTATTATACGTGTTTTAGCCTATAATACTGACGAAGCGCCGTATTTTAGAAATTAAATTTTTTTCTAGTTTACTATAGTAAAAATTCAAACGCGCGCCAATTTTAAAGTAAATATGTTATTTATTTATTTCGTGTAAATTTACATTAACTTTTTTTACAATTACACCTTTTTGTAGAACATTGTTTTGCAGAAGCTCTACAATTACATTTTTTATAACCTTGAACTCCCGTAAGCGATTGCTTGGCTGCAGCTTCTATCAAGGATACTATGCTTTCTCTAGGTACATCGATAATGGAAATAAACTTTGAGGCACATTTTGTACTTCTGTTCGTGGGAACCAGCCTTTTATTATCCCATCTTTTGTACCAATCTGATAAACGTTATTTTCAATTTTATATATTATACCGCAAATATTCGGTAGGTCCAAGGGTCCTCGATCTACAGTTGGTACATGGACTGTGACGTTATCGCCGACTTCTAGTGGTGGAAATTCTTTTTCTGTGGTATTTATCATTTTATCAGCTGCTATTTTTTTCCTTTTATAACAATCACTGCGAGTATCATTCAAATCTTTTTGTGTTTTAAAAATGAGAAACGTTTTTTTTTGACACTGGGATCAGTTATCTCTTTTAAATGCTGAATGACGAGAGCCTCTTGCTTTCTATCCCACAAAGCCCTATTATTTGTCCGCTTAGAATACTCTTCTTGAAGTTTTTTTTCAAAATCTACTTGATTTACCATTTCATTATAATCAATCATTATTTATTTGTAAAAAGAAATTACTTTTTTTGATTGTACTAATAAATGTGCACACGTTGGTAGATAAATAAACACTGTTTAAAATTAAAAGTGGATTATTTATTTCCCATAAATTTTATTTAAAATATTAAAACTGTCAACTAATAATAATAACATATAAATAAAAATTTTAAAAGTGATTTCGGGAAAATATACTTACACATTTGCAAAATAAATAACAATTTGTGTAAAATAAAATATTTTGAAAATAAATGTACACGAAATAAATAAATAACATATTTACTTTAAAATTGGCGCGCGTTTGAATTTTTACTATAGTAAACTAGAAAAAAATTTAATTTCTAAAATACGGCGCTTCGTCAGTATTATAGGCTAAAACACGTATAATAGGCTATAATACTAAAAATTTTAGTATCATAGGCAAAAGGTGAATTTAAATGTTTTATTTTTCTAAAGTACGGATAATAGCCTATTATACTAAAATGTCTAAAATACTGCGACATATACATATATAACATATACATATAATATTGGGTATCACGGTGTCGACTCCCGTGTATATATACTCACATACATGCACTCACACTAACCTAAATCTAACGTGATTTTACTTTAACATAAATCTCAATAGAAAAATATAGACGCGATGAGCTCATATAATTTTTATGTGCACAATACCTTTTATAATAAAAAAATCGAAGAAATTCTATAAATTCCTTAATTAAAATACTCCTTATCTCCACTTGCTTCTTTCAAGGTTATGAACCCTTTGGTAATTTTTGGAACTAATTAGAATCACTAATATACGTTGACACTAGCTAACTTTATTTTATCACAATAACTTTGATTATAATTGAACCAAATTTAATAAAACTTAGTATGATTTAATACAGAAAATTATCAAATTCTTTAAATAAAAAAAATCAAAATTGGAGCAGTATATTTCTATGCTCTCTCTAGCAGAAGAAGGAATAATCCCCCCAAATTCCTGTCCGCCCGTACCGTTGTTTCTTCTTTTATTGACGAGTCATTACTCGTATTTGGACGGTACGTAGCGGGGAATTTAAAACATACAAAAAATCAATAAAAAAAATAATTAAAAATAATGATAAATTTTCTTTGTTTTATTATGCGAAAATACCGCATTACAAATTTGGATGTAATACCTCATTTATTTCCACGAAAGTACCTATATTTGAAAGTACGATTTTTACTCGATATCTCGAATCTGATAACTAATTTTTTGAAAATTTTTTTCTCAAAATTTTTTTCACTAAAAAATACAAAAAATACCAAATTATTTTTTCTCTTTGGACGTAGTACCTAATTTATTTCTGTGGAAGTACTAGTTTTAGAAATATTGTTTATAGCTTTTTTTTTGGACCTGATACCTAATTTTTTCAAAATTTTTTTCTCAAAATTTTTGTTGCCAAAAAATTCAAAAAATGCCAAAATTTTTTTTATTTCAGGACGTAATACTTAATTTTTTTCTATGAAAGTACGAATATCTGAAAATATTGTAACCGGTGACATTTCACAACCATTATGGAATTAAGAGCTAATTTTTTTTTCAAAAATTTTTTCATCAAAAAATCTCAAACTGTTAACATGGAACATGTTTATAGGGAGGGGGTACTTCGGAATTTGAAATTTAAGGGGGGGGGGGTCAAATATGTCCCATTTAAGGGGGGTAGTCAAATTTGTCCCATTTAAGGGGGGGGTCAAATATGTCCCATTTAAGGGGGGTAGTCAAATATGTCCCATTTAAGGGGGGTAGTCAAATTTGTCCCATTTAAGGGGGGGGGGTCAAATTTGTCCCATTTAAGGGGGGTAGTCAAATTTGTCCCATTTAAGGGGGGGTCAAATATGTCCCATTTAAGGGAGGGGGGTCAAATATGTCCCATTTAAGGGGGGTAGTCAAATTTGTCCCATTTAAGGGGGGGTCAAATTTGTCTTATTTAAGGGGGGGGGGTCAAATATGTCCCATTTAAAGGGGGGGGTCAAATGGGACTTGGAATAATTTCAATTTTGGGACTTAGAATAATTTGGGTTTAGGGACTTAGAAAATTTTTTTGATTTAGGGACCTAGAATAATACGCGTTTAGGAAATCATAATAGTATGGGTTTAGAATCTTAACATTTAGTAAAGGTGATAATTACAAATTATAAAAATAGGAAATTGTATTTTTTTTTGTGTGTCTATGCTGTAAGATTACAGATGTAAATGTAAGTAAACATGTTCCATGCATTTTGGTTGTGTGTACACAAACCGGTTTTTATTATTATTTTTTTTTTTTTTTAATTTGGATGTAATACCTCATTTATTTCCACGAAAGTACTTATATTTGAAAGTATGGTTTTCACATGATATCTCGAATCGGATACTTAATTTTCTGAAAATTTTTTTCCTAAAATTTTTTTCACAAAAAAATACAAAAAATACAAATTTTTTTTTTCTTTTTGGACGTAGTACCTAATTTATTTTCACGGAAGTACTAGTTTTAAGAACCTTGTTTATAGTAATTTTTTGCACCTGATACCTAATTTTTTCAAAATTTTTTTCTCAAAATTTTTGTTGCTAAAAAATACAAAAAATGCCAAAATTTTTTTATTTTAGGACGTAATACTTAATTTTTTTCTATGAAAGTACGAATATCTGAAAATATTGTAACCGGTGATATTTCACAACCATTATGGAATTAAGACCTAATTTTTTTTTCAAAAAGTTTTTCCAAAAATTGACGAGTGAAGGGGTGAACTATCTGAAGATAATCATCCAGGTTCATTCCAGTATCCATTGCTGACGAGTCATTTAAATCTGCATTATCGACACTGGATGTATCTTCAGCATCGCTGTAATTGGACTCGTCACTGGAATTTTTATCGTCATCGCAATCATTAGAAACATGAGATATGCCCGATATGTCGGATATTTCATCGACAGAAACGTGGGCATCGTGTAAATTTTCAGGACTTTCACGATTTTCAGGATTAGATGTTTCTTCGTCTGGATTTTCATGCAGTCTTTTGTTTGGGTATGTTGAATGTGGAGCCAATAATGAAGATACCTCAAAAATTTTTCTTTTTTTCGATGGCGATTTTTTTCTAACCTCGTTTTTAATCTCAACCGGTAAATTATCTATGATTTCTTTTTTAGAAGCCGAAACAACTGTATTTGAGGGGGCGGTTTTTGACTTGGTGATACTTTCCAAGGGTTCAATAAGCGGTTTAAATTTTTTTGAAAAAATTGCCTCTTCATCAGCCGCATGCTCGCTCAATAATTTATAATCTTTTCGAATAACTGTACGAGTCTTTTCAATTTCTTGAGCTAACTTTTCATCCTTCATTTATGACGTGTTAATTGTTCGACATCTAGTCACAAACTGTGTGTTTTTACAAAATTATATTATGGTAAAAGCTCAATCTGTATCTCCCTGAATTTATACAAGCGTATTTATCAATAACTAAATATCCAAATTCGTTGTCGCGCCAGAATTCAGAACAAATTTCCAAAAATTTTTTAAACGTCATGTCACCGATTACATGGTTTTTATATATATTATGCAGGCTCAACTCATCCTGACGAAAAATTATTAAAAAATTTGCTTTATCGCGAATACCATTTTTCGGTGAACTCGTGTAACTTTGAAATAAAAAAAACGTATGCAGACCAAATTGTTGACCCATTGTAAAATATTGTGTAATTACATCGTTGTCGTCCGATGCAAGGTCATCGAAAATCATTATACTATAACGTCGTGCACGAGATGGATGAATCACTTTCTTTTTATTCGAAAATTCAAAGTATCCTATACGTTTGATTTTCCTCAAGACACGCTTAAAATAACGAATTTTTTTTTGAAACAAAGTTTTTGAGTATACATATAAATTTTTATATCTAGGACCAAACTCGTCTTACAATAGACTGACTAAAATCGTTGTTTTACCGCACCCTGAAGGGCCAATTATCAGAGCGCGAAAGGTTTCGGGCCAACGAGGTCCATGCTTGAACCTATGTCTTTTAATATTCCTTTCGCCAAAATTAATAATTTTGATACATGGTTTTTGCAGTTTTAGTTTCATTTTCTTTGAGATATATATTCAAACGAAAGATATTGGGTTTAACAAACAGTTTATATATTTATTGATGCGGTCTAGATTTAGGTTTGTAACGGTTAAGGCTTTTGCTACCGCTTACAAACTGAATTTATAAGTATATGTGTGACTTTACTTTAATATTCGCGTATTAAATGCGGATTCTACTAATGCAATAATTCCTTTCGGAATAAGGCAAACTGTATTAAAGGACTAAAGGTTAGGTTATGGAAATGTTTAATAAAACTTATACCTTTTAGTTGAATTTGAGAGTTTATTATAGAATAAACAATAAGATGCACTTTATAAGTCAAGTATAATAATAATTATAAGTCAAGCCGTTAAATAGCGTATAGTTTATAAGACTAAATAATTTGCGACTGATCTAGAGCACGGTTCGTAATCGAATTAACAGTACGAATATACGGATAGACGATTGTCGATAGTCTGACCCAGGTTCTGACTTTTTCGGCTATATTTATATGATTCTTGATGAGCTGGTTAGCAGTGGGGCAACAAGGATCTCCAAACAGGATCCATCTTATTCTTTCTTGTAGTTGGCCTTCACTTGTAACCAGTCGTTTTAGAATAAGCTATTTAAATATTAACTTATGATATTTTAGTTTATGTGTGTTCCTTTTTTTATCGACGCAAGATAACCCTTGGTCGACGACTTATGGTAAAACTTGCTTTAAGTTTTGCCAGGTATTACAGGTTTTAGTTTATAAATAGGAGTCGACATGATCAGTCATGTTTATTCACAATTCAGTTTTACACAAGAAAAGAGGGCATGGTTTAATTAATACTGTAATTGATAAACTTCCTTTTGAACTTCATTTACCAGGATATAGGTAGCTTTTTTTAACCTAAAAAAAAATATTTTTTTAAAGGTTAAATTAGGGATAAAATTTAAATATTTCTGTAGATTTTATGGTCCAGGAACTAGAATCAATCAGTAATTACACCAGGAAGGCATTAATCATCAGATTCAGCCTGTAAAGAACACGATATTGCATATGAAAAAAGTAGCGACTTAAAAAGCCGCCATATTGCAGATAAAATCTTATCTGAAAAGGCAAAATCACGAATCTTTTCAAAAAGTGCAAGTCTTGGAGAGAAAATTTCATTTGCAGGTGTTTATGCTATCATGAATTTAAAAAGAAAAATAGGCGCAGGAACACGAAAAAGAAAGAAATCGACGAGACAGAAACAAGTTCGCGGTTTTTTTACCTGCTTTAGCAACAATAAGCGCGATAGTTTCAGATGTGAAAGCCCATCAGGAGCTAATGAAAGCGGGTAAAAATTTAAAACAAGAGACGAGACAGGGGAACGGTCTATATTTAAAACCCTATAAGAAATCTGGAAAAGGAATCCGCAAGAATAAAAAGGGTAGAGGTTTAAAGAGAAAAAAAAACGAATAAACGTAAAAAAAAAACAACGATTTTTAGACGGACCAACAATCAATATCCAGCTAGCGTCTATGGCTAGGGGGTTAATGTTAATGTTAATGTTAATGTTGATCGTAAATAAATAAGAAACATATTAATAATTTAGTATATTTTGAATCAAAGTTTGTTTACTGAAGTATAATATAATTTTTTTTAATTTTTATTTATATTATAAAATGTATTGATTAAATATTTAAATTATATGTTATTACAGAGAATGTTTAATATCGGGTATAAAAATGAATGAATTAGTAATTTGATTTATATCTGATGTTGTAATGCATGTTTTATTAATTTGGAAAAGATTATTTTTTTTATCTAAAATTATCGCATCGAGTAAACGAATTAGAATGTCTTTTGTTATTTTGTTAGAATGCTATTACTTTAAATATTTTAATGAAGGCTGAAAAAGAAGAGTAAGTCACGAAGAGTTTAATTTAATATTTAATAAATCTATTACAGAGATTGAAAATTGGCATGTAATCAAGATTTATGGTACCCAATTAGGGAGTGCCCAAATGTACCATGCCCAAAAGCACCATGCCCAAATTTACTGTGTCCAAATGTACTAGGCCCAAATGTAACATGCCCAAATAATCCATGTCGTTGGCGGCGTTTAAAATTTTATAATATAGAGAGATATATCTTATAAGTCTTATAAGAGTTTGCTTTCACTGAAAAGTCAATAAGATTTTCATAAAAACTCTAATTAGTATTTATAATTACTGTGATTTTTCTTTCAGGCAATATTATTTGTTTAGAAACTGATTCACATAGTATAGAACTAAAAGAATTCTTTGAAGCTTGTTTCTTAGAAAATTAAAGATAATGAAGCTTACACTTTTCGAAAATTTGTACATAAATCATACGAGTTTTAAAAGTCTGAGTTATTATGGTATTAGAGGAATCCCCTTTAGGATTCAATTAGAATTTCCAAGGGCTACAATATCTATTAACTCACTGATTTAGAGGGTTAACCCATTAAGTCCGAAGGCCGTTTTTACGTGTCGATTTGTAAACCACTTCAAAAAATATATTATATACAGGCGTCCCTCCTTATACGCGGTTAATGCGTTCCAGGAAAGTACCGCGTATAAGGAAACCGCGTATACGGAGACCAAGGTCTTATGGGAATTAGGAGGTTAGGTTCCAGACACTCCAACTTTCCAGGGTTAAAAAAAATTTTTGGTTAGTTTTATACTTTTATTGTATTTTATTGTACTTATTTTTTAGTGAAATGTGATACATTTCTGTTTAATTCTTCTCATATAAATTGTAAATGCCAAATTACAACCATGCTTGAATTCCATACTTCGCGCCATAATAGGGTCTTGGCCCATAGCCTCATGAATTGCACTTTGAACGAAATTAATAATTTTGACAGAATTGATATGAAAGCTTCTCTCTATTTCACTTTCTTCATTTTGCGAAATTTGAATTGACTCTGGGCCCGTTAGCTACAACATTTCTTCGGCATTCTCCGTACTCAGGAATTCAGGTTCTGGAATAACAAGATCCAAAATTTCTGCTTCCTCAAGATTGTGAAATCCTTCGCCTTCTAAATTTATAGCAAGACCGACCAGTTCTTGAAACGCTGACTGTTGAGGTGCAGCTTGCTTCTCTTCCGGCAGAGATTTCTCTCGCATGTCGAACTCCGGGAGCAGTTTCGGCCAACTTGCGTTAAGAGTTGAGACTGAAATCTTTTCCTAGTCTTTTTTCACGTTACCAATACAGTCCATGATTGAAAAGTTTTTTCAAAATTTTCAAAACACGTTCTCTGCGTTAAAATCTTCACAAGTTTGATGCTTCATAGTTAAAAAATTGATCAGGTACATAACATTTACCTACATAACCTTTTTCTTGAATCAAACTCCAAACTTCAGATGGAAAGTTCTTTGCTGCCTTTTAATCGGCCGAAGGACTCTCTCCTAATAACAATGACAAAATTATATCATCCGCCCACCGATTCACCTGATCCACAAATATTACCTGTAAACTTTACGTTGTGGAGAGAAAAGCGTTTTTTGAATTGCTCGGGTGTCCATCGGCACTTTTTTATGAATGAGATATTGGATCCAAAACATTAGCATTTCCTCTATCTTTATAATATTCGGGTTTTAACTAAATTTACTTAAGTGAGCCAACTGGCCCAAAGTCGAAGCACTATAACGAATTTTATCTATGTTATCCCTTATGATTCGTATAGTAGACTCATTGATTTTGAATTTCAGCGCAACGGCTGCGACTCTCTCTCTCTTGTAATTAGCTTCACCCCAATATCCAAAACATTCCTTGCTTCTTTATTTGCAGAATTTTTTGATTTGGGAGCCATAATTTATGAATTTCCAATAGAACCCGCGTTTACGGAGGGAAATACCGCTTATAAGGAGGGATGGAAAAATAGAGAAACCGCGTATGAGCGAAACCCGCGTATATGGAAACCGCGTATAAGAAGGGACGCCTGTACTAGAAATTATAAATAAAATGATGGTCCTTTAAGTAAAAAGAGTTGCTTTTTAAGAATCTGAAGTCAGATTTTCGATTTAGACTTCTGGAAAGTCAGTACAGCGGGTCAAAGTTGGCCAAAATTATAAAAAAAAAACGTTTCGTAAAAGCCCTGATTATTATATTACAAAACGCTGTAATTTTACTAAATTAACATGGAACATGTTTATAGGGAGGGGGTACTTCAGAACTTGAAAATTAAGGGGGGAGGTCAAATACACGGTTATTCAGAGCGGGACGTAAATTTGGACTTATACGCCTCCTATATATACTCTAATGTTACAAATTTACGTCCCGCTCTGAATAACAGTGTATGTCTTATTTAAGGGGGGTGGTCAAATTTGTCCTATTTTAGGGGGATGGTTAAATATGTTCTATTTAAGGGGGGTGGTTAAATATGTCCTATTTAAGGGGGGTGGTCAAATTTGTCCTATTTAAGGGGGGGGGGGTTAAATTTGTCCTATTTAAGGGAGGGTTCAAATGAGACTTAGAATAATTAGAAGACTTTGAGCTTAAGAACTTAGGATAATATAGGTTTTTGGACTTAGAATAATATCGATTTAGGGACTTGGAATAATTCAGGTTTAGGGAATTAAAATAGTTCTGGTTTAGAATCTTAACAGCTAGTAAGGTGATAATTACAAATTATAAAATTAGAAAATTGTATTGCAATGTTGAGTAACATTTGTATTATAACTAGTCCTAAGCTGGAAGTAAACATGTTCCATGCGTTTAGGTTGTGTTTACACAAACCGGTTATTTAATGTTTAGAACTTATATTTTTACCACGAGAAAAAAATTTAATTTTGGAAAATGAAAATATAATTTTTTATTCGCATCCAGAGTCCATATAAAAGTATCTTATACTTACTTACACGTATATTATTTTTAATTTTAGCATTATTAAGTTTTTCCAACAAATTTTCCTCAAAATTTTCCGTCCGTCATTTTGGATATTTTTTCTCGCGTTGAAAATATATGTTCTAAACATCTAATAAATAAAAATGTTGCGGTTTTAAGTAAAATTACAGCGTTTTGTAACATAATAATCAGGGCTTTTACGAAATGTTTCTTTTATAATTTTGGCCAACTTTGACCCGCTGTACTGACTTTCCAGAAGTCTAAATCGAAAATCTGACCTCGGATTCTTAAAAAGCAACTCTTTTTACTTAAGGGACCATAATTTTACTTATAATTTCTAGTATATAATATATTTTTTGAAGCGGTTTACAAATCGACACGTAAAAACGACCTTCGGACTTAATGGGTTAACTCCCTGAAATTTCTGTCATCTCCTGGAATACCTTCGGAATGAATTTTCATTCAATTTTCTAATATGGGTGACCTAAAAACATGAAAATAGATACTTTCTACATTACTTAGGGGTTTTCGAGGTTGAGAAAATAGTTTTCATTCATAAAAATTTTAATTTTTTCGCCCCACCATACTTTCCGGTTTTCCAAGATGGCGAAACAAAAAACAATTGAGAAAAAGCTTTTTACATTGCCTGGGAGGTCTGCAGGTTGAGAGATACGTATTCATTGATGAAAACTTTTATTTTTTCGACCTAGCATATTTTCCAATTTTCCAATATTTTGGAACAAAAAACATGAAAAGTAGAAATATCTATATTACCTAGGGGGTTTCGAGAGAAAAAACGTTTTTATGAATGAAATATGCTATGGTAAATATATTTTCCTAATTCAAAACGTATTTCTCATGCTTAGGAATACCCTAGAAATTTAGAAAGTTCCTCTTCATGTTTTTTATTCCGTCATATTGGGAAATCGAAAAATATGCTATGGTAAAAATAAAGTTTTTTAGCAACGAAAATATTTTTCTCAATCCTAATACCAGTCAATGTAAAAAACTTATTCTAAAATGTTTTTTGGTTCCCCGTCTTGGAAAACCTAAATATTTGCTGGGGCGAAAAAATCAAAATTTTCATTCATAAAAACAATTTTCTCAGCCTCAAAAACTCCCAGATAATGTAGAAAGTTACTTTTTTCATGTTTTTTGTTACTCCATCTGGGAAAAGTGAAAAATATCTGTGGCTAAATAATAAAAATTTCATTAAAAAAAAACGTTTGTCTCAACCTCAAAAACCCCCAGGTAATGGAAAAAGTTCCCTTTTTCATATATTTTATTCCACCATCATGGAAAATTGGAAAAATGGAAAATATGCTGGGGCCAAATAATGAAAAATGTCATTAATAAAAACTTTTGTCTCGACCTTGAAAATTCCCAGGCAATGTAAAAAGCTTATGCTGACATGCTTTTTAGTCCATCTTGAAAAATTCAGAAAATATGCTAGGTCGAAAAAATTAAAATTTTTGGTCATAAAAAGTTTTTTCTTTACCTCTTTACCTCGAAAACCCCCAGGTAATGTAGAAAGTTCCTTTTTTCGTGTTCTTGTTCCGCCATCTTGAAAAATTGGGAAATATGCATGGGGTTAAATAATGAAAAATTTTATTAATAAAAACGATTTTCTTGACATATTGGAAAATTTAATGAAAAATTAAAAATTACGCTTCCAGGATATCAGCTTTCCCTCTTACGGTTCATTTTCATCCCGAAGGTATTCCAGAAGATGACAGAAATTTCAGGGAGTTAACTTCTTAAATTAGAGAGTTAAGGGAGATTAAGGGAGTTATAACTCTGAGCCAGGGAGTAATACTACGTGGTTATTTTTGTTAGAGTAACTTCATAGAATAGTCTTTGACAAAATCGTGACCCTCCCATATTTTTCAATTAAATTTTTAACTTTATAAAATTCAAATTCAATTAAAAGAAGAGGAAATGGAAAATTTTTCTGGAATTGTATAAGGTCTTCCAAAAAATTAAAGGCTGGTTTAAAATCAGTAGTTTTATGATGCGTTTAATTTTGAAATATTTAATGGAGCAATGAAAATAAAAATTTTTTAAACAAAATAATGCTTACCAAATTTCCAGATGTTAATGCCATAAAATTTTTTATTAAAAATTACTTTTTTTTAGAAATACAATGTCCACTAAATACGTTATTTTAATAACAATTATATTCATTAAGATCTACAACTTATTTTTTTTCTAGCATTTAATAAAAAGACGTTATTTATAACTTATTATAAATTGGTTACAAATAAATTAATTTCTAAATGATTTTCTTTAAATTTTTATTCCAACTTAACCTTTTTAAAGGTTTTTTTTTTTAAAGAAATTCTTTATGAGATTCTCTTTTCCAAATAATTTCTAAAAATAATCATTTGTTTTAAAAGAACTAAACTGAAAATAATTCCTTTAAAAAAAATTAAATAAACATTAATTCTTTTCTGGGTAACAAAAAATTCTTTTAGGTTTGGTGTGTAAAATTTGGTAATTAATTATACAAAACTACACGTGTAAACGGTCAAATTCCTAAGTAATTTTTAAATTCTACAATACGCGTGCGCATGAACGTGTAATATTTATTCTGCAATTATCTCATTCTTCCATGTCTTTGAAACTAAAAAAAGGGTAAAAAAAAATGCTTATTGAAAAGTTAATAATGAGTACTTTTTCTAGTTAGAAATTTTTTATAAGTTTAAATCACGATGGGGTATATTCGTATATTCACAAATACACAATTCACCAATAATTATTTAAATTTTATCTTTGCATTCGCATTGTCAGAATTCAAAAGTCCTTTATAAATTTGACCTTATTACACGTGTAACTGTATAAATAATTATCTAATTATTATCATTGATGAATAAAAAAGCATTCTTAGACTCGACAAAGAATATTTACTAATCCTTCAGTATGTACTGACGCTGGCAACCTAAAACCATTTATATTTACACGCCGGAGAATGATTAATATTCTTCACCATGTTTACGAATTTTCTATTATTACAAACTGAGCTCATTCTAATAGTTTTATTTAAAAATCGAGGATTTTTTAGCTTCTTTATAGATCAGTTTTATTAAGAATTACTTAAGTATATATTCATAAAAGAATATATGGATAAATTTTAGGTAATCATTACAGATAAATAATATGTAACAATAATTCTTTTTTTAATTAGCTTAAAAATCTCTACAATTTCAATGAATATTATTCCTTCTTCCACGCCTTTTACGATTTACTGTATTCAGGCGATTAGATGCATGTTGAGCCCATTTTTCATAGTAACGTTCTGTTTCTAGCCATTCTTGATACTTATACCACCATTCTTCCCACTTAATGTAGTCCTGTAATCTTAAATCTCTGAGATAACCTCTTGATTTATAATAATTATAACGTACGCGTACATCATCCCAACAATCTAAACCTCCTGGACCTTGTAAAGGCAAGTATTCTGGATAATGACCTGGGGGTGGTGAGTCGTAGCCGAGACGTGTAATTTTTTCTTCGCCTTCTATTAAAACTTTCATTATATTACTGCCAACTTTTGTTATTTTCATGTTCTCCATGTCTTTACGATCAACGTTCCACTGTGCCATTTTTCCAAACCTTTAAAAAAATATGAGTTAAAGTGCAAAAAAAATTAAAAACTAAAATTTATATAATTAATTTACTTAATTTATTTATTTCGATTAAATATTTGTAAAATAGTCTGAAATTAATTTTAATTTAAATATATTCTAGTAGAATAAAAAGACTTTTCAGAAATTAAATATATTATATGTGAGTGCAATAGTTCAGAGCTAGCATTCGTGCCTGTCGTCCGAGTAGCGCGGTTTGAATCTCGAAACACCCATTCCGTTTTTATTTTTTTTGAAAGTAAATGTTTAATTTATTAAATATTTATTCTTAATAAAAGTGAAAGAAGAATTTGAATTTTGCGTGATCGACTGTGCTCTTGGAAGTTTTAGTAGTTTTCTTCAGTACCGGCGAATGCAAGCACAGTTCCCAACATCAAAAACGTTCTACTAACGCAAGTACTTTCCCGATCCCTAATCATCTTCTTTCAACAATTGGAAAAAGTATCTTTTAAAATTCTTTATAATTCTTTCAATTTCTTTTTCTGTAAGTACATCAATATATGCATGAATGTGTACATTGATTCCTGGAAAGAAATAAAAACAACATATGTTATTGTTGAATTGTTTACGCTGAACATTTTTTGAAAAATAAATGAAAAATACCTATCGATGTCTTACAGCAAAAATTTTTTATTTAAAAAATATAAATTTTGTCAATATTTCTGAGATCATTCACGCCATCATCAAGACTCAAAATAATTACTTATACACGTAAAAAAAATATGAGACAAACTAAACGTATTACGTTACTGAAATATGATTAGTATTGTAAGTTGTTGAATGGAAAGATTATACGTTGAATTGTCAAATAAAAACATTAGACCAACAAATACTTTGTTGATTCAAGCAAAATTAAAATCGTTAAGTTAACCACTTAAATCTTTGTTGAATCAACTTTGTTGGTTAGATAAACCAACAACCTACAACATTAATATGATTAATTTTAATAGTTAGGTCAATACTTTTTCTTTTATATTAAAATATTTATTCATTCTTTCTCTTTCTATCCTTTTATGTATTTAACACCGCGGCCGGCGACAAGTCGAAACATGTTCTTCAGCAGCGGCTTTCGTTTATATTATTATTCATTATTATTATAATAAAGAAATGGAATTTCCTAAAAATTATTTATGATAGTTTTATCTATTATTTTTAAATATGCATTTCGCTGGGTATGCATAATTTACTCTGCATATAATTTCGAAAATTATTATCTGTAACATATAGTACTTAAAATTTTTTTATTAAATCGAAGTGTCCTGTTAGCAGAATGGATAATCTCGCTGTCTCGGAAGCCGCGGAACTCGGTTCGATCCCAGTAGCAGTCAAAATTTTTCTTCGGTTTTTTTAAACAGATTTTAATTTAATAAATATATAAGTACATAAATAAATATAAAAAAAAAACCTAAATAAATATAAAAAAAATAATTATCAAAAATAAATAATCAATAAAAAAAGAAAAAATATAAAAAAATAATTTTTTTTAAACAAAATTTTCACTCTGTTTGAATCAACTAAGTAACTATGACAATTCAACAAATACTTTGTTGGCATATTTCAACAAAGTTATTTGTCAATACAACTTAGAATTTTTTTCCGTGTATGTATAAAAAAATATTTACACAATATTTAACACATAGTCTAAAAATTAGATGTTTACATATTAAATAAAAAATTAATTGGAAAGGTGTAAAAGTTTTAGATACTGCACAACATTATCATAAACGGATCTTTTCAGAATCCTTTCATATAAAAAGTCAAAAGAACGGTTTGAATGAACAAGAATCAAATAAAGTGAATCCAGCTTATTGTAAACTTATCTACACTGTAAAAAGTAACTTTTTTAGATTAACAAAAAAAATAGAATTTTTTTGAAAAATTAGTACATTTTCAAAAAATTTTGTAAATATTCGATAAAAATCGTAAATTTACTAAATTTAGTATATTATCGAAAAATTCGAGAATTCTCGATTTATTTTTGTGAATTTACGAAAAAAGTTGTAAATTCACAACTATTTTTCGTAAATTTATAACTATTTTTTGAAAATTTTCGAAAAAAAATTGTAAATTATCAATTTTCCTTGCGAATCAACAAAAAAAATCGAGAATACTCAAATTTTTTGAAATTTTTTTTGAAAAAGATTACTTTGTAATCGAAACGTTGGATTAATGTTTTTTAGAAATTAATAAACAACAAATTATGCTCGTAAAAGTCACGTTCTAAATTATTATATTAAATTTCACTCAAATTTTTTGTTAATATACTAAATTTAGTAATTATACGATTTTTTTCGAAAATTTACAAATTTTTTTGAAAGTTTTCTAATTGTTTTGTTAATATAAGGAGTAGTAATAGTACCACTGTGGCGAGACCGCAGGCGTCAGCAAAATGGTAAGTTGACACATTTGATTGTGTGTTTGACCTTGTCGTAAGTGAGTGAACTTAAACTTTGCAATGTGAGAAAGATGATGCTTCTCCTTTTCTATTTAATAATAATGATAATATAATTATAGTCTCTTTTTTTATAAATTGCATCGTCATAGCTTTTTGATGCATATAATTTCTGCTTACTAGGTTTGAATTTGAAATGATTATTTATTTTTGAATATTTTTATTATTTTTTCCAAGTTTAAATTTTTTTTTTTACCGATGATTTTCGGTTTCTATTGATCAATCGTAAATTGCTGGAAATTTATGTGACATAAATTCTTTAAACCTTTTGGAAATTATTGTAATTTTAGGTAGCTAAATGATGAAATTATTTTTACCTATCCAAAATTTGGTGAATAGTCAACAGGTGAAATTTTTGGGTTATGCTATAACCTTCCGAAGAGATTAAACTTTCACGGATCGATCGGAAATTGTTAAAAATATATATGAGTTGAATCTTTTTAAACTGATGGAAATTGTTGTCATTTTAGGTAGTTGGGTGATCAAATTATTTTAATTGAACAAAAATTTAGAGAAAAATAGACAGGTAAAATCTTTGGGATTTTGAAAATTTTTTGAAATTAAAAAATTCATTGCATCGTCATAGCTTTTTGGTGCATATAATTTCTGCTTGCTAGGTTTGAATTTAAAATGATTATTTAATTTTGAATATTTTTATTACTTTTTCCAAGTTTAAAATTTTTTTTTTTTACCGATGATTTTCGATTTTAATTGATCAATCGTAAATTGCTGGAAATTTATGTGACATAAATTCTTTAAACCTGTTGGAAATTATTGTAATTTTAAGTAGCTAAATGATGAAATTATTTTCACTTTTCCAAAATTTGGTGAAAAGTCTACAGGTGAAATTTTTGGGTTATGCTATAACCTTACGAATAGATTGAACTTTGACGGATCGATCGGAAATTGTTGAAAATATATATGAGTTGAATCTTTTAAATCTGATGGAAATTGTCGTCGTTTTAGGTAGTTGGGTGATCAAATTATTTTAATTGAACCAAAAATTAGAGAAAAATAGACAGGTAAAATTTTTGGGGTTTTGAAAATTTTTTGAAATTAAAAAATTTTTTTGTTGAAAATTTGGTGCTTTTTTGACGATAGAGGTCGTTTTCTTTTAATATTCGGTTGTTTTTTTAAGAATTCTGGGAAATATTTTAAATTATGTTTAGTATTCTGTAAACCAGCGAGTTATTAACATCTTGGTTATTTTTTGGAAGTAAAATGGGTAATAGACATTCGAAGAACCGTTCCAAATACAGTCGACTTGAAAACGACGTGAAAAATGACGAAAATGCTTACGGTTCTTATTGGAAACAAGTAAACTGCAATAAATGGACCACTAATGGTAGTCGCAAAAATAAATGGACCACTAATTTTTGTGAAAAATCTGATTCCAAAGACGAAAATAAACCATTATTGAGGAAAACGAAAAAGAAATAAATAAATTGGAAATGCTTTTTTTGATTTTACGATTTCAATAAATATTTTATATTTATTATTTACTGTTTTGTTATTTAAATCCTCTTTTTTTTAAAAAAATAAATATACTGTTGATTAAAATGATCATCTTATCAAAAATGAATCGTTCTTTGTTAGAATGTAAAATAAGTGTCTTCTAAGGGTTTTTATTGCTTTATCAGCAAAAATGAAAAAAAATTTTTTTCCTTGTTATTTATATTATGTGTCAAACTATGTAATGAATTCTTTTTCTGTTTTTATGCAATTATTGTTTATAGTTTAATGAAAAAAGAAATGTATATTAGCTCGGTGCAAAAAAAAATAATTTTTTTTAATTTTTTATTTTTTTTAGTTACTTATTATGAGCGTTATATTTATTTATTTTTTTTATAGTAAAATGTTTTATGGTATAAATCGAAATAATTTTTTTGGATTCACGTTTGATGTAGTTTTTATTTAGTAAAATTTTTTATAAAATTTCTGGGATAATATGCATAAATGAGCTGCCTTTTTTTTTATCTTATGACATTAAATTTTTACATTTTTATCCAGTTATTGTAGCTTTCTGATCAAGTTAAGTCCTAAGTTATTTAAAATAAATGTCTTCGCTAATTAATTTTGATGGCGATGAATTTGATGAATTATTTTGTGAAATTGATTTAGATAATTTACAAAGTATCGTGAGGCGTGTTGATGAACATGATTCAGGTAATGTGTTAGAAATATACAAATTAAAAATTAATTTTTTTTTTATGCTCTATTAATTAAAACTTGATTTTTTAAAATCTTGAAATTGAATTTTTTTATTTAATAGCTGGTGATTCATTGTCTACTGACGATGTTAATCAATAAATTTTGAATACAGATAATGTTGCATCAACGAGTAAAGGTATTTTTTTTTAATAATAAATGTATGTCTAGAAATTAAAGTTGTTTTTTTTTTTTTAATTTTAAATTAAAAAATTTGTAAATTTTTGCTATGTAAATAAAAACTAGATTTTTCAAAAATCCTAAAATTAAATTTTTTTTGTTTAACAGATGGAAAAACATCGACTGCTTGCGGGGTGGATCAGAGACTTTTGAATATGGATAACGTTGCATCAACGAGTAAAGGTATCTTTCTTTTTATTGATTATATATTTACAAATTAATTTTTTTTTTTTTCGTTTTAGCATGTGAAAATAGTGAACAGGATTTGCGAGGTCTTTTTGAAGAACATACTTTTTTGCTTGATCTGATGGTTGAACAGGAGGAGGAGGAGGTTGTGAGTGGACCTGGTGTCGGAAAAAACGATGTACAAGGTACAAAAAAAGAAAAAATTTTTTTTTTTTTATTTTGAAATTTATTACATTTTTTTCAGGTAACCAATTGCAGATTGGTGGTGATGGTGGTGGTGGTTACAAAGATATGGAAATTAACAACGGGGACAAGGAGGAGGTGGGGGAACCAAGCAGAAATAACAACGAAAATGTAAACCATTTAATTGTATTGGACGAAAAATCTCGTAGGTATAAGCGCTTTAATTTAACGGGACGTGAAATTTCTGTAAAAATTCAGCGAAAACCTCCGAATTTAAATATTGATTTAATTGCATGGTTGGATAAATGCATGAAAGAATTGCAAGTTGCTTGCACCGACATTGCCTAACGATTTTATAGGCATAGAGATTCTAGCCAACGGGCTTTCGAAACCTTTATGGATGTCATTTCGACCTGTAGGTAAATTTAATTATCGCGAAATTTTGACATTAATCGAAAGCGCCTCTCAGAGTTCGAGCAGTTTCGACGTAGCCTCGGAAAATTTGAATGTAACTGCATCCGTAGTCACTGTTCCTGCAGGTAGGGGTCGAGTCCCCTTATCGCACGTTACTCGACACGATGTTAAAAAAGATTCTCTTTTGAAAATAAAAAGAGATAGATTGCGTTTAGCGAGATCATTATGCGTAAGTTACGTTTATGAACGACGAGGTCAGGTGAGAAGCGGAAAATTGCATGAAAAGTGGAACGAAATTAGACAGAAGTCGGGTCTCAAACAGAAATCAATGGCACTGAAGCTCGTACGCGATGCAGGTGTAAATATCCCTGAAATTGATTGTGGTCCTCAAGAGATACATCAGTTTCAGATATATTTCGCGAATCTGGGTGTATGCGTTATAGTTTACGACAGTCAAATGTTTGGTACTGGTGAAAATTCAATGTATGATGGGACCGAGTTCTTGCTCGCCAGCGACATTGATATACTTTACTCTTTAAAAGTAATGTATTTTCCGAGGCTAAATCATTTCAGACCAATTTTGAATTTGAAAGCTGTATCGGGATCGCGAAATTACTGTATACCGTGCAACAAAAAATATAAATTTTATCATCGTTGTTCCAATCGGTGTTATAGGTGTAAGCAGATGCCACCATGTGAACCGGTCCAGCAGGCACTCCTTGTCGATTCTCCCGATTGCAATAGGCAATTTTTTGGTCAAATTTGTTTTGATAAACACAAACCGGAAATTTGTGCTTCCATGTGGCACTGCCGCGATTGTCTTAGAACCATCAAGTCTACGGACGACGAAAGTCAGCATAAATGCTACGAAATTTTTTGTAAAATTTGTCTAAAGCGGGTAAGCATCAATCATTACTATTTCATGCAACCGATCGTTAAGAGACCAGAGACAAAGAGACCGAATGTTATATTTTTGTTTTATGACTTTGAAACGCAGCAATCTGAGACAATTGTGGGTGATCGCAGCGTTAAAATACATAGGCCGAATTTGTGCATGGTGCATCAAGTATGCACTTTTTGTATTGATGATTATGAAGGTAAATTATGGTGTCATCAATGCGGTGTTCATGAGTACAAATTTGACAGGGAACCCGTAAAGCAGTTTGTCGATTTAGCTCTTGATCGTCGAACGCTGTTTTCCAAGGTAATTTGTCTGGCTCACAATAGCCAAGGTTTCGATGCACAATTTATATTGAAGCACATTGTCGAGGTTGAGGGTCGTGAACCAAAGTTAATTTTAAACGGTACGAAAATTGTGCTCATGACGTTGGACAATGTAAAATTTAGACAGCTTAAATTATTTCCACATGCCACTAAGCGTATTGCCAAAAGCCTTTGGTTTTCCTGACGAAGAAATTGTGCGGTACTGCAGAGAAGATGTTGAAATATTAAAATTGGCATGTATAGCTTTTAGAAAATCATTTTTGGAAAATGGCAAAGTTTGTCCGTTTACAGAGGCAACGACAATCGCGAGTACTTGTATGCGAGTGTACAGTAAGAATTTTTTGAAGCCAAATACAGTGGGAATTTTACCGAATTGCGGTTACCGGTTTTACGATAATCAGTCAGCAGTTGCACTGAAATGGCTTGTGTGGATGGAACACGACCTGAATCGTTACATTTACCATGCAAGTAGATTTAGAGAAATCAAATTGCCTATTAATTTGAAAGTTGATGGTTTTTCAGACCCTAGACCAGGTGAAGCACACAGAGGCGCCTGTTTGCAATTTTACGGATGCTACTGGCACGGTTGCTATAAATGTTACAGAATTAACCGAGACGTAGCCGTTAGCGAAAATTGCACAGAAACATTGGAAGATCGATATACTCGTACGTTAGCGATCGCCAATCGAATACGTGCTAATAATTACAAGCTATACGAAATATGGGAGTGTGATTTCAATCGAGAATACAAAGAGAGAGAAGAGATGAGAGAGTACGTTTCGCAACATAGTTTGACGAAATACGAACCTCTGAACGTGAGAGATGCATTTTACGGGGTAGGACCGAAATTTTCGTGAAACTGTACGAGACGAGAGAGGGTGAAAAAATTAAATACGTAGACGTGACCTCGCTCTACTCGTTTATATGTAAAAGAGGTGAATTTCCGGTTGGGCATCCAAAACTGTACGTGGGCTTGGCAGAGTGCAGGGATTTCGCTGGCGAGAATTATGAAAATTTTTCGGTAAAAGTCAATGGTGTAGTTTATTGCAAAGTTCTACCACCTAGAAACTTGTTGCACCCTGTTTTGCCCGTGAAAATGCACAATAAGCTTTTGTTTACTTTGTGCAGAACCTGTTGCGAGGAGATGAGCCAACTAGTAGCGGAGCCCATACGATGTAGGGTGATTTTTTGACTAACCAAAGATAATTGCAAATGCACCGAACTACTTATGTTAGGATGCCCACTGAGTCATATGTTAAGAGCCTTTGCGTATCTAATTAGCCTAGGCTGGTTAGCAAAAAATCACCCAGGTGAAAATTTTCTAACCGGATGAAAATTTAGGATAAGCATAAATACACCCCCCAGAAGCTAATTACAAATCGGTTTGTGAAAAAACCGGTGCCGACCAGAGGAGGGAGGGGTTAAAAAATTTTTGACCCAAGGTGAAAAAATTGTAACCGCAAAGGACTTTGGCTAATGAATGTACATGCCAAATGTAGCATGTGTGCCAATCCGTACCTTTGGGAAATGGTTCCGGGTGCAGTTATAAGGGTCAAAAGTACCCCCAAAAATATCACCTAGGTGAAAAAATTCTAACCACATCAAATTTTGCTTTAGTTTTGTACCACTAGCCCGTGCCTTCAATGCTTTGGTAAAAAATAGGTGCTGAGGGGTGATATCCACCCCCAAAGATTTTTTCACCAAGGTGATTTTTTCACCAAGGTGATTTTTTCTAACCAGATGAGCTTTACATATATGATTTGTTATGGTGCCAATAACAAAAGTTTTAAACGATTTGTTAAAAATCCGGTACCAAGGGTAATTTTTCCCCATCCGTTTAACCCTAAAAGCAAGGTTTTTAATCAGTTTCAAGACTTTTAGGCTCAAATATACCATCCAAGAAATTTTCACATCATTGAGACTTTAATAACGTATGGTATCAACCCTTTGTAAAAAAGAATATTTTTAGGGGCAAAATACAACCCCTAAAAATATTTCACCAAGGTGATTTTTTCTAACCAGGTGAGCTTTACATATATGATTGTTTATTGTGCCAGTAACATTAGTTTTCAACGATTTGTTAAAAATCCGGTACCGAGGGTGATTTTTGCCCCCTAGTTTAACCCTAAAAGTCTGGTTTTTAATCAGTTTCAAGACTTTTAGGCTCAAATATACTATCCAAGAAATTTTCGCATCATTGAGACTTTAATAACGTATGGTATCAACCCTTTGTAAAAAAAATTTTATTAGGGGCAAAATCCAACCCCTAAAAATATTTCACCAAGGTGATTTTTTCTAATTTTTTCCTATAAAAATCCTGTGCCGAGGGTTATTATTAACCCCCAGTTTAACCCTAAATGTCTTTTAATGAACTTTACATATATGATTTGTTATGGATCCATTAGCGTCTATTTGGCTCATATTAAAGATGCATGTTCTAAAATTTATAAGCAACCCATTACTGAAGAGATTTAGCGAAAACTTTACCATTTTATCTCTAACCCTAGATTTGAATGATCTTTAATATGAGCCAAGCAGAATTTTGATTCAAGTTGCCTATATCTGGAATCTCAGGCTTTTATGAGCAAAAAATTACAAAAATTTAACGGATCATATTTCTTAAACAAATAAATATTTTTAATTTTATTTTTTATATTCTTATGCAAAATACTGGATTTTGACTTTTTTATTAAAAAATTATTATAAATAAATATATAATGAAAATATTTTAGTTACAAATAATATGCTGCGCATAAAACACCCAGTGGTAAATAGAATACTTTTGAAAAAGCTGATCAAAGATTAATATTTACCCAATTACTTTTTCCCAATAACTAGGTTTTAGATTTTTTGTGCAGATATCTGCATAATTTGAAGAATTTGCAAAATTATCTTCTAAAACTACATTATTATAATCCACTTAATTATAATAGCACTCTTTGTCTTTATATTATGCTACTTAAAAACTTTTTTTTATGTAAAAACATGTTTATATATATTTTATTTATAAATTCGAAAAATTATATTTTAAAGTAATATGTTCAATTTTTTGATATAATCAATAAAATTTAACATATTTTATGTATTATATGGAAAAATTATTTTTTTAAATTAGCAAAAAAATTATAATTTTATGATTTTTTTTTTCATTTTTTAGAAAAACGCTTAAATAATACAACCTAAATTTCATTGACAATATTTTATTGTTTATTATTGAATAATAAAGATTTTAAAAATTAAAATAAAGTAAAACGGCACTTCTCCAGTGAAATAAATGCTAAAAAAATTATGTATGTGGACATTATATTGCATCTATAATAAATTTAAATTTTAAATAAATAATAAATAATACAAATTTCTTTACTTAATTAAAAAGTTATTTTACACCAATTACTTTTATTATAGCTTAAAAATTATAAAGAATTTTAAAAAACTGATTCTGGCGTAATAACCTATTTCAGTTGCTAAGATTAAAGATTAAAACTCTGATTTATTAAAATTTATAAAAATAAAATCTACTTAAAAATGAAGTTATTTAAACCAAGCCTTGAATTATTTGATTAAATAACTTGTCAAATACCTATTTTTGCTAAATAGCTTTAATTCCATATCAGTAACAATAAAATATTCAATATTATGTTTTGTTAGCTATATTTTGTTTAAAATTTCAAGACTAGCAGCTGAAGCATGTAAGTATGGAGGATTTTTTGCAATTTTGTTCACGTTTGAAACATGGGTGAAATATTTCTAAGGGTTGGTTCTCAACCAATAAAATACTTGATTTTAAAAGGGTTGATACCACATCTTATCCAAGTATCAATAATGAAAAAAGTTAGTCGGCGTTATATTTGTCTTTGAATTGATAAACAACTGACATTCAGGGTTAAACTGGGGGTTAAAAATCCCCATTAGTACATTACTTTTAACAAATCGTTGAAAACTAATGTTATTGGCACAATAAACAATCATATATGTTAAGTTCATCTGGTTAGAAAAAATCACCTGGGTTAAATATTTTTAGGGGTTGGTTTTCGCGACTTAAAATATTTTTTTTTGCAAAGAGTTGATACTATAAGTTATTAAAATCTCAATGATGCAAAAATATCTTGGATTGTATATTTGAGCCAAAAATTCTTGAAACTGATTAAAAACCTGACTTTTAGGGTTAAACAGAGGGGCAAAAATCACACTCGGTACCTGACTTTAAACAAATCGTTGAAAACTAATGTTATTTGCACAATAAACAATCATATATGTAAAGCTCAACTGGTTAGAAAAAATCACCTTGGTGAAATATTTTTAGGGGTTGGATTTTGCCCTTAATAATATTTTTTTTACAAAGGGTTGATACCATACGTTATTAAAGTCTCAATGATGCGAAAATTTCTTGGATAGTATATTTGAGCCTAAAAGTCTTGAAACTGATTAAAAACCAGACTTTTAGGGTTAAACTAGGGGGCGAAAATCACCCTCGGTACCGGATTTTTAACAAATCGTTGAATACTAATGTTATTGGCACAATAAACAATCATATATGTAAAGCTCACCTGGTTAGAAAAAATCACCTTGGTGAAATATTTTTAAGGGTTGGATTTTGCCCCTTAAAATATTTTTTTTTGCAAAGGGTTGATACCATACGTTATTAGAGTCTCAATGATGCGAAAATTGCTTGGATGGTATATTTGAGCCTAAAACTTTTGTAACTGATTAAAAACCTTGCTTTTAGGGTTAAACGGATGCGGAAAAATTACCCTTGGTACCGGATTTTTAACAAATCGTTTAAAACTTATTTTATTGGCACCATAACAAATCATATATGTAAAGCTCATCTGGTTAGAAAAAATCACCTTGGTGAAATATTTTTCGGGGTTGGTTTTTGCCCGTTAAAATATTTTTTTTTTGCAAAGGGTTGATACCATACGTTATTAGAGTCTCAATGATGCGAAAATTTCTTGGATGGTATATTTGAGCCTAAAACTTTTGAAACTGATTAAAAACCTTGCTTTTAGGGTTAAACGGATGTGGAAAAATTACCCTTGGTACCGGATTTTTAACAAATCGTTTAAAACTTTTGTTATTGGCACCATAACAAATCATATATGTAAAGCTCATCTGGTTAGAAAAAATCACCTTGGTGAAAAAATCTGTGGGGGTGGATATCACCCCTCAGCACCTATTTTTTACCAAAGCATTGAAGGCACGGGCTAGTGGTACAAAACTAAAGCAACTGTCAAAATTTGATGTGGTTAGAATTTTTTCACCTAGGTGATATTTTTGGGGGTACTTTTGACCCTTATAACTGCACCCGGAACCATTTCCCAAAGGTACGGATTGGCACACATGCTACATTTGGCATGTACATTCATTAGCCAAAGTCCTTTGCGGTTACAATTTTTTCACCTTGGGTCAAAAATTTTTTAACCCCTCCCTCCTCTGGTCGGCACCGGTTTTTTCACAAACCGATTTGTAATTAGCTTCTGGGGGGTGTATTTATGCTTATCCTAAATTTTCATCCGGTTAGAAAATTTTCACCTGGGTGATTTTTTGCTAACCAGCCTAGGCTAATTAGATACGCAAAGGCTCTTAACATATGACTCAGTGGGCATCCTAACATAAGTAGTTCGGTGCATTTGCAATTATCTTTGGTTAGTCAAAAAATCACCCTACATCGTATGGGCTCCGCTACTAGTTGGCTCATCTCCTCGCAACAGGTTCTGCACAAAGTAAACAAAAGCTTATTGTGCATTTTCACGGGCAAAACAGGGTGCAACAAGTTTCTAGGTGGTAGAACTTTGCAATAAACTACACCATTGACTTTTACCGAAAAATTTTCATAATTCTCGCCAGCGAAATCCCTGCACTCTGCCAAGCCCACGTACAGTTTTGGATGCCCAACCGGAAATTCACCTCTTTTACATATAAACGAGTAGAGCGAGGTCACGTCTACGTATTTAATTTTTTCACCCTCTCTCGTCTCGTACAGTTTCACGAAAATTTCGGTCCTACCCCGTAAAATGCATCTCTCACGTTCAGAGGTTCGTATTTCGTCAAACTATGTTGCGAAACGTACTCTCTCATCTCTTCTCTCTCTTTGTATTCTCGATTGAAATCACACTCCCATATTTCGTATAGCTTGTAATTATTAGCACGTATTCGATTGGCGATCGCTAACGTACGAGTATATCGATCTTCCAATGTTTCTGTGCAATTTTCGCTAACGGCTACGTCTCGGTTAATTCTGTAACATTTATAGCAACCGTGCCAGTAGCATCCGTAAAATTGCAAACAGGCGCCTCTGTGTGCTTCACCTGGTCTAGGGTCTGAAAAACCATCAACTTTCAAATTAATAGGCAATTTGATTTCTCTAAATCTACTTGCATGGTAAATGTAACGATTCAGGTCGTGTTCCATCCACACAAGCCATTTCAGTGCAACTGCTGACTGATTATCGTAAAACCGGTAACCGCAATTCGGTAAAATTCCCACTGTATTTGGCTTCAAAAAATTCTTACTGTACACTCGCATACAAGTACTCGCGATTGTCGTTGCCTCTGTAAACGGACAAACTTTGCCATTTTCCAAAAATGATTTTCTAAAAGCTATACATGCCAATTTTAATATTTCAACATCTTCTCTGTAGTTCGGTGCATTTGCAATTATCTTTGGTTAGTCAAAAAATCACCCTACATCGTATGGGCTCCGCTACTAAACAGGCTTGTACTCATGAGGATGAAAATTTGCGATGTTTTACAGGGACCTGGGTTTCTCTGGAAATTAAGAAAGCGATTGAAAAGGGTTATGTTATCCGTGAAATTTACGAAATTTGGCATTACAGAAAAATGGCAAAGTATAATTAGGCCACAAAGACTGGCGGTCTCTTTGCCGAGTATATCGACACTTTTTACAAGCTTAAAACTGAAGCCAGCGGCTTTCCGTCCGAGTGCATCGACGAGGCAGCTATCGACGCGTACATTGAAAATGTCAAGGTGAGCGAGGGCACTGAGCTAGAGAGAGAAAAAATTCAAAAGAACATGGCTCTCAGAGGTGTAGCAAAGCTTTGCTTAAACTCGCTTTGGGGATTTTTTGGTCAGCAGGAAAACAAATTGCAGACAAAGATAATTCGGGATCCTGCAGAGTTGCAAGCTCTTTTGGCTTGTCCAATGACCGAAGTGACTGGCGTTTTACCTGTTGAGGAACAAAGAAGGATGTTTCGAACCGTTAAATACAGCAAACGTAGTTTTGGCTGCTTACGTAACTGCTCAAGCGAGACTGAAACTTTACAGTTATCTCGAATACCTTGGCCCATCCAGCTTGTATTGTGACACAGATTCGGTATTATACGTTACTAACGAACAGGTGGGTTCTCCTGATTTACAGACGGGACCGCTTTTTGGAGATCTCACGAACGAACTCGAGGCGTACGGCCAAAACGCGTACATAACGTGTTTTGTCTCTGGTGGACCGAAATTTTACGCTCTGACGATCAGGAAAGACGACGGTACCTTTGAACAGGTATGCAAAGTCAAGGGTATTAGGCTAAATTATCAAAACAGTAATAAAACAAATTTTGATAGCGTAAAATCACTCGTGTGCGAGGAAATCGATGCTTTGACAGTGAACGACAACCATGCAATTAGACGTACAAAATTTCACGACGTCGTTACCAAAAAAGAAAGCAAAGTTTGTAAAGCAGTGTACACGAAACGCAGATATGTAAATGATAGTTTAAGTTTGCCATTTGGCCATGTTTAAAAATAAAATAAATAAAAAAAATTTTTTTGTTAAACTAAAACAATTGTTTTTCTTTTTCTTTCTTTCTCTTTTGAAATATTCCTAGCCTTTTTTTTCATTACCTTACAGTATTTGCAGAAGCAGCAACAGCAGCAACAGCAGTTTTCTACGCGTAGCGCATTCAATCCGCTTGCATAATTTTCAGCACTGATTAATGATCCAGCTCGCTTCGGCGTACAACGAGGCTCGCTAAGCGAGCGGGCGGCGGCGGCGGCGCGCGGGGGCCCCTCCCCTCCGCGGCTGCACTAGCAGTTTTGGACGCTGCGCGAGCCAAATTGAGCTTGTAGCAGCAGCAACTACAGCCGTTTTGATTACAAGCACGTTTACGATAAGACTTTCCAACTAAAAAATGGATCAATTTTATCGCGCTTGAAAACATCCATGGACTTGTATGATTAGTGGACCTACAGGTTTGCATTTAAAAATTTTTTTTTTTTTTTTTTAAATCACAATCTAACTTTGATTTTTTTTCTTCTTATTTACGCACGTTTACATCATGTCGACCAGCTTAACGATCGACCATTCGATCAAATTTTATTATACTACTCCATCTGGCAAGATATTTATAAAAAATTAGGCAAAAACATCGAGTTTCGAGAAGGTCTACCCGATTCTGCGGATTACTTGCCCGACAGAGACAAGGCGAAACTTTTGATTCTCGACGATCTTTTGATCGAGTCTTCGGATTGCGATGACATTTTAAATTTATTTACCAAAGGCAGTCATCAAGGTAACCTGAGCGTATTTTTCACCACGCAAAACTTGTTTCACAAAGGCAAAAATCATCGAGATATTTCTTTAAACTCGAATTACTTGGTGTTACTTAAAAATCCGAGAGACAAGTCACAGATACGTTATTTGGCTCATCAATTGTACCCTGAAAATTCACTCTTTGTACAACAGGCTTATCTGGATGCCACCACCAGACCTCACGGTTATCTTTTAACTGATCTCAAGCAATCGACTCTCGAAATTATACGTTTCAGAGCTGATATTTTTCCGCACGAAAGTGTCTATCAGACGGTTTACGTACCGATATATGCATATTCATCCGCAAAGAAAAGGAAAAAGATTCCTCCCATGTCCACAGTCATTTACGTATGATGGCGACGAAAAGACGTAGTAATAGCAGCAGCAGCAGCAGCACCAGCTGTACCAATAAAAAGTGCCCCATATCCAAAAAGCACGCAAATATTTTGAGAGCATTGAATCACCTGGAGAGCAGACACAGGGTCATTTTGCTCAGTGCTGCGGATCGCGATCTCATCAAGTATATATGCGAATGCGCCTTAAATATTTTGAGAGGCAACGTACCACTTAAACCGGATGAAAAAAATTGCCTCAGAAGACACGCCCGATAACTGAGATTACTGACTGCCGAGCGAAAAGGTGACAAATTCAAAGGTAAAAAACAGTTACTTGTGCAACACGGCGGTGGTGCCTTCTTGCCTGCTCTCTTAGCACCAATCATTACACCTGTACTAGATAAGTTTCTTTTGACTCGACTGAGTAACAAGTAGAAAAAAAAATGAATCACGCTGCTAAAATGATTCTCGTCCCAGCCGGTACGGCTATCGGTGCATCGGCAATGACTGCCGGTAACATTGAAAAATCGTCACCCTGTGGTGTCGGTGACATGTTTCAAGAAAATTAAAAAAAAAAACAGTACAGACACCGGGCACGTTTGAAAGCAGGCTTGATGCTGAAATGGCCGATATTTTACAGTCAGACAAGGAGGAATTTGAAAAGAGAGGATTTTTCAGCGATTCTTGCAACACAGAGCATGCACGAGCGTTGACCAAAATTTAAAAGTCGAAAAGTTACAGCACGAGGTTGAAGAAATGGAGGCAGCGCGAAATTTCGACGACAATATCATTGAAACGATACCCAAGAAATTTCAAGAAAAAGCCAAAAGTTTTTTAATGTTTGCACGAAAAGTCTCTTCTGTCGAGTGAGATTCGTACGCGTGCGCGGTACACCACTCCCTGGCGCAAATATAGTGGATTTGGTAAACGACGCTATGAGATCTAGAAAAAGAATCAGAGCAGCAGGACGGGGTCAGTTTTGCGCTGCACTTCGAGCTGCAGGTCTACCTGAAAACTTTGTTGGAAACCAAGAATTTTGGAGAGAAGGAGTTGTAGTTGCACCTCACTTTGCTTCTTCTACTTCTGCGGCGTCGCATTCGATTTTAGCGTCTCCGTTGCACTCGGCGAGTACACCACTGCGCAAAAATAAAACGTTTGCATCGGTAAACGATTCAACTTTCAAGGACGCTATCGACGCAGGAGATTCGTCACCAATAGACTCTGCATCGTCATCAAATACAAGTCCAACAGCAACAACAAGGCCCAACAAAAGTTTGAAAAGAAAAAAAAAAAACTCAACCAGAGTGTTCCCGGACGTTCGTCGTCGTTTCGTTCACCAGCTAATTCACCGCTAAAACAATGGAGTCGTATCAAGTAATTAAAAACCAAGAAGCTGTTGCGCCTCACGTATTTCAGCAAGAAACGGAAAATCCAATCGAGATTGCAGTTGAACCTATAGGTGTAGGGGAGATTGATTCTTCCGGCCAAAATAGCATTCTTGACGGACTTATTGTTTTATTGCCGTTTGAAATGCATTTAAACGGGTACGAGTTTTGCGGAGTCGGAACGCATCTCGATGAGCGTCTGCAAAAAAATAATCACGGGATAAATCCGCTTGACAAAGCCTGCTTACAACATGACAAGGATTACTCGAAAAACAAAAACCGGCGTAAAGCCGATCGAGTTTTAGCCGAGAAAGCATTTTCCCGCATGTTGTCCTTCCACGCCGAACCAGACGAGAGGACTGCCGCGTTAGTGACAGCCTGCTGTATGATTTCAAAAATTACTTTTGAGAAATTTTTCGATCGAATTCAAAAAGCTATTGGTTTTAATAAGAAAAAAAATAAAAATAAAAATACAAAGAATGAAAAAGTGATAAAGGAGAAAAAGAAGCAGAATACGAAGAAGAATCAAAAGCTCATTGTTAACGAAAAAGCAAAAAAGAGAAATATAACGTCAGTTAGTAAAAATAATAATAAAAATATCAAGAAGACGAAAAATATTAATAAAAAATTTAAGAATGGAAAGTTCATTGAATAAATTGTATTACAATCCAGAGCAACCTCCTTCGTTCGCAGGGGCTCACTATTTATTGCAAAAAACAAAAAACAAATTTGGCAAAGATACAAAACAAAAAGTAAAAAATTGGTTGGGCGAACAGGACCCATATACATTGCATAAATCGTTTAGAAAAAATTTTCCTCGACGCACTTACAACGTGTCAAATATTTATGACTGTTTTGAAGCTGACTTGGCAGATTTTCGTTCGATAAAATCTTTCAACGACAATTACACTTTTGTACTCTTCGTCATTGATGCTTTAAGTAAATTTTTATGGGTAGAACCGCTAAAAGACAAGTCTGGTGCTTCTGTAGCTGGTGCTCTGCGTAAAGTTTTCACCGAAAACCCCGATAAACTACCGGTTGTTTTTCAAACGGATAAAGGCCGTGAGTTTACAGCTAAAGTGGTTCAAAATATTTTTAACGAGTTTAATATTGAGTTTCGTTTGAATCGGAATCCCGACGCTAAAAGTGCAATAGCAGAACGCGTCATTCAAACGATAAAACATCGTTTGTGGCGTTATTTTACGCGTAAAAATACACGCAGATACATTGATTTTTTGCAATCTATCGTGCATTCTTACAACCACACCGTACATTCAGGTACAAAGATGACTCCTGCTAGTGTGAACTTACATAACGCGGACATTGCCCGCTCCAATCTGGCAAAAAGGTATATGCGTTGCAATGAAAAAAAAAATCAAGAAAACACCAAAATATAGCGTTGGTTCAGTGTGCTCCAGACGTTTTCCGAAAAGGTTACGAAAGTGGGTGGACATTAGAGTTGTTTAAAATTGCACGCGTTTCCACTGCAAGGCAACCACCAGTGTATACTTTGGAAGATTTGGGAGGTGAAATTATAGACGGAATTTACTACGAGGAAGAACTCGAGGAGAACTTGGAAGAACCTGTCGGGAAAAACTTGAACGAGGCTGCATTTGAAATTGACGAAATTTTACAAACAAAGGGTCGCGGCAAATCTAAGAAATACCTCGTTAGTTGGCGCGGTTATCCTGCTAAGTTCAACTCTTGGATTCGGGCTAGTGATTTGATTGATATCTAAACATGGGGAAGAATCAATTTTCTATTGTACTACCGAGCAACAGCAGTATGCAAAGGACCCCGCACAAACCTTATGGGATTCGGGTTTCGGCGGAATTGGCTAAATTTTTGGTATATTATACATTTCGTCATCCTGAGCAAAAGTCTCAATGGGCACGAAGCTCCAAAATGCTTTCTTCGGCTCCCACAAAGCTCCGAAGCTCCACAGATCCAACATTATTTACTACTGGAAAAGGTCATATTTTATTTTTTTAATGCATCTTTTGATAAATAAAAGTACATAGTCTTACGTTTTTGAGGTCGCTAAATTCAAATCTGATGTCAGAAAAATGATATTGACAGTTGACAGCTGTCAACTTGCTGTCAAGCGGTAATTTATAATCGGGATTTATGAAAATAGCATATATATATGTTTTTGTTGTCGTTGAATTCAAATCTGATGTCAGAAAAATGATATTGACAGTTGACAGCTGTCAAACTGCTGTCAAATGGTAATTTATAATCAGGATTATGAAAGCAGCACACATATATATGTTTTTGTTGTCACTGAATTCAAATCTGATGTCAGAAAAATGATATTGACAGCTGTCAACTTTAAATGTCAATTTTTTGTCAGCAGATTTGAATTCAGTGACGAAAAAAGCATATACATATGTGCTGATTTTTTAAATCCCGATTACCTTCTACCATTTGACAGCTAGTTGACAGCTGTCAATATCATTTTCCTGATATCAGATTTAAATTCAGCAACAACAAAAACATATATATGTGTGTTGGTTTCATAAATCCCAATTATAAATTACCGTTTGACAGCTAGTTGACAGCTGTCAACTGTCAATATCATTTTCCTGACATCAGATTTGAATTCAGCGACAACAAAAACGTAAGACTATTTACTTTTATTTATCAAAGGATGCATTAAAAAAATAAAATATGACCTTTCCCAGTAGTAAATAATGTTGGATCTGTGGAACTTTGGAGCTTTGCGGGAGCCGAAGAAAGCATTTTGGAGCTTCGTGCCCATTGAGACTTTTGTTCAGGATGACGAAATGTACAACATACCAAAAATTCAGCCAATTCCGCCGAAACCCGAATCCCATAAGGTTTGTGCGGGGTCCTTTATACCCACAACATGACAACGCATTTTATCACGTACCTACCAAAACAGATTGATTTGGGTGGCGAGTGGAGCGTAGCTTTAACAGAAATTCAAATACCAATGACTATGCATCATGTCAAAAATAATTCAGAAGACACGAGAGTAGCGAACGAAATAAGCATTTCTCCGGAAACGAAAAACAATTTTCAGAGGATAATGCAATTGTAATTCAACCTCGATTTCCGAAAGCAGACCCAAAAATTGTTTCGCATATTTGTCCCGGTATATTTGCAAACATACAGGTACTTTTAGACGAGCTAAACTTAATCAGATCTGTACGACCGCTTTTCGGCTTCACGAGTAATCGTGGAGGTTATGTCGTTCTGAAATTGATTTGTAACGAAAGTTGCAAAAGTAACGCTCTGCATAGCTTGAAAATTTCTAAAAAAATTAGAAACATTTTAGGTTTTGAAAAAAGTACGTACGAGCTTCGGGCTCCAGGAAAAGTACAAGTTACAGCTGAAAGACAGCCTAATTTACTCGCTAATATACCTAACATGCTGATGATATATTCATATATACTGGAGCCATGGGTTACGGGAGACGTGTATACACCTCTTTTGAGGAGCGTTTCTCTCGACTTTGAGAAGTACATTTACGGCTCTGTAAGGGTAAAAAATTTTTCACCGCCATCTTATGTACCCTTGTTGTGCAATTCATTTAGGTCAATTGAAATTGATTTACGTGACCAGATTGGGTCACCGGTGACATTCGATTCCGGAACGTTGACAGTGACGTTACATTTCAAACGCACAGACTAGAAGATGGCTCATTACATCGATTATTTCAACAGCCAAATAGGCAGCAGCGGAAGCCCTGTGCAGACAGGTATTAATCGCGTTTATATCGGTACACCGTATCAACGAGGAAGTGGTATAGGCTCTTTTCTTGGCGGTTTATTTCGCAGTATTTTACCTATATTTACCAGAGGAGCAAAAGCTGTTGGTAAAGAAGCTTGGCGTACAGTTATCAACGTTCTGTCAGATGTTGCCCGAATCAAAGCACCGGTCAAGGAGTCTCTTCGCACTCATGCACGAGAGTCTGTCGGTAATTTAAAAAGAAAAGCCGAAGATCAGCTGGATAAGTATTTAATGGAAGGCTCGGGTTATAAGTATAAGCATCCTGCTCTCAGCAGTCATTTACTGAACACGCTCGGTACCTTGAGCACTAAACATCGTAAAAAACAGAAAAAAAATATCGCAAAAAGTAAAAAAAAAAAGAACAAAAAAATTCAAAGCTTAAGTCTAAAGTTTTGAAAAAAAAAAAGAAAGTACAGAAAAAAAATAAGAAAAATCGAGTGAGTAACAAGGTCATTGATATTTTTTCAGGATAATTGAAAAGTTCAAAATGGCGTTTCTACATACTCACTCGTGCGAGTCTCTCAAGAGCGAGCTGGAATTATTTACAGTACCTTCAACTCAAGTAACGATAGAATCGAGTCACTGGGTTCATTACAAGCCTATAGCAAGTTTATCGGATGATTGCCCGATAAAATTTAATATACCCGGGAATATTACTCCGAGTACAATTCAATATGTGAAATCGATGCTTCTCGTCAGTCTTTCATCGACTTTAGCGGTTAATCAACGTTTATTAACGATAAATAGGTTTTTTTTTTATATAATGGATATAGTCATTGATGCACAATTTTTTAAGGGAATTGACGGACTTTTACTACCTAAGGAGGTTGCCGTATTTGCACTCAATGACGATTTTTTATGCCACTGGATAATAAAACCTCCATACAATTCTACAAAAATATCATACAACTCCCAACGACAAAATAATTGGCTAACCCACAACCACCACGGATTAAATTGGTTTCACGGAGACATAACTGGCAAAATTTTTACGAGAAATTTACAATCAATATTAAAAAAAGCAAGAAAAGTTTACGTACGTGGACGCGACAAGGTAGTATTTCTACACAAAATCATAGCAAACGAAGTCATAAATTTAGATCAAATTTAGATCAAATCATCGATTGTCCATCTTTCCAAAATTTACCACGGAAAAATTTATATGGCATACAGCATTCAATAAAATTCAATCACGAGAAATACAGCTGCGCACTTAGCAATGCTCAACGACTAAAGGTTTGGTTAAATCAAAATTTCAAAAATCTATCTCAAGGGGAAGACACAGTAGACGCATAAAAATGAACAGCTTAGAAATTTTGGGATTTATATCTAAGATACCCTCCCACACGGTTGGAGTTTTTCTAGCCGACTAGATACCTCGACTCTGGACAAAGCCTGTTGCTTTTGTATTCATCACCCAAGGCAATTCACTACCTGTTCAGCATTGGGTAGCCGTTTACGTTAATTGCAGAGGACATGGTTTATTTTTTGACAGCTATGGATTAGCACCATACGTCATAAATCACGTCAGACCTTTAAGAAAAAACTACAAGCGATTCACCTGGAATACAAGACAACTTCAAAGTGCATCATCAAACGTCTGTGGTCAATTTTGCATCATGTTTTTGCAGTACATGACTCGCGGATTAAAAATGAAAGATTTTTTAAATAAATTTACAACAGACTTAAAACTAAATGACAGAATAGCTGCGCATTACGTCAACAGACTCAAACGCAATGCAAGATATATAATAAATCGTAGAAACCTCGCCTTTAGTCATTTGAACGAGTACTTCGGTAAATGTATAAGCAGAGACCTGAGATTACAAAATTGTAACTGCAAAACACTACCATTTTAAATTAAAAAAAAAAATCATCATGGCCAGCTCAAACCAAAATTTGCTGCTTTCATCTTTTTACGGCATCAAATCTTTTACGAAAAAAGTTTACATCGGTTTTGGATTGGATAAGTCTGAAACTGAATTTGAATTCGTTTTCCGACTATGCGGCAACAATTTCAATTTTGGGTATTTGGCTCTCGACTATGACGGCTTGCAGTCCTTACGCTCATATTTCCAAAAAATCGACGACTACTTTTGCGGAAAAATATCAGAGGATAACTTAAATTGAAGAAAACGATTTCACCATTAAATTTACTCACTGTTATCAAGAAAAAGCAATAGAGATATCTTACGAAGACACCCAATCTGATAATAATGATAAGAAATCAAAAGTGAGTTTAGTTTTGCAAAAAGTAAGTTTTATCGTTTTTTTAAAAGTTTCAACTTTTACATTCAAAAACCGATTATCTATCTATGTTACAAAAAAAATTCATTAGTTATTTAATCGATTGTTTGAACAAGAGTGGAAAAAAAATTATTTCACAAATTAACGCTAAAGATGTGAGACAAATCTGCGAACGTTTTGACGAAAAGGTTAGCGAAAATTTACAAAATCAAGTGAACGAAGAAAAAAAGGACACAGAATGCAATTTACGTTTGGAATACGCTCATCTCTACTTAAAAGAACTTTCTGTTCTTCATTTCAATTACTTGATATCTACACTGAATGATGCATTTGAATAGTATAATCAAATTTGCATATTAATTCTCTAATTATATTTTTCTTTAATTTTAAACTCTTAAAAAAAATTATGTATTATCTTTATATATGTTAACCAATGTATCTAATTTTAAGCACGATTATAAACTTAACTTTTGTAAAATTATTGTAAACCATGATTTACTTTTTTTATAATAAATACAAAAATTATATGATAAAAAAATCTTTAATTCATTTCAAACAAACCTTGCCTTATCTTTTTTAAGAAAAAAAGAAAATTAGTTTCTTGTTACACTTAAATCAAAATAAAAAAAATAATTTAAAAATTTAATTTATGAAGAAAAATTATAAAAAATGAGAGAATCATCATTATCTTAAAAATATGAAATTAACAAATTTAAAAAAAAAATTTTAAACTTATAGGAAGAAAAAAGCGTTGACGATGCAATTTATAAAAAAAAAAGAGATTATTATAATTATAATTATTATATAAAAAAAGGTGAGGCATCATTTCAACCCCACCGGGACGTCAGAGTTCAGACACTCATAGCAAGGTCGGAGTATACATGACAAATCACCAACACATTCATATATGTCTATCTCGTATTTTGCTGAATTTGCAGTCTCGCCACAGTGGTACTATTACTACTATAAGAAAGTTACTTTTTACAGTGTATTTAATAGAAAATAATAATGCACCATTGAATAAAGGCTAAATTGAGGGGATACTTGGACGAAATTCTCCAAAAAAGAAAAGGTGGGAAATGTGCTGGTTTTGGACTAATTTGAAAGGGGAAACAAAATCCAATTTCAACCCACCGCTGGGCCCCCCAGTGGGGGGGTTAAAGTTGGGGAAAAATGGTTTTTTGCAAATAACTCAAAAAGTAAGCAAAATAAAAAAAAAATCAAATAAAAGTTGTAGCTCAGAAAGACCAAGTTATAAGCGGTCAAAGTTTAGACCTTTTTTACCAAATTTTAAAAAATCGACGTTTCACAACAAAAAAAAGGAACGCGTTTGATGGGTTTTTTGGATTTTTTGGTAGTTAAAAATGTTAGATATTTTGATTGCTATTTTTATAATGTTTAATTATCACTTTTACTAGATGTTTAAATTCTAAACCCAAATTATTCTAAATCGAAATTATTAAGATAAAATTAAGACCTATTTGACCCCTCTCCCCTTAAATTCGAATTCCTTGCGATTTCAATGGTTTTTAAAGTTTAGGAAGTTCCTTAACAAAAAAAACATTTAATTTTGTAAAGTAATTAAAATTATACTAATAATAATTAAATTTTTCGTTCATTTATATTTTTAAATATAAATAAATCTATTCGATATCTTGAACTAACAATTCTTGGTTATTTCTCATCTGGCTAAATAGTGTGAGGCTCGTCAGTACGCTAACATTTAATTTAAAATAAAATTTTATTGTTTATTAAAAAATATATTATGCATAGTAATCTACGAAAAGGCTAAATAGTGTACGTACTGACGAGCCTAACTCTATTTAGGAAAGGCGAAATACCAATAACTGTTAGCTTAAATATCGAATTACGTATTGAATAGATTTATTCATAGTTAAAATTAAGTTTTGTTTACAAAATTAAAAAAAAATTATCTTTCAAGATTAACTTCACATCATAGGGAATAAACTGGAAAGGCCCTAGTAATATCTCATATTTTAAATATTTTTTAAAATAATCCCGAATAGAATCTGAAGTATGGGCTGATCTGGTCGGAATGCTTTGAAATAAAATGCTAAATAATAAATATAGTTGAAAAATCCAAAAATTTTATTTTCTCCTTTTTTATCTTAGGGGTCTTCCATAAATGACGTCCACGATTTTTTTAAGGTTTTTGAGACCTCCCTACCCCTTGTCTGATTTGTCACATAAAAGTTGACCCCCCCCCCCCCTTTCGGACGTCACAAATTTATTTTATCACCCCCCTAGAAAAAAAGAGAAATGAATTTTTTTATACAAGTTTTGTAAGTTAAAAAAAAAATTTTATGATTTAAATAGAAATCTGAATTTTATATAGATAAAAGTATAATAAAATTTTAAAACTATATTTGTTAATTCTACGTATAAGTAATAAAAATATAATTATAAATTAAAAATATTTGACCCCAAGAAAAAATAGTGTACCTAATCGAATTTCAAAGAAAAAAAGAGACTTTATAAAAAGAAAGAATTTTTATTTTGAATTTAAAAATACTTGATATAAAAAAAAAGGTTTTTTTATGATGTATTATATTTCCATAAGCATATTAAAATATTTAATTTCGGAATATTGTAATTTTTTCAATTGATCTCTTTTATTATCCATAAAAAAAAATTAAGATATCAAAGAAAAAAAAATTTTTTATTGCAATAAATTTGAAGAAATTTTTTTTAAGCATAGCTTCTTTAAAAAAATTTTTTTTTCATAAAAAAAAATTCATGGACGTCTGATTCATCATTTATCGTACCTTCTCCTTTGTCCAAATCGTCACGTTTTAAGATGAACCTACCTACCCCCAAACCCTGGACGTCATTTATGGAAGACCCCTTATACATTGTTTGAGTAAAGTTTTTGTTTACTTATTTTTTTAAATAGTATATAGACCTAATTGTTTAAAAAAAAAATAATGTTTTTAACTAATTCTTTAATTAAAATATTGGCCATGAAACTACCCTTTGTACAAAACATTGTTCTTAACTGGTTCTATTAGGTGTATGCATAAATTTTAGTCCGATTTTTCAAATTCTTTAAAACATTGCTTGTAATTTATATTTTTCCTATAAAACGTCATTGTTAATGTAATCATGTTACTTACAAAATATTTACGTTTTATTACTTTTTTATTCTTGCAAATTAATTAATTTTATAAATAGAAACAAAACGTATCTCTTGGTGCTTAGGAATGTTTTTTGCATCTTAAATGTAAAGATATCAAAATTAATTAATATACTTCTTTTTCTGTTGCATAAAAAAATCATGTTTCACTGCAGATTTATAATTATACAAACATCTTCAATTATACAAACATATTCAAACAAATTATACAAACATATTCAAATAAACATAAATATAAAAATTAAAATCAGTGAAACCCTACGGGTAAAAAGAAATAAAACATAGACGTCGGGTGAGTATATTGTGCACCAACTGCCGTTCGTGGAGCATAATTACTATCAAAAATTTTGATTGAATTGTGAACTCATTTGCACTGAAGGAATTCCAGGCGATAGTTTTAACAACAGCAGTTTTTGCCGCCTACAACTCATCTAAATGGCGTCAAATCATAGTAGTAGCGTGATGCGAGACAATTTAAGGGTCACAAGGATAGAAGACATACAAGTAAGCAAAACAGCCATATGAGCAACAATATGGGATTCTTGAAAAACAAAAAGGTTCAAGCCATACAAGGATGACTTTCTTTTCATTTATAGCTGAGGGCAAGTAATCGTCGTCAACAGATATGAAAATTAGTCAAGCCAACAAAAAGTTTAGAAAATTAAACCATAAATTAGCATCATCAGAATCTATTTTTAGTCAAAAATTCAAACTCAAGGGCTTAAAATTTAAAAAGCAAATATTTTGGAAAATTAAATTTTTTAAAATTTTCGGCAACTATAAAAATATTTTTAGCTTAAAAATAGGTAAAATTTTTAATAAAAAGAAAAATTAAATTACCTTTGATACTAACAACAAGATATTGAAGAAAAATTTTTCTATGTTAAAAAAATATGGAAAAATTCATAGTTTTTCGGTTTCTAAAAGGGCCAAAAGCCTTATAATATCAAGAAAAATTGATTTCTCTTATATTTTATTTGCCGAAAGGATGACAATCCTTACAAAAATATTGCAAATACTCTGCGTTTTCAAAGTAATTCATGCAAATCAGGAACTCAAACTTCTATAAAAAGGTTACAAAGGAAAAGAAAAAAAAATAAATTTTTACCCAATATTTTCGTCCTAAATTCTCGTCTCAGAATCTCGTGACGATTTTTTAAATTTTAACTCCTCGTAGAAAAAAAAAAGTAGAGGTGTGCGGTGACAAGTAAGAAGTAAAAACTTCAAAAATAAAAATACTTCTTTTGGAAAAACACAACTTATGTCTATTATTAATAAAAATCAATTTTTTTTTAAGTTTAGATTTTATTCTCTATCAAAATGTCTATAAATAGTAGGGAATGTACCCAAAAATCAATAAAATCCCAAATTATAAATTTTCATTTTTTCTTTATTTTAATATCCTATTTTAATTAAATTGTCAAATTGAGATGTATCATTCAAAGGATACCAAAATTACTATACCTTTGTGAAATTTCCCGCAGAATTCAAATTTTTGGTAAGCTTTTCATTTGGTCACGTGACTTAGCGGGAAATCAGCAAAATAAGTAACAAGTCAAAATTGAAAAAAACGAAAATCGGTATTACTCGCTTAAAACAAAAATTACTCTCGGGAAATTTTTTTCAGGAAAAAATATGCAATGTTTTGAAAATTTAGAGAAAAAAAATTTTTTTTTAGCGAGAAATTTTTGAGTTATTTTCACTTAAAGTTTAGCAGAAATTTGAATTTTCCTGCGAATTAACATACAGTAGGAAAAATCTGACTGAAAATTCGAATTTTTTATCAAATTTTGCATCGAAAACCTACTTTTTTTTCTTTCTTTAACATTTTTTAAAGCTTTTTTACGGGATTTTCAAAAATGGTGGCTGAGGAGAGAAATTTGAACAAAAAACTTTAAATCAGCAAAGTAACCTTCAAAATTTATAGAAAACCTTCAAATTCGGGGAATCATCTATTTTTAACTTGTTTTATCGAAAAAAAACCAAATTTCCTATTTTTGAGACCTGGCATATCATTTTGTGCGTTTTATCCATGGAATTACCCGGAAGTCAAATCCGGTTTTAAAATTACGACCCAGGCAATCCAAACCGCGAATAGCCTGGCTTAGCATTATTTTTATTTAGAATTCTATTTTTTTTCTTGGAATAGGATATGGCGTTGCTTAGATGACAACTTCAACATGGACTTTTTTTCTGGAGGCCAGATGGGTTATCCAATCCTAAGCCGTCCAACAAGTTACATCTTTAAGAAGGAACTTGTTTTTGGAGGCACGGTGTTCTAGCCAATCGTCTAAAAGGGAATGCGATCATCTTTATTAAAAAAATACCTCGCCCACCTCATTTTTTTATGCTAAAATTGAAAACATACAAATTAAAAAAATGTAAAAAATGACATTTCTTGGATTCCAAATTTAGCCATTTTTTGCACAAAATAGTATATTACGGTCCTAGGACAGAAAAATAAAGAATGTTTAATTGCCAAAAAAAGGGGCCTAATACAAATATTCAAATTTAGTTTATTCACCAAAAAGGCTTAAATATCAATTATTTTCATATTAAGTTTAAGTTATTACTATTTTATATTGTTTACATTTTTATAGCCCAAAAAGTTCCATAATAATATTAAATATATTCTCTCGCCCAAAAGGTTCGAAGATTGAATCGCAAATTTCTTTTCTCGCCCAAAAGGCTAGATGAATGTATCTAATTTTCTTTTTCTCATCCAAAAGATTTGATGATTAAAGATTATTGAAGTATTTTTAGTTTATACTATTTTTATTACCAATAAATTGTTTACTCATTTTTTTTATTTACTTGCATGTAGGTTAAAGTCAACCTATACCTAATCCTTAACTCCTACATTCCTTATTCATAAAAGAAAATTTGGAAATTAATTGGAGCAGTTTTAGAATCACAGTAGGTAAACGATCATTGTTACAAACAAAAATTTGAGAAATCTTGTAGATGGCCAATGCATTTTTTTTATGGAATCCTCGATAAAACCATTACCAACTTGTAAAAAATCACCCGGTAGAAAGGACGGATTTCATTTCTCAGCTTGCTTTAGATTTATTAAAGCCCCAGTTGCAGGATAGGTTGAATCTTCGAGGAATCCATGTTTATTTAAAAAACATATAACCGGTTTGTGTAAACACAACCTAAATGCATGGAACATGTTTACTTCCAGCTGAGGACTAGGTATTACATAAAAGTTTGTTTTTAAAACATGAGCATTTTAAGGTTTTACACTTATTTTTTAAAGCTGCGCAATTGCATTTGCTAACACCCTGGTCACAAAAAATAGAAATTTTAGCAGCTGCTTCTCGCAAAGAAATACTTTCTTTTTGAAAAGGCTCATTTATATCGATTTATGTTTGCTGTAATTCATTCTGCAGGTACCAATTATTTAAGTTACCAACGGCCGTTGAAATTTGATAAAGTTCGTTCCGAAAATCTACCACTTAGCCTAGAATATGATGGGCATCTTATGGTCCGCGGTCAACCTTAGGTACACCTACTAAAACCGTTTCCCCAAGAAATTAGAAAGTGACTAGGCTATTTTAAATTTTCAATAAACGTAAGTAAACAAATATGAGATTGATAGAGGCATAAAATGATAAATTTTCAAAACTCTAAAACGCCTAGTACTTTTATATTTTTTTAATCCTCTTAAAATAATCTTCTTCACTCGCTACAAAATGACTAGTACTTTCGTTATTTTTATGGTAATTTTTATCTAAAATATAAAGTGCCTAATCCGGCCTCGTCACTTCATAAATAGCCTAGGCTATTTACAAACTGACGAAAATAAACAAAACGCCTGTGACATATACATTGATATTAAACTCAATCCAATCAAAGCTTTCCACAAAATTAAAAAATTAAAAAAGATAAGAAAAAAACTACAATATTAAAAAATTACTTCAATTTTTTCCTAATATGGTCAGCTTCGCTCTATCCGTCATTGACGGTATCTAGTAAATAAACAATTAACCAAAAAAAGGACAAAGACTACTGCATAATAAGGTATGGTTTCCATCCCCAGCAAATTTTTCACATTTTTTTGACTCAATTTGATAATTTACAATAGAAAATACTATCGCAAGGGTCAGCTACCCCCACCCCCCTCCGTTTTCTGGGGGAAGATCAAACAGGTTTTGAACTCCAAAATTATTATCTCCGGACGAATCATCCGATTAAGGCGTCATCCTTAAGGTGTCAAAATTTTGGTTTTGAAAAAATACACCTAAATAATTTTTTTTTTTTTTTTGAACCCATTTTAAGGTATAAACTAACAGCCAGAAAATTGAGATATTTTGGGATAGAGGAAAAACTCCTTTTTTTCTTGCTCAGAAAAACTTTGCCTAAAACTACTTTTCAACATACCGTCAGAAAAATGGTAACTTTTAAGGTGCGTCACTCGCAATTATTGACGATTACGTAAAAGAAATCGTTTTTTATTTTTTTACTTATTTTATCATACCATCTTAATATTTGATTTTTAATCTAAAATTAGCTTTTGCAAGGTCTTTCTAATGTTTTATTATATTTTTTTCATAAAAAAACGATATTTCACCTATTCCTAAAGGACTTCATTTATTTATGATAAATAATTATTTTGAAGAAAGTGATTTATGCTTAAACCATCTATTAAGTAGTCCATAAATAACGACAAAATGAATTATATAATTATTTAACGTAAAACCTCATTTTTAATTACTATATAGAAAATCCGCAGAAAGATTTTGCTTAAGATGATCAACTTTTTGAAGAACACAAAATTGAAGACACGCCTTCCTGGAACATTTCTTTGGCCTCCTTTGACCATATAAAGTGACAAAAGAAAATATTTTGCTTGTAACGTGTTTACAAATGCATAAAAATAAAAATTTCGAAATAAATCTGTTGAGCCGCCAAAATTTATAAATTGAATAATATATTAATTTTATAAAATTTTTCTAAGACTATAATAATATCACGACACACACACACTTATAGAGCTGAACATGCTCAAGAAGATTAAGAGAGAGGGGAGAAGGAAGAAGTCGGAAGATGATAGACGGCACGCGACAACGTGAATCGACGACTAGCTACCTGTTTAAGAGGTCGCGCTTTGATGGATTATTAATTGTTTTTATTAATCTAGGCGTCGACCATTACTCTAAATAAATAAAAGTATTACTTTAATTAATGATTTAAGTAAATTCAATTAGAAGTAAAAAGATTAACATTTTAAACAATTAATTAATTTTAGAATTGGTCTTTACGAACAAAGATGTTAATAATACTACTACTGCATGTGGTATACATTTAAATACTCAACATAGTAGTGGAAAATTTAATTGAAAAATTTTTCAATTTTTCAATAATTTTTTACAACTGAAAAATTGTGTAATGATGTTATAAACACAAATAAATTGAAAAAAAGTGATATTAATAATTAATAAATATTTCTCAAATCGAAAAAAATGCCAGAGCCGGTGGGAATCGAACCCACGATTCTTTCATATCTAGTGAAATCGCTTTTGCCAACTAAGCTACGGCGTCCGGGCCAATCCACCGACTTTATTTTGACATCTTCTTGAATTTGAGAGGGCAACTCTTCGACCTAGTGCCATTTTTAATAATAATTTTAAGAATTTATCGTTCGTTATATTTTTAAACAATTAATTAATTTTAGAATTGGTCTTTACGAACAAAGATGTTAATAATACTACTACTGCATGTGGTATACATTTAAATACTCAACATAGTAGTGGAAAATTTAATTGAAAAATTTTTCAATTTTTCAATAATTTTTTACAACTGAAAAATTGTGTAATGATGTTATAAACACAAATAAATTGAAAAAAAGTGATATTAATAATTAATAAATATTTCTCAAATCGAAAAAAATGCCAGAGCCGGTGGGAATCGAACCCACGATTCTTTCATATCTAGTGAAATCGCTTTTGCCAACTAAGCTACGGCGTCCGGGCCAATCCACCGACTTTATTTTGACATCTTCTTGAATTTGAGAGGGCAACTCTTCGACCTAGTGCCATTTTTAATAATAATTTTAAGAATTTATCGTTCGTTATATTTTTAAACAATTAATTAATTTTAGAATTGGTCTTTACGAACAAAGATGTTAATAATACTACTACTGCATGTGGTATACATTTAAATACTCAACATAGTAGTGGAAAATTTAATTGAAAAATTTTTCAATTTTTCAATAATTTTTTACAACTGAAAAATTGTGTAATGATGTTATAAACACAAATAAATTGAAAAAAAGTGATATTAATAATTAATAAATATTTCTCAAATCGAAAAAAATGCCAGAGCCGGTGGGAATCGAACCCACGATTCTTTCATATCTAGTGAAATCGCTTTTGCCAACTAAGCTACGGCGTCCGGGCCAATCCACCGACTTTATTTTGACATCTTCTTGAATTTGAGAGGGCAACTCTTCGACCTAGTGCCATTTTTAATAATAATTTTAAGAATTTATCGTTCGTTATATTTTTAAACAATTAATTAATTTTAGAATTGGTCTTTACGAACAAAGATGTTAATAATACTACTACTGCATGTGGTATACATTTAAATACTCAACATAGTAGTGGAAAATTTAATTGAAAAATTTTTCAATTTTTCAATAATTTTTTACAACTGAAAAATTGTGTAATGATGTTATAAACACAAATAAATTGAAAAAAAGTGATATTAATAATTAATAAATATTTCTCAAATCGAAAAAAATGCCAGAGCCGGTGGGAATCGAACCCACGATTCTTTCATATCTAGTGAAATCGCTTTTGCCAACTAAGCTACGGCGTCCGGGCCAATCCACCGACTTTATTTTGACATCTTCTTGAATTTGAGAGGGCAACTCTTCGACCTAGTGCCATTTTTAATAATAATTTTAAGAATTTATCGTTCGTTATATTTTTAAACAATTAATTAATTTTAGAATTGGTCTTTACGAACAAAGATGTTAATAATACTACTACTGCATGTGGTATACATTTAAATACTCAACATAGTAGTGGAAAATTTAATTGAAAAATTTTTCAATTTTTCAATAATTTTTTACAACTGAAAAATTGTGTAATGATGTTATAAACACAAATAAATTGAAAAAAAGTGATATTAATAATTAATAAATATTTCTCAAATCGAAAAAAATGCCAGAGCCGGTGGGAATCGAACCCACGATTCTTTCATATCTAGTGAAATCGCTTTTGCCAACTAAGCTACGGCGTCCGGGCCAATCCACCGACTTTATTTTGACATCTTCTTGAATTTGAGAGGGCAACTCTTCGACCTAGTGCCATTTTTAATAATAATTTTAAGAATTTATCGTTCGTTATATTTTTAAACAATTAATTAATTTTAGAATTGGTCTTTACGAACAAAGATGTTAATAATACTACTACTGCATGTGGTATACATTTAAATACTCAACATAGTAGTGGAAAATTTAATTGAAAAATTTTTCAATTTTTCAATAATTTTTTACAACTGAAAAATTGTGTAATGATGTTATAAACACAAATAAATTGAAAAAAAGTGATATTAATAATTAATAAATATTTCTCAAATCGAAAAAAATGCCAGAGCCGGTGGGAATCGAACCCACGATTCTTTCATATCTAGTGAAATCGCTTTTGCCAACTAAGCTACGGCGTCCGGGCCAATCCACCGACTTTATTTTGACATCTTCTTGAATTTGAGAGGGCAACTCTTCGACCTAGTGCCATTTTTAATAATAATTTTAAGAATTTATCGTTCGTTATATTTTTAAACAATTAATTAATTTTAGAATTGGTCTTTACGAACAAAGATGTTAATAATACTACTACTGCATGTGGTATACATTTAAATACTCAACATAGTAGTGGAAAATTTAATTGAAAAATTTTTCAATTTTTCAATAATTTTTTACAACTGAAAAATTGTGTAATGATGTTATAAACACAAATAAATTGAAAAAAAGTGATATTAATAATTAATAAATATTTCTCAAATCGAAAAAAATGCCAGAGCCGGTGGGAATCGAACCCACGATTCTTTCATATCTAGTGAAATCGCTTTTGCCAACTAAGCTACGGCGTCCGGGCCAATCCACCGACTTTATTTTGACATCTTCTTGAATTTGAGAGGGCAACTCTTCGACCTAGTGCCATTTTTAATAATAATTTTAAGAATTTATCGTTCGTTATATTTTTAAACAATTAATTAATTTTAGAATTGGTCTTTACGAACAAAGATGTTAATAATACTACTACTGCATGTGGTATACATTTAAATACTCAACATAGTAGTGGAAAATTTAATTGAAAAATTTTTCAATTTTTCAATAATTTTTTACAACTGAAAAATTGTGTAATGATGTTATAAACACAAATAAATTGAAAAAAAGTGATATTAATAATTAATAAATATTTCTCAAATCGAAAAAAATGCCAGAGCCGGTGGGAATCGAACCCACGATTCTTTCATATCTAGTGAAATCGCTTTTGCCAACTAAGCTACGGCGTCCGGGCCAATCCACCGACTTTATTTTGACATCTTCTTGAATTTGAGAGGGCAACTCTTCGACCTAGTGCCATTTTTAATAATAATTTTAAGAATTTATCGTTCGTTATATTTTTAAACAATTAATTAATTTTAGAATTGGTCTTTACGAACAAAGATGTTAATAATACTACTACTGCATGTGGTATACATTTAAATACTCAACATAGTAGTGGAAAATTTAATTGAAAAATTTTTCAATTTTTCAATAATTTTTTACAACTGAAAAATTGTGTAATGATGTTATAAACACAAATAAATTGAAAAAAAGTGATATTAATAATTAATAAATATTTCTCAAATCGAAAAAAATGCCAGAGCCGGTGGGAATCGAACCCACGATTCTTTCATATCTAGTGAAATCGCTTTTGCCAATGGTGGATTGGCCCGGACGCCGTAGCTTAGTTGGCAAAAGCGATTTCACTAGATATGAAAGAATCGTGGGTTCGATTCCCACCGGCTCTGGCATTTTTTTCGATTTGAGAAATATTTATTAATTATTAATATCACTTTTTTTCAATTTATTTGTGTTTATAACATCATTACACAATTTTTCAGTTGTAAAAAATTATTGAAAAATTGAAAAATTTTTCAATTAAATTTTCCACTACTATGTTGAGTATTTAAATGTATACCACATGCAGTAGTAGTATTATTAACATCTTTGTTCGTAAAGACCAATTCTAAAATTAATTAATTGTTTAAAAATATAACGAACGATAAATTCTTAAAATTATTATTAAAAATGGCACTAGGTCGAAGAGTTGCCCTCTCAAATTCAAGAAGATGTCAAAATAAAGTCGGTGGATTGGCCCGGACGCCGTAGCTTAGTTGGCAAAAGCGATTTCACTAGATATGAAAGAATCGTGGGTTCGATTCCCACCGGCTCTGGCATTTTTTTCGATTTGAGAAATATTTATTAATTATTAATATCACTTTTTTTCAATTTATTTGTGTTTATAACATCATTACACAATTTTTCAGTTGTAAAAAATTATTGAAAAATTGAAAAATTTTTCAATTAAATTTTCCACTACTATGTTGAGTATTTAAATGTATACCACATGCAGTAGTAGTATTATTAACATCTTTGTTCGTAAAGACCAATTCTAAAATTAATTAATTGTTTAAAAATATAACGAACGATAAATTCTTAAAATTATTATTAAAAATGGCACTAGGTCGAAGAGTTGCCCTCTCAAATTCAAGAAGATGTCAAAATAAAGTCGGTGGATTGGCCCGGACGCCGTAGCTTAGTTGGCAAAAGCGATTTCACTAGATATGAAAGAATCGTGGGTTCGATTCCCACCGGCTCTGGCATTTTTTTCGATTTGAGAAATATTTATTAATTATTAATATCACTTTTTTTCAATTTATTTGTGTTTATAACATCATTACACAATTTTTCAGTTGTAAAAAATTATTGAAAAATTGAAAAATTTTTCAATTAAATTTTCCACTACTATGTTGAGTATTTAAATGTATACCACATGCAGTAGTAGTATTATTAACATCTTTGTTCGTAAAAACCAATTCTAAAATTAATTAATTGTTTAAAAATATAACGAACGATAAATTCTTAAAATTATTATTAAAAATGGCACTAGGTCGAAGAGTTGCCCTCTCAAATTCAAGAAGATGTCAAAATAAAGTCGGTGGATTGGCCCGGACGCCGTAGCTTAGTTGGCAAAAGCGATTTCACTAGATATGAAAGAATCGTGGGTTCGATTCCCACCGGCTCTGGCATTTTTTTCGATTTGAGAAATATTTATTAATTATTAATATCACTTTTTTTCAATTTATTTGTGTTTATAACATCATTACACAATTTTTCAGTTGTAAAAAATTATTGAAAAATTGAAAAATTTTTCAATTAAATTTTCCACTACTATGTTGAGTATTTAAATGTATACCACATGCAGTAGTAGTATTATTAACATCTTTGTTCGTAAAGACCAATTCTAAAATTAATTAATTGTTTAAAAATATAACGAACGATAAATTCTTAAAATTATTATTAAAAATGGCACTAGGTCGAAGAGTTGCCCTCTCAAATTCAAGAAGATGTCAAAATAAAGTCGGTGGATTGGCCCGGACGCCGTAGCTTAGTTGGCAAAAGCGATTTCACTAGATATGAAAGAATCGTGGGTTCGATTCCCACCGGCTCTGGCATTTTTTTCGATTTGAGAAATATTTATTAATTATTAATATCACTTTTTTTCAATTTATTTGTGTTTATAACATCATTACACAATTTTTCAGTTGTAAAAAATTATTGAAAAATTGAAAAATTTTTCAATTAAATTTTCCACTACTATGTTGAGTATTTAAATGTATACCACATGCAGTAGTAGTATTATTAACATCTTTGTTCGTAAAGACCAATTCTAAAATTAATTAATTGTTTAAAAATATAACGAACGATAAATTCTTAAAATTATTATTAAAAATGGCACTAGGTCGAAGAGTTGCCCTCTCAAATTCAAGAAGATGTCAAAATAAAGTCGGTGGATTGGCCCGGACGCCGTAGCTTAGTTGGCAAAAGCGATTTCACTAGATATGAAAGAATCGTGGGTTCGATTCCCACCGGCTCTGGCATTTTTTTCGATTTGAGAAATATTTATTAATTATTAATATCACTTTTTTTCAATTTATTTGTGTTTATAACATCATTACACAATTTTTCAGTTGTAAAAAATTATTGAAAAATTGAAAAATTTTTCAATTAAATTTTCCACTACTATGTTGAGTATTTAAATGTATACCACATGCAGTAGTAGTATTATTAACATCTTTGTTCGTAAAGACCAATTCTAAAATTAATTAATTGTTTAAAAATATAACGAACGATAAATTCTTAAAATTATTATTAAAAATGGCACTAGGTCGAAGAGTTGCCCTCTCAAATTCAAGAAGATGTCAAAATAAAGTCGGTGGATTGGCCCGGACGCCGTAGCTTAGTTGGCAAAAGCGATTTCACTAGATATGAAAGAATCGTGGGTTCGATTCCCACCGGCTCTGGCATTTTTTTCGATTTGAGAAATATTTATTAATTATTAATATCACTTTTTTTCAATTTATTTGTGTTTATAACATCATTACACAATTTTTCAGTTGTAAAAAATTATTGAAAAATTGAAAAATTTTTCAATTAAATTTTCCACTACTATGTTGAGTATTTAAATGTATACCACATGCAGTAGTAGTATTATTAACATCTTTGTTCGTAAAGACCAATTCTAAAATTAATTAATTGTTTAAAAATATAACGAACGATAAATTCTTAAAATTATTATTAAAAATGGCACTAGGTCGAAGAGTTGCCCTCTCAAATTCAAGAAGATGTCAAAATAAAGTCGGTGGATTGGCCCGGACGCCGTAGCTTAGTTGGCAAAAGCGATTTCACTAGATATGAAAGAATCGTGGGTTCGATTCCCACCGGCTCTGGCATTTTTTTCGATTTGAGAAATATTTATTAATTATTAATATCACTTTTTTTCAATTTATTTGTGTTTATAACATCATTACACAATTTTTCAGTTGTAAAAAATTATTGAAAAATTGAAAAATTTTTCAATTAAATTTTCCACTACTATGTTGAGTATTTAAATGTATACCACATGCAGTAGTAGTATTATTAACATCTTTGTTCGTAAAGACCAATTCTAAAATTAATTAATTGTTTAAAAATATAACGAACGATAAATTCTTAAAATTATTATTAAAAATGGCACTAGGTCGAAGAGTTGCCCTCTCAAATTCAAGAAGATGTCAAAATAAAGTCGGTGGATTGGCCCGGACGCCGTAGCTTAGTTGGCAAAAGCGATTTCACTAGATATGAAAGAATCGTGGGTTCGATTCCCACCGGCTCTGGCATTTTTTTCGATTTGAGAAATATTTATTAATTATTAATATCACTTTTTTTCAATTTATTTGTGTTTATAACATCATTACACAATTTTTCAGTTGTAAAAAATTATTGAAAAATTGAAAAATTTTTCAATTAAATTTTCCACTACTATGTTGAGTATTTAAATGTATACCACATGCAGTAGTAGTATTATTAACATCTTTGTTCGTAAAGACCAATTCTAAAATTAATTAATTGTTTAAAAATATAACGAACGATAAATTCTTAAAATTATTATTAAAAATGGCACTAGGTCGAAGAGTTGCCCTCTCAAATTCAAGAAGATGTCAAAATAAAGTCGGTGGATTGGCCCGGACGCCGTAGCTTAGTTGGCAAAAGCGATTTCACTAGATATGAAAGAATCGTGGGTTCGATTCCCACCGGCTCTGGCATTTTTTTCGATTTGAGAAATATTTATTAATTATTAATATCACTTTTTTTCAATTTATTTGTGTTTATAACATCATTACACAATTTTTCAGTTGTAAAAAATTATTGAAAAATTGAAAAATTTTTCAATTAAATTTTCCACTACTATGTTGAGTATTTAAATGTATACCACATGCAGTAGTAGTATTATTAACATCTTTGTTCGTAAAGACCAATTCTAAAATTAATTAATTGTTTAAAAATATAACGAACGATAAATTCTTAAAATTATTATTAAAAATGGCACTAGGTCGAAGAGTTGCCCTCTCAAATTCAAGAAGATGTCAAAATAAAGTCGGTGGATTGGCCCGGACGCCGTAGCTTAGTTGGCAAAAGCGATTTCACTAGATATGAAAGAATCGTGGGTTCGATTCCCACCGGCTCTGGCATTTTTTTCGATTTGAGAAATATTTATTAATTATTAATATCACTTTTTTTCAATTTATTTGTGTTTATAACATCATTACACAATTTTTCAGTTGTAAAAAATTATTGAAAAATTGGAAAATTTTTCAATTAAATTTTCCACTACTATGTTGAGTATTTAAATGTATACCACATGCAGTAGTAGTATTATTAACATCTTTGTTCGTAAAGACCAATTCTAAAATTAATTAATTGTTTAAAAATATAACGAACGATAAATTCTTAAAATTATTATTAAAAATGGCACTAGGTCGAAGAGTTGCCCTCTCAAATTCAAGAAGATGTCAAAATAAAGTCGGTGGATTGGCCCGGACGCCGTAGCTTAGTTGGCAAAAGCGATTTCACTAGATATGAAAGAATCGTGGGTTCGATTCCCACCGGCTCTGGCATTTTTTTCGATTTGAGAAATATTTATTAATTATTAATATCACTTTTTTTCAATTTATTTGTGTTTATAACATCATTACACAATTTTTCAGTTGTAAAAAATTATTGAAAAATTGAAAAATTTTTCAATTAAATTTTCCACTACTATGTTGAGTATTTAAATGTATACCACATGCAGTAGTAGTATTATTAACATCTTTGTTCGTAAAGACCAATTCTAAAATTAATTAATTGTTTAAAAATATAACGAACGATAAATTCTTAAAATTAAGATTAACATTTTATTTTTGTTGTCGAGAAAGTAAAGTTAATTTTGATTATAGATTATATTTTTAATGTAATAATTTTTAATTTAATTTAATAAACGCATTTACTTTTGTTTGTGTTGCATAAAAAAATCATGTTCACTACAAATTTTTAATTATTTGAACACATTTAAACTATTCACAGCAGCGTAGGTGAAACATTAATGAAAAATTATAGGTTCTGTTTGATTCTACAATTATAATAGAGAAAATAAAAAAATTTAACTGAGTACATACAGACAGACAAATAAATTTTCAAATATTTATAGTATATATAGTATTAAGATATGTATATATAGATGGTTCTAGAATTGACTGAATCAAAAAATACCAATGGCGACATTAAAATTTTATCATATTTTTCAGATATTAATCAAATTTTCAAAAATTTTAATCTTTCCCAAAATTTTTTATTTTAACTTTATTTTAACATCGGTTTTATGTAATTTCGTTTTTTTGGACACAGGCACACAAATAAATTGTTAAAAGATCCATAAAAAATAAAAAAATGAAAAAAAATTTTTTTACCAGCTTCAAAAATATTTGATAAAATTTTAAAGATACCTCCGTTTTGAATAAAAATTTAGGAGCATACGTAAACATTGGTGCCAAATCGAATACTACAAACTTGTGACAATAAAATTTGTCAATAGTCTCGAGATATTTCAATTTTTTTTTAAATTTTTAAAAATTTTATCAAGTTCAGAATCACTGAATATCTCAAAAACTACGATAGCTGAGCAGAAAATTTTATGGCCTATGTCACCAACGGACATTTTTTCTTTATTTTGACACCGGTTTCATGACAATCGGTTAGGCGGTTCTTGAGTCATTAGGGTATAAACAAACAAACAAACAGACAAATAAATTTTCAGATATATATAGTATTAAGATATATAACAGACTCCCAAGAAAAAAAATGTTTTTTAGATTTTTTAAGCTGCTCAAGCGTTTTTGAGTGGAATTTTTTGAAAAAAAAAAGTTCCACCTAAACCGCATCTAAAAATATTTAGTCGTTGAACAGCGCTGATGCATTTTCTATTTTTGAAAAATGCCTCAGGATCACTGTACATATAATTTTAGAGGTATTGTACACAGGAGATTTTTTTCTGCGCACGGCCACAGGCAGACATCTTAACTTTAGATTTCGCGTGTGTTCATAAACAAGATTTTTTAGTATAGGATTTTTATAGAATTATTTCAGACTTTAAGTTTATATTTTTCTTATTTCGTAATGGTATCGTGCAGTATAATTAATTGTGGAAATGTGTACGTGAAAAATCATATAAACGAAAAAAAAATTAGTTTTTACAGGTTTCCTAAAAATTGAAAACATAGGCAAAAATTGTTTCAAATTTTTAAATCATCAACTGACGCTAATATTGGCATTATATTAGCTACTAAACAGTAAATACTAATTGTGAATAAATTAATTTAGTCATCTTATTTTAAACTATGCATACAAAATTACACAATTAAATTATTTTTATATCATGTAAGGTTACGTTTACTTTATTATGCAAAACTGACTCTTTTTATCATAGAAAAAAAAATTTTTATTTGTAGTTCGGGTTTGCTCAGAACACTTTGAACCTTCTGATTTTGCTATAAATTATGTGAAAATTGTATTACATAATTATTCACACAAGAAAAAACGTAAGCTTAAATTACATGCTGTACAAAAATGATTGTGTCTTTGCCCTTTAGAAAATAATGCAATCTCCACAGTGAGTATATCAAATTATAAAAGGTAATATTAACTTTTGTCTTAAAATTAATATTTCTTTGCAATATAAATCAAATTTTACATAAATTATGTTTACAGAGAGAGTTCTATGAATACGACGAAGAAAATGTTAAAAAGTCACAGTCCGTTACAAAAAATAATTCAATAGCTCCAACAATTGCAGAAATTTGTTCAAAAAGAAATGGGCAATATGCAGTAATTTATTGAAAAATATCTAATGTCAACAGTAAGAAATTAATGTTGATGAATTGTATATAGGGAAGAATCAGCATTAAGCAAATGTAATAGAACGCAACCAAACATAGGACCTGTACATGTAAATAATGGTAAATTGAATATTCTTGTTATTATTTTCTTAATTAAATTTAAAGCTTATGAATATCAATTAAGTTAGAGTCAAGGATGGGGTGGTGGAAACTTTAATCTTTGGCAAGATGCTTCATTTAAGTCTTTCAAAGAATAAATCCTTGTGATATTAAAAAAATGGTTGTAGTATTTGCTTCCTACAAAGTTATTTAGGTTTTGAACAATCGAGTTGAGTACTCCCACAGAAAAAAATTAGGCACTACATAAAAAAAAAAAAATTCTGTATTTTTATTCATTAGAAAAGTCTCAAATTTCCTTAAAGTGTCCACCATTGCCGGATAAGTATAGTGATTTGGCCCCCCTCCCCAATCGCAAAAAAATTATTTGTATCCACAAAGTATTATAAAAACTAGCCGAACGCCGTTGGAATTAGCTTCCTAGCCCATATTAGGCGCCCTTAAACCTTAAAAAACCTTAAAAATCGGGTTTTTTACGGTTTTTTTTTTGTTTCTCCGCACTGTGTTGAGCTATTAATCTGAAAATTGCGTAGAAAAAAAGGACATAGAATGTATTTTTAACCTTCATTGGTTTTAGAACCTTAAGGGGCAGTACACGTTATAATCCAACTTTTTTGAAAAAACCTGATTTTCAGAAAATGTTTGCCCGAAGAATTTTTTCTTTGAAAATTTATCCTTAATTTTGTAAAGATAAATTTTCAAAGAAAAAATTCTCCGAGCAAACATAGTATAAAAACACCCAAACTCACAGTTTTGAATCCACAAAAGTCTTGGCAATGTTTCAGAGGGAACTCTTCTTAGATTTTCAATTTTTGGTTAACATTTTTTGAAAATTAGGTTTTTTCAAAAAAGTCGGATTTTAACCTGCACTGCCCCTTAAGACCATTTTAAGACCCCGAAAATTTATTTTTAATTTTCAAAAAATCGGTTTTTTGAGCATAAGAAAAATAGCCAGCGTTTAATTTCTTCAAATTGACCTAAAAAGATACTTCTAAAAAAGTTTTTTTTCTCCTAAAAAGACCACCTTAAGGTTTCCTAAAAATGAAAAACAAAACAAAATTTTTTCAAATTTTAAATCATCAGCTGACCCTAATATTGGCAAACATTATATTAGCTACTAAACAGTAAATACTAATTGTAAATAAATTAATTTAGCCATCTTTAGTCATCTCATAGCCTAAAAAAAAACAAAGCGAAAAATGAAATGTATTTAAAGCGTAAAAACATATGCTTGAAAAAATAAGGGGAGGTTCAGAAACAAATGTTTTCGATTCTATTGCATTTTAATCGTGTAGGGGCAAAGAAACGCGTTTTTTGAGTTTTGAAGGGGTGGGAATGAGCTCCCCCTCATGGACAAGACTGATATCGTTAAAAAATAATTTTCTTTTCCTTTTTAGTCCAATTTGAAAGAATTAAAGGCAGGAATAATTTTTTGAGTTTAAAAAAAACAGACTTTTCGAAAATGCAAAATAAATTTTTGGGCTCTTAAGGTGGTCTTAAGTGGTCATAAGGGTCTAAAAACAATAATTAATGAAATATATTTTAGTTAAAACGTAAAAATAGATGCTCGAAAAGATTAAGGGAGGTTCCAAAATGAATTTTTGCAATTCTATTGCATTTTAATCGTATACAGACAAAAAAAGCGTTTTTTGAGTTTTGAAGGTGTGGAGATGAGCTCCCCCTCCAGGACAAGACTGATATCAGTAAAATATACTTTTTTTACTTTTTTAGGTCCATTTGAAGAAATTAATGGCAACTTTTTTATGCTCAAAAAACTGATTTTTAGAAAATTAAAAATAAATTGTCGGGGTCTTAAAATGGTCTGAAGGGTTTAAAACCAATAAAAATGCATTTTGTGCCCTTTTTCTCTACGCAATTTTCAGATTAATAGCTCAACACAGTGCGGAGAAACAAAAAAAAACGCAAAAAAACCGATTTTTAAGGTTTTTTAAGGTTTAAGGGCGCCTAATATGGGCTAGGAAGCTAGTTCCAACGGCAACGGCTAGTTTTTATAATACTTTTCGGATACAAATAATTTTTTTGCGATTGGGGAGGGGGGCCAAATCACTATGCTTATCCGGCAATAGCCTTTCTGCAATTGTTGAAGCTATTGAATTATTTTTTGTAACGGACTGTGGCTTTTTAACATTTTCTTTGCTCGTATTCATAAAACTCTCTCTGTAAACATAATTTATGTAAAATGTGATTAACATTGCAAAGAAATATTAATTCTAAGACAAAAGTTAACGTTACCTTTTATAATTTGAGATACTCACTGTGGAGATTGCATTATTTTCTTAGGGCAAAGTCACAATCATTTTTGTACAGCATGTATTTTAAGCTTACGTTTTTTCTTGTGTGAATAATCAGGTAATACAGTTTTCACATAATTTATAACAAAATCAGAAGGTTTAAAGTGTTCTGAGCAAACCCGAGCTACAAATAAAAGTTTTTTTTTCTATAATAAAAAGAGTCAGTTTTGCATAATAAAGTAAACGTAACCTTACATGATATAAAAATAATTTAATTGTGTAATTCTTTTATGCATAGTTTAAAATAAGATGACTAAATTAATTTATTCACAATTAGTATTTACTGTTAAGTAGCTAATATAATGCTTGCCAATATTAGGGTCAGCTGATGATTTAAAAATTTGAAAAAAATACCTCTAAAATATTATATATACCTTGCTCAGGATCCTCTGGCGGGTATGAAGCTGCTAAATAGAAAAGGCAGCATAAAAATAAAATTTCGGGACGTATTTCGTACTTTTTTGGTCGCTAAGAATGATGGAACCATTTATTTTAAATTATTTTTTTAAGGAAAAAAATTACGGGTAAATTTTAGTGATTAAAATACCAAAAATTAGACAGTTTTCGAAGTCAAAAACTTGCTGCGGACTATAAAATGTTTTAAAATTAATTTAAAAGGGCATTCCGCATGTCTTTTGGGTCACTAAAAATAATGAAATTAGTTATTTTTATTTGTTTCTAATAGTTTCAGAATTATGGGCCATTATCTTGAAATTTAACCAAAATACTTCCGTTTGGTCTCATTTTGTTGTATTAAGAAACCCTTTTAATCCCAATTTTTTAATACAATTTTTCATCAATGATTCTCTCATCGTAATAGTTAATAAACCAAATGTACATTTTCGGCCCAAAATGACCAATTTTTAATTGATGCTAAAATTTTAATTTTTGATAAAATTGAGTTTTATATGTCCCACAATTTTTTGTAAGTTTCCAAAAATTTCTTACTCGTTCTTTTAGCTTTAAATATTTCCGAGATGTGGTTCTACAAATTTATTGATAAAGTATGATTTTTTTTAAAAACCTGAAATTGAGACTCTGTCTTTAAGTTATCATTTCTGCTAATTGAAGTATCAAGGAATAAGTAAAAACTTTTTGGAAACTTAAAGTTTATACAAAATTTTTGAGACGTAGAAGACCTATTTTCAATAAAAATTTCAATATAGGCTGCAATTTAAGAATTAGTCATTTTTGGCCAAAAATGGGAATCGCTATAATCAATAAGTCTATAGCGATGAGAGAATCGGTGATAAAAATTGCGGTTTGCAGGGATCGAAAGTTGTCTTATTACAAAAAAATGAGACCTATTGGAAGTATTTTAGTTGAATTTCAAGATAATAGCGTTATTTGGGAAACTACATACAAACCCTATTTTATGACATTGTTGTAACATTGAACTAAACAAGCACCCTTAAAAAGAATCTGAGCAAGTAATTCTGCGCTAGTTAAAAAAACACAAAAATATGATAATTTACCTTTCTAGAGGTTCGAGCATTCTTTTAATGACGTATGAAATTATCAATAAACTTAGATCCAATCATGAGTTTAATTTTTAAACATAGTTTCGAGGCTGTAATAAGACCATATAAGTAGTTGTATCAAGTTATAGTGAGAAGATAAAAAAAAAACTTAGACTATTTATTACAAAATAAAAAATAAAAATTTTTACCATTAAATTATGTATTTATCTTTTTTTTTGGGAATGAATTAATCGCGTCAAACGTGGATTGACTGCACTAATGATTTGAAATGTAAGTTTTCGAAAAGTACTAAAAATCAGCTGTAAAATCGTAGAACTTTCAGGTTCTGGAAAGCCTCTAATTTTAAAATGATTTTCTCGAAATAAAGATCAAAAATGTTTCGTTGTTTCTGTGCAATTTGGCCATGGAATGATCTTTTTAACTTTACCTTTACCAGAAGGACAAAAGTAAGGTAGTGAAGGACAAAAAGAGTGAAGGACATTTCTATTTAATATTATAAAAAAGTTACCTTTCTGATAATGTCATACGAGGAGCAACGATTTGAGAAGTGTTAGAAGAGCTATCACTATCTTCACTCGGTGATGGTGTAGTATTACGCCTTTTTTCTTCATATCCAGATTGCACCTTTTCTATCTTCACATGCATTTCCATCTAAGTATTAAGAGTTTACATTACTATAAGAACTCAGATTTATAATTGTGACGTATTTTCGAAAGGTATAATCATTATTTTACCCTTTGTGCATAACTGAACAATTAATATGAATATACTTTTGCATAAATAAACAATTAATATGAATTAAATAAAAATTAAATTTAATTGAATACCATAGATATTAAAATAAATATTATTATTTTTTTCTAAAAAAAAGAAAGAAGGTAAACACGTACACTATAAATAAATAATGAGTCTATTAGGCTGGAAAAAATACCTAGTTTTAAAAAATAAGTTTTAAACATCTTCCGATAAGAGGGACTAGGGTTGGCGAGGGAGGTCATTTAATGGGGGGGGGGGGGCGAGGGTGATCTAACTCAATCGAAAACTTATCGTTTTGTATCATAAAAACATAATATACAATTTTTCATTAATATGAACCACTTCCGAGTCATAGCATGAGGAAAGTTGGGATTTTTGCTAAAAAATTGTTACATTTTTTAAAGTTTTCTTAACTCATTAACGCCAGGGTGGACAGTATTGGAAATGAGAAAAATTAAGTATATTCCCTTATAGATAAGTGGCTTAAAAGTTAATCCTTTTATTAAAATTTCAAGCTCTTTCAGAATCTGACATTAGTTTTCACCTATAACCCTTAAAAATACCCTAAAAACGGGGATGAAAGAGGTAGGTCAGGCAATATTAGGAAATGTTTGGTAAAATCAATGAAAGAACCCTTAAAAATACCCTAAAAACATGAAAAATACATGAAAAAAGATCGAATTTTATTGAAAAATGTTTGAATATAATATTTTTTATGTAAATTTAAGTAAACATCGTATACATTGAGATCTCATTCATTTTGGTTCTACTTACAAACCTTAAAAGGTGGATAGGAGTGGTACTCCAGTTAAAATACGAGTTGGGTTGTATTATCACTGACGAATACCAGATTTGTTCTACTATAGGTTTTTTGGGTCGCTGAACACGAAAGTTGGAGCCATTTGGCAGAGAAATTGGGGCTTCACCCTTAAATTTGCAAAAACTAACCCCAAACAGGGGTTTTTTTTTACATACTCGCACTTTGAGCCCTCAGATTTGCACTACATGGGTTTTTTGGGTGTTAAAACAATAATTTCGACTTCTTTTTAAAAAATAATTAAAATTTCACCCCTAAATTGTTTTTGCTATTTTCGTACTTTAGCATCTAGGATATGCCCATATAGGTTTTAGGGTCGCTAAAAAAAAATCTCGACTCTTTTTTCATAAATATTCAATATTTTACCCTTAAAATAGCTAAAATTACCCCTAAAAAGGGTGTTTTTGCTATTTTCGTACTTTAGCATCCAGGATATCCCCATATAGGTTTTTTGGATCGCTAAAAAAGAATTTTGACTTCTTTTTCATAAATAATTAAAATTTAACCACGTACAATGGATGCTCAAAGTGCAAAAATAGCAAAAACACCCCTTTTAAGGGCAGTTTTAGCCAATTTATTGGTTAAATTTTATTTACTTATGAAAAAGAAGTCGAAATTCTTGATTAACGACCCAAAAAACCTATATGGGCATACCCTGGATGCTAAAAGTACAAAAATAGCAAAGTGCGAATATGTAAAAAAAAAACCTTTTTGGGGGTAGTTTTTTCAAATTTAAGGGTGAAGTCCCGATTTCTCTGACTTTCGTGTTCAGCGACCCAAAAAACCTATAATAGAACAAATCTGGTGTTCGTCAGTGATAATTCAACCAAACTCGTATTTTGACTGGAATACCACCCCTATCCAACTTTTAAGGATTGTAAATAGGACCAAAATGATTGAGACCTCAATGTATACGAAGTTTACTTAAATTTACATAAAAAATATTATTTTCAAACATTTTTCTATAAAATTGGATACTTTTTTCATGTATTTTTCATGTTTTTATGGTATTTTTAAGGTATTTTTAATACGTTTTTTAAATAAATTGTATTTTTGTGCGATAAAATAGATGATTTAACAGATGTGTGCTTGTATTAGTGATGTCGTGTTTAAGACGGAAGCATGCTTACACAATGATCATAAAAAACATTGAGCGAGTATCAATAAATGAGAGAGAGATGAGGTAAAGAACATTGGCCGTATTCGTGGGTTGCGTCAAACCAATGCGTTTCAGAGTACTTGACTTGGTTTGACGCGACCCCTAGTTTGATCAAAAGCCCAAAGTCGTTTGTAAAGACGAAAATCTATTCCACCCCCCTTTAGTACCAACATAAATATAAATTTAGTAAATTACTAAATTTCGTTTTCGAATACGGCCATTATTGAATTTTCTTCTTTCTCTACTTCTTCCTTCGTCTTCCGCTCCTTTTTTTTTAACCGAAAGAGTAATCATGGCTGACACGCAAGAAGGACCATCGCGTGGTTTTTCTTAGTTGGTTTTCTATTGCATAATTTTGGGATTTATAATTAAAGTTGTGTACACGACAAAGTTTGGAACATGAGGATTATTTTGATATATAAATTTTTGAATGACAAATCGATTTGGTGATAATTTTGCGATTGACAGAAGACGTTGTGACGGTATAATATGTAGGTTATTTTGGAGCATTAAGTGCACACGATGCTGATACCAAATATTTAATGTAATCGTTTACTTTTGAAATTAAAAGGTATATTTTTAATTGCCGATATTGAAATTATTACTCCTTCTTATTTTTTTATTTTATTTTTTAATAATATTTGTAATTTGTCATTTAAAATTGGCCCTCTTGATTTCTCTCTCTCTCTCTCTCTCTCTCTCGCTTATCGATAATTGCTTGATAGAGCCAAAGAGGTTAAACTAATAGAGTACACAAAAGTATAGTTGAGCGCGAGGCAGGAACTGTAGTACAAACATACAGCGGGTGAGGTTCCTCTTTGTCAGATTAGTTAAAAAGTGGGAGTTCTTTCTTTCTCTCAATCTACACAGAAAGAGGTTTGAACCGCTCAAGTCGGTTCTAGTAGGAACCGAATATTACTCTTACCATAAGAACTGAAAATGTTTATGCTAGAACCGAGATTCACGGTTCTAAATAACTAGTGAAAAACCTTCTCTTGAAAAATTATTATTTTTTTCAAAGTCAAAATTAGTTAAAAGAATATTTTTTATATTTCTTTTATGAATCGCGTACATTAAATTAAAAAACATATTTGTAACTAATTTTGATTTTGAAAAAAATAATAATTTTTTAAGAGAAGATTTTTAACTAGTGTTTAGAACCGTGAATCTCGGTTCTAGGCATAAACATTTTCCGTTCTGATGGTAAGAGTAATATTCGGTTCCTACTAGAACCGACTTGAGCGGTTCAAACCTCTTTCTGTGTACTGTTCTGCATGTATGTATTAGTAATACCTATACACTAATTCAACTCATAGCATTTCTTCCCGCACTAAAAATTTACAACGTTTTGCATTTGAAATTTTATTTTTTTAAAGAATTTACTGAAAATACGTTTTATGAGCACCGAAAATGAAAAAGAAAAATAGACGAGGCCGCGACTGCCACCATGGTTTTCTGGTAGTTTGGACCCTATGGAATGCAAAAAAACGTGAACATGAAATCGGCGATAGATGCCAAAAATATTTTGCCACATTTATGTCAAAAACCGTGTTTTTCGTATCTAAGCTACCCTAAATTTTCAAAATAACTTTTTAGGTAAATGAAATAAAAAAAAAATTAAAAAAAATCTAATTGCCAAAGAAAAACTACTCTAGAAGAAAAAAAAAATATTCTTTTTACGATGAAATTTAGCCAAGTTATCATCAATTTAAGATTTTACTCAAATTTTTCTTAAAAAAGATATTGAAAAAAGTCTGTTTCTGAACTTAAAATATACATTATTTGCTTGATTATTATGTTAAAATACTAATTTTTTTTTTTTTTAATGTTTACTCTAATCCCTGAGTATTTATTTCTTCAAGAAAAAAATCATTTTTTTTACCACATTTCAACTTTTAGGTCAAAAAACAATGAAAATCTGTGTTAAATAAATATTGCTACTTACAGTTTTCAAAGGTTTCTGACCTAAAAATTAAAATTTTGTCAATAAAAATGATTTCTTTCTTGAAGAAATGAATACTCCGGGAAAAATTAATCGATTTAAAAAAAAAAAATTATTATTTTACGATAAAAATCAAAATAGTAATGCATATTTTAAGTTCTGAAACAGACTTATTTCAATAGAATTTCAATCATTTTTAAGACAAATTTCATCAAAAATATGAATTATTTGCTTGATATTCATCCAGAAATAATAAATTTTTTTTAAAATAAATTAATTTTTCCAGTGTATTCATTTCGTAAAGAAAAAAATCATTTTTATTGACCAAATTTCAATTTTTAGGTCAAAAACTGTGTTCAGTAAAGAGCATCCCAGAATATTAGGGAAAAATCATGAGTAAAAATCTTTTAACAACAAGGAACTTGCACAAAAGTTTTGAGATATATAAGACCCATTTAAGTCAAAAATTATATAGCCCTACTATAGGGTCTAATTTTTAGGAACAGGAGGACCATTCAGGTAAACTAAGGGTATGAAGGATGTTTTCTCAACTACCACAACCTTTTTTGAAAGTTGGAAGCAAATCGTATTCCCAAACAGTTGACAATCCCCCTGTTATCTTCAAAAAGCCCCATAAAAAATTTTGGTTTTTTTAAAATTTTGACGGTTTCCGCGGCTCAAATTTGCTCTAACTGGGCTCGTTTTGAAGGGCTTTGATAGATAAAAAACATAAATTTTCCGGAGAGATAATTTTTGATATAGAAAAATAATCGAATTTTAAAGTAAAATTTTTAATGTTAGTCTTCAGTATTTTTGAAAAAAATGTTATTTTTTGACTTTTATATGTGAAAAAGATATCAAAGACGAATCTTTTAAGACCATGTAGACCTATTTTGGTACTAAGGAACCAGAAATATGAATTTTGGACAGATTTTTGAAAGAAAAAAGAAAAAAACACGCTTTTGCCCCCTTCTACCCTCCTGCCCCATGAAGTGCAGCTGGGGGCAAAATTCCAACGGAGAACTTAATATTTTTTTATGTATAAACAATCTGTAAAAGGTTTTTTAGATATCATTCTGGTTCAGATTTTCCCTTAATATTCCGGGATGCTCTTTGGGTTATTTTGGGTTGCTACTTACAGTTTTCAAAGGCTTTTGGCCTAAAAATTGAAATTTGGTCAATAAAAATGATTTTTTTTCCTTAAAGAAATGAATACTGGGAAAAATTAATTGATTTAAAAAAAAAATTATTATTTTATGATGAATATCAAGTGAATAATTCATATTATTGCTGAAATTTGTCTTAAAAAGATTATTTCTGATACTTAAATAAAAAATATGTCGAACGTTAAATTCAATTAAGATTGTAATTGCTATTGAAATTAATTATCAAAAAATTGTATAAAAAAATAAAATTCATGAATGTAATAATTAAATTGAAAAAATATTATAAGATCCATTTTTTTCTCCTACATTCTCTTTTAGTATATTTCCCCTACAGCGTCTCCCTTCTTATCGTTTTGTAAGACGAAGAAAACCTTACCCATTATAGTTTGCACCGTTCGGATATTTTACGTACTCCCGCTTTAACATTAACTACTCTATTAGTATAAGCTATTTGGATAGAGCATTTAAAGTAGATGGAGTACAGGTCTTTTTGATAGCTACCAATAACGATTTTTTCCAAGCTGAAGGAAAAGACCCTTCTAGAACAGATGTATTAAAAAGCTTAACAATATGTGGGCCAAGGGAGGAAAGAGTCTGAGAGATGATTTTTTGAAATATGCCTTGCAGAGCCAGTAGGTTGAGATGAGAAATGAGCTACAGCAAGAATAACATCATTTAAGGTAACCTCTGTGAAACTAAAGCCACTTCAATTAGTTCTGAATTATTGTCGATATTTTCTATGGAAGAAGTAGAAATTCTTGTAGAGTATGTATAAAGGTCATCCGGAGAAAAGCCGTGAAGATTACTACAAGTAGGTGGCAGTCCTAGTTGCCTCAATTCACGCGATGTATCACAGTTATTATCGATTGCTTCATCAAGTCTAGCACATATGGATGTATTGTGAGAGGTTTCAAAGACAGATTCTATCTCTTTGGTAAGCTGTATTAGCTCCCTTAAGAGAGAAGAGTTTTTCGAATTTAGATATCGGTGCTCAATGGATTTACGTTTATGAATTAAAAATTTAATTTATCATCAATCTAGCGATGTTTGCTTTCCTTGAGAATAATAGTTTTTAGTGGATTTTAATATGTAATCATTGCTAAAAAATTTTCATTTTAAATAATTTCGTACGAAAAAAAATTATTTTATACGAGAACTACCAAAGAACTGGGATTATAGGATTTAAATAAAAATAAAAATATACATTTGAATAAAAATTTAATAGATTTTATTGTATACAACAAATTTCAACATTTATGTGACATACATTTTTTGTTAATACACTGTAAAACTGTTACCATTGAAGGAATGACATAGAAGCAATTTATATATTCCAATGATAAATATCATAATATCAATGGCTAGATTGAAATTATTTCAAATATTCTAAACTATTGAAATAATTATGAATATATATTTAATTATACATTTCAATGTATAATTAACAGAAAATATAAAAAAATGTTTTTCTTTATTGTTATTTACATTTATAATTTTATTTCAAAGTTTTTTTATCCAACTTGTATATTATTTTCTTATAGGCCGTTTATATGGTAAAAATATTTCGATTTTCATGAAATTTTTAGTACAGGAAAAAAATTTTTTTTTAAATTCTTTTTTTAGGGCTAAATATCGACAAAATCACAACCCACAGATTTCAAACCCTGGGAAGAAGTGTACAAGCCCATACTAAAGCAAAAAAGTGCCTTTTTTCGCGTTTTATCATGATTATTGGAGTAGTATTCGAATTTTTTCACCTTAATCTTACGCTTTTTATATTTAAAGACGTATGTCAGTGACGTTAAAAGTCAAGTTATTTTAGATAGCCACGCGCTTGATTCTGCAGTAATATTACTATATTCTAGTGACTTTACTCCCCTTTCAATATATTAACAAAAAAGTATAATATTAAAAATAATATAGTATAATAATAATAATAATAATACAAATATAAAACAATAATTTTTTATAAATAATTAAAAAATTACAAAACTATTATTATAATTTAATAAAATATTTCATCGATACAATATTTGAAACACCGCGCGAGAGTAACTCGCACATGATGTTGAAAAGTTACTAAGAATGCATGATAAACAATGTCTTCTCATATTTATAAATTAATTTTTTTTATATTAGCAACACCTACAGTACTTTTAAGTAATATCAAAAAATTTATAGATACTTTATCTCTATTGCTATGCAAATTTATTTAAATCTGTTCTGTAAATTTTGATAAATTTTGAAATTAGTACGCATTTTTGGAGTTTTCCATTTACTTACACGTTAAATATATTTATTAATTTTTCTGAAACTAAACACCTTGCAATCTCAAAATTTTTTCAGCAATTTTAATTAATAAAAAACTTTCATTTTATGAAGTTTGGTCAAAATCTGTTCTGTAAATTTTTCACGGACATACTACCTTAAAAAATGAAACGTAAACATTAGATGTTAAATTGAAAAATATGTCGAACGTTAAATTCAATTAAGATTGTAATTGCTATTGAAATTAATTATCAAAAAATTGTATAAAAAAATAAAATTCATGAATGTAATAATTAAATTGAAAAAATATTATAAGATCCATTTTTTTCTCCTACATTCTCTTTTAGTATATTTCCCCTACAGCGTCTCCCTTCTTATCGTTTTGTAAGACGAAGAAAACCTTACCCATTATAGTTTGCACCGTTCGGATATTTTACGTACTCCCGCTTTAACATTAACTACTCTATTAGTATAAGCTATTTGGATAGAGCATTTAAAGTAGATGGAGTACAGGTCTTTTTGATAGCTACCAATAACGATTTTTTCCAAGCTGAAGGAAAAGACCCTTCTAGAACAGATGTATTAAAAAGCTTAACAATATGTGGGCCAAGGGAGGAAAGAGTCTGAGAGATGATTTTTTGAAATATGCCTTGCAGAGCCAGTAGGTTGAGATGAGAAATGAGCTACAGCAAGAATAACATCATTTAAGGTAACCTCTGTGAAACTAAAGCCACTTCAATTAGTTCTGAATTATTGTCGATATTTTCTATGGAAGAAGTAGAAATTCTTGTAGAGTATGTATAAAGGTCATCCGGAGAAAAGCCGTGAAGATTACTACAAGTAGGTGGCAGTCCTAGTTGCCTCAATTCACGCGATGTATCACAGTTATTATCGATTGCTTCATCAAGTCTAGCACATATGGATGTATTGTGAGAGGTTTCAAAGACAGATTCTATCTCTTTGGTAAGCTGTATTAGCTCCCTTAAGAGAGAAGAGTTTTTCGAATTTAGATATCGGTGCTCAATGGATTTACGTTTATGAATTAAAAATTTAATTTATCATCAATCTAGCGATGTTTGCTTTCCTTGAGAATAATAGTTTTTAGTGGATTTTAATATGTAATCATTGCTAAAAAATTTTCATTTTAAATAATTTCGTACGAAAAAAAATTATTTTATACGAGAACTACCAAAGAACTGGGATTATAGGATTTAAATAAAAATAAAAATATACATTTGAATAAAAATTTAATAGATTTTATTGTATACAACAAATTTCAACATTTATGTGACATACATTTTTTGTTAATACACTGTAAAACTGTTACCATTGAAGGAATGACATAGAAGCAATTTATATATTCCAATGATAAATATCATAATATCAATGGCTAGATTGAAATTATTTCAAATATTCTAAACTATTGAAATAATTATGAATATATATTTAATTATACATTTCAATGTATAATTAACAGAAAATATAAAAAAATGTTTTTCTTTATTGTTATTTACATTTATAATTTTATTTCAAAGTTTTTTTATCCAACTTGTATATTATTTTCTTATAGGCCGTTTATATGGTAAAAATATTTCGATTTTCATGAAATTTTTAGTACAGGAAAAAAATTTTTTTTTAAATTCTTTTTTTAGGGCTAAATATCGACAAAATCACAACCCACAGATTTCAAACCCTGGGAAGAAGTGTACAAGCCCATACTAAAGCAAAAAAGTGCCTTTTTTCGCGTTTTATCATGATTATTGGAGTAGTATTCGAATTTTTTCACCTTAATCTTACGCTTTTTATATTTAAAGACGTATGTCAGTGACGTTAAAAGTCAAGTTATTTTAGATAGCCACGCGCTTGATTCTGCAGTAATATTACTATATTCTAGTGACTTTACTCCCCTTTCAATATATTAACAAAAAAGTATAATATTAAAAATAATATAGTATAAATCGATAATAATATAGTAGTAAATCGAGCTAACATACCTGCATTTCCTCAATATTACAATAGCCAATTTATATTCGACACTTTCATACATTCTTTAATATTCTATTTCACCAATTCAGATCCAGCTCCTTATAAATTGACAGAAATACAAAATCGAAGGTCAATAATGACGCATTTTAGGCAACAAAGAGTTGCATAAATTTCCTCACGATTTCCCCCGAAATAATCAACTACGTATTGGACAATCCCACCTAAATTCAAGTACCTGGGCAGTTACTAATTAGTTTATATAATATACCACCAACAGCCCTAAATCTAGTTCTCCTGTTAGTTCCTCTTAGTTACTCTTACATCCTCCCATGATAATCCCGAATTAAAGCTCAGGATACGTAACAGAAATTTGCTCCCTAAGTGTAAAGCTGGTAAGAAGGAACATTGGCATACTTCCTTTCAAGATAACTTTTTAGACTTTTATGGCAAAGAAAGGATTTCGTTTTTCCAAAAAGAAAAAAAAAGGACATAAAACAAGATAAGTTTGAAATTTTCAATCACGATATTACTGAAATTTAGTAGACGAAAAAATTCAACCAATCAGAATTTATGGTATTTTAGAGTTGATCTTAAGCCACGGTACTATTTTAAAAATCCGCTTTTTTAATAATATTCATTTTACGTTTATCAATGCCAAAAAAAATTGACGCCTTGAAATCAGCTAAAAATTTTTTCACATAATGTAGACCTTTTCCCGGTTCAAATGCGACCAATAAGATGAAATTTAAAGAAAATTCAAAGGAATGGCGTAATTTTGAAAATTGGCCAAATCAGGCTTATTTGGACCTTTAAACGGCCATATTTTGGCCCCATGAGGTGCTAGAGGGCTAAAAATTTGGCTTTCAAATTTGAAAACAAGAAATTTGATTGGCTTATAAACTTCTTTTTTTTCAGCAGATAATTATTGATACAATTTCCATTCACGCCGTTTACTGGTTAGTTAGTGGCCTGGAAAGTTAAGCAGTTTCTGAAGATAATACATTGTTATAATATAAGCTAATTATATTTAAAGTACCGCCTGTGAGCTAGGTAAAAGTAAAGCTATGTAAAAAAAATTATCTGTTTGCTGTAAACTTTTGCTGAAATAAGAATTGACTTGGCTTAGGCCATATAATTTCATCTCACAACATTTATGGCCCAAAAGTTATAACATATTTATTAGGAATTTATACTTTTGCTGAAATAAAAATTTACTTAGCTTAGTCCATAGAATTTCATCTCACAACATTTATGGCCCAAAAGCTATAATATTACTTGTGATTAGGAGCAACAAGACTTAACTTAGTTTTAATTATACTTTAATTTATTAAAGTTTTAAAAACATTAATTAAATCAGTCTCAGTATTTTAAAATCTACTTTTACTGAAACTAAATGTTTACTTAGCTTAGGCCATAAAATTTCATCTTACAACATTTATGGCCCGAAACTTACACTGAGAAAAACGTTTCTTTGATTCAATGGTATATATCATTAATTTGATAAACTGATTTCATTGAAATGTAGCAATGAAATATTTCATTAATTTAATGATATATATTATTAAAATTATTTTAATGAAATATAACTTTAGTTTAATGACTTATTATTTTTTTTTTAAAGAAAATAAAATATTAAGTTTTTTAACCATGTGAGTCAGTTATTTTTTTATTTAATATTTTAAACGCTGTTTTTATCGACTGAAGTTACGATGACCGCATATTTGTATTATTTAGTTTTTAATTTGTACCCCCCGTGATTCGCTTATTATTGTTTCGCTATATTCTAATATATTCGCACGCGCGCTTCGTATATCATGTAATAAAATTTTGATCCTTATATAGTAAAGGAAAGTCAATTTTATGACTTGCGAGAGTGATATTCTTAGAGCGACATCTGCTTATAACAATTATATCAAAATTTTAAAGTAAATAATTAAATTTAAATAATTGAATATCATTTTTTTAATTAGTTTTAATATTTTACAAATTTTGTTTAAAAAAAGAAATTAGTAAAAAAGTATAGGTGAATAAAAAATTTGTGAAAAAAAATATATAATTAAATAAAAAAATTACAAACAGTTATTTTTTTTTAATAATTAATTTATTTATTTTTTTATGTATCAAAGATTAAATTAAATGGAAAGAAAATCATATCAACATTCTAAATCTATGAATGCCAAGATGCATATAATAAAAACAAAAAAATTCTTTTTTTTATTAATTAAATTCTTTACAAAAATTATAAAAAGCAACTACGTAATTTCTCTCAAAACAATAAGGCAGTATCCAGAATTGGACTTTCTCAAAACTATTTTTTTTTTAGTCAATGTTTAAAATTATATCTGAAATATTTAAATTCTCTATCACTACTAGGAAAAAAAAATTAACAGTTGCATCTTTCCCAGTTAGCGGTAGCAAAGAACTGGTTTTAATATACTATCTGAGATAGTGAAAAACTGAACTAACAAAAATTAGAAAACCATTCTTGGTTCCTATTCTTCTACTCAATGATTATAACTAATTCTGATAATTTCAATATTCTATCTCTTTTGGTAGAAAAAATATTCATATCATTATGTATACAGCATTCAAGTTAACGATGCCGAAGGACTATATAGTCTTTACAGACACTATCTGAGATAGTGAAAAACTAAACTAATAAAAACCAGAAAACCATTCTTGGTTCTTCTTCTTCTACTCAATGATTGGAACTGCTTCTGATAATTTCAATATTCTATCTCTTTTGGGAGAAAAAATATTCATCATTTTATATAGCATTTAAGTTGATATAAAATTATGAATATTTTTTCCAGCCATCAAGTTGATATAAAATTATGGATATTTTTTCTCCCAAAAGAGATAGAATATTGAAATTATCAAAAGTAGTTCTAATTATTGAGTAGAAGAAAAGGAACCAAGAATGGTTTTCTGATTCTTATTAGTTTAATTTTTTAGTATCCAATAGTTTCTTAAAAAACTAGTCCTTCGGTATCGTAAACTTAAATGCTATATAAAATTATGGAGATTTTTTCTCCCAAAAGAGATAGAATATTGAAATTATCAAAAGTAGTTCTAATCATTGAGTAGAAGAAAAGGAACCAAGAATGGTTTTCTATATTTTATTAGTTTATTTTTTCACTGTCTCAGATAGTGTCTATAAAAACAGTTCTTTGCTACCGCTAACTGGGAAAGATGCAACTGTGAATTTTTTTTCCTAGCAGTAATAGAGAATTAAAATATTTCAGATATATCTAAGGATTGACTAAAAAAGAAAAAAAAGAAAAATAGTTCATAGTTTTTTACAATTTAAGATCAAGTTTTATAAAACCAGTCCTTTGGTATCGTTAACTTGCTATATAAAATGATGAATATTTTTTCTCCCAAAAGAGATTCAGAAACAGCAGCGTTTCCACCATTATATATTAACATTTTTTTTTTTTAATTAAAACTTCATTTTCTTTAATTTGGCATACTCAAAACAGCATAATATTTAAGCAATAATTAAATAAAAATTAATTTTTTTGTTTTTGGCGTCAACTATCTCTAGACACACTCTGTATATTAAAGTATACCGTGGCGCCGTCTCTCTCAGTGAATTCCGAGTTGCGCAGTACAGTCTAAAATTACTGAATTTAAAATATTATTAATTTAATGAAATATTTCATTGAATTAATTTTATTTTCATTGATTCAATAACTATACTATTAATTTAATAGAATATTTCATTGCTATATTTTAATGAAATCAAACCTATTAAACTAATGGAATATTTGTCTCAGTGTATAATATATATTTATTAGGAATTTATACTTTTGCTCAAAGAAAAATTTGCTTAGCTTAGTCCATATAATTTCATCTCACAACATTTATGGCCCAAAAGATGTAATATAACTTATGTGATTAGCAAGACTTAACTTAGTTTTAATTATTCTTTAATTTAGTAAATTTTTAAAAATATTACAAATTTAATAAGTATCAGTATTTTGGAATCTACTTTTACATAAATTAAATTTTTACTTAGCTTAGGCCATAAAATTTCATCTCATAACACTTATGGCCCGAAAGTTTAAGAATTAATAAAAACACAAATATTAAAGATAATATATTTAATTTTCTTTTAAAAATAATTAATAAAAAAGGTAAATAGTTAAGAAAAAAATTTCCAAAAAATTAATTATAAGATTCAAGATATCGAGAAAAACGATACTTCTAGATATTAGAAAAAATCATGGAAAAAATGAGGTATATTACATCCAAATTAAAAAAAAAAATGGGTCTACCCGGAACCTACACATTTTAATCTTGCACATCTATTTTCTTACACATTTTATTACACGAAAAAAATATTACACATTAAATAAATTAGCAAAATAAATCTTACACAAGTGTAGGAAAATTAATAATTAAATATTTTATATATTTTAATTGTAAAACAATATGAAAATTATAAAAATATATAAAATATTTAATTATTAATTTTCCTACACTTGTGTAAGATTTATTTTGCTAATTTATTTAATGTGTAATATTTTTTTCGTGTAATAAAATGTGTAAGAAAATAGATGTGCAAGATCGAAATGTGTAGGTCCCGGGTAGACCCAAAAAAATGTACCCCAAAATTTTTTGGGGTGAATAAATTTTGAGAAAAAAAATTAGGCTAATATAATAATAAGAACAAATATTTCACACAAAATAAGAACTACAACATTTAGATTAATTGTGTTGCTTTTGTGTAGTTCTATTAATTCATTGGAACCTGCAAAGAAATAATTCAATAAGTCAATAGGTTCTAATAAATAAATAGAACTTCACAAAAGCAACATAGTTAATATAATTAATGAAGTTCTTGTTTTAGTTATAGATAAATAGATATTTTTTATTTGCAAATAAATACAAAAAGTGTACATTTGATAACAAGTATATAAAATATATAAAAATACAATGTATATTAATTCATGTATAAATATTATATATATAGTAAAATACAAAATTTGGTATATTATTTTTGTTTTTAATAATAATAATAATAATAATACTGAAAAAAGAAAAAATTTACATATAATACAGATAATATATATCGTTATTTTGTAGAATTTTAGTTCTGGAATATTTGGTCTTATAATTATAGTTATTATCAATAACAGAAACGAGATGTTATACTTTTAACTTAAAGACTTCTGGATAAAATTGGAAACGTGAATAGTATGAATCATAAAGTTTGAATCTTTTAGTTTTTATAAGTAAATAGAACTAGGGAAAATAAACTTCAAGAATTCAGCATTTCAAGCTCCCAGTCGGATACCGAAACTTAAACTAAAAGTAATATACCTTTGTTCGGTAATCGATAATAATTTAAATTACAAGAAAAAATGTTTCAGAGATAAAAAAAAAGGAACTGCAACAGTTAGACTAACTGTGTTGCTTTTTTGTAGTTCTATTAATTCATTGAAACCTGCAAAGAAATAATTTTGGCCTATATCTGGTTCAGAATTATTAATACTGATTATAAAGTCGTATGCGAGCTATCCAAAGATTAGTTATTTTTAATATTAGATGTTTTGAACCTGATCAGGTTATAATTCAAGATAAATGAATAATTATAGTCAACAGGTTCTAAAGAATAAATAGAACTACACAAAAGCAACACAAAAGCAATTTTTGTATAGAATTGGAAACCTAAATAGTACGAATCATAAAGTTTGTATCTTTTAGTTTTAATAAGTAAATAGAACTAGGGAAAACAAACTTTAACACTCCAGTATTACAGGATCCCAGAGTTTAAATCAGAAACTTTTAAACTAGAAGTAACATCTTGTTTCATTATTAATAATAACTAAAATAAATAAAATCTTCGGATAGCTCATGTAAGACTCTATAATCAGTATTAATAATTCTGAACCAGATACAGGTCAAAATTATTTCTTTGCAGGTTCTAATGGATAAATAGAACTTCATAAAAGCAACACAATTAATATAAATAATGCAGTTTTTGTTGTGTTTCTGGAACAACTGCTCTCATAATTATAGATATTATTATCAATAACCGATAGAAGATGTTACTTTTAGCTAAATTTTTGTATAAAATTGGAAACCATAATAGTACGAATCTTAAAGTTTATATCTTTTAGTTTTAATAAGTAAATAGAACTAGGAAAAACAAACTTCAACACTCCAGTATTACAGGATCCCAGTTTAACACAGAAACTTATAAACTAAAAGTATAATATCTTGTTTCGGTTATAATAATAATATAATTTATTTTTTAAATAAATTCTAGATAGATAGAAAAGCTATATCAAGCTTTGTTTCTTCTCCAGTTGACCATTTATTTTTTTATTTTATATCTAAATCTGAATCTGAATCTTATATCTTATTATATTTAAAATAAAAATATCTTTAAAATAATAATTTAGAACGTGACTTTTACGAGCATAATATTATGCTCGTAAAAGTCACGTTCTAAATTATTATTTTAAACTTCACTCCTTAATATCGAGCGATAAATAAAATTTGAATAATTATTCAAATAAATTATTAAAAATATCTTATTTTTTATTTTTTATATATAAAATATGGAAAAATAATTACTATTTTTACTTTTTTTATAATAAAATTTTATAAAATAATATAGAATATTAGAGAGCAGACGCTATTTGCTCTATATTTATAATTTATTAATAATAATAACACTCGCAATTTGATTTATATTCTTTTGATATATATTCGAGAGAATTCCGACTTTCGAGTATTTTCGCTCGAATTGCGATTATCAAAGAGAGAGAAAGAGTATTTTCGTGTATATTAGTCTGTTTTTAAGACTTAACTTAGAAACGGCGCCATAAATGGCGCAGTAATACCATTACAAAGGTACAATTTCACCTATCACGCTAAAGCATTTTGCGTGAGCATTTTTTTTTTTTTGGTTCTTCAATGAGGAACCATTGTGATGGGTCAAATTTTGGTTTTTAATTTTTTGGCATATAAGCACATTTTGAGACCTCAGGAAGCAAAAAAAACCGGTTTTTGAAAAAAGTCTATATGTGTGTGCGTATGTGTGTGTGTATGTATGTAATCGGTGATATTTCACAAACATATTTTTAATATTATAAATCCCAATTTGCGATTCACTAAAGAAATAGAAAATCCTCAAAATGGTATTAATTATCTTGACATCACCATCTTTAGAAACAATAATGGAATAATAAGTGATTGGTATCACAAAAGTACGTATTCGGGCCGTATTTTACACTAGCAGAGTAACCATCCGGTCAAACAAAAAATTGCCATGGTATATAATTTGGTTGATAATGCAACATTATTAGCGGATAAAAAATTTCATGAGAAAAATCTAAGAATTTCTAAAGAAATATTACAGGCTAATAGGTATCCCGAAAATTTTATAAAAAAATACACACAAAAACGGATAAATTTTAATAAATTAAGGAATAGAGGAAAAATATCAAAACAAAATGCGGCAATATATAAAATTAGCTTACATACCAAACATATTTAATAGCGTGACCCGAACATTACGAAAATATAATTTCTTGATAGTTCCTTACAATAATAACAATCTTTCGTGTATAATTAAAAAGGGAAAGGATGAAATAAAAAATTCTAATCACGCCAACGTAGTCTATAAAATAGACTGTGCGGATTGCGATGTGTCATATATTGGTGAAACTAAACGTAGAATTTTTAAACGGATGGAGGGCCATTTGAAAGACATCAAGAATAAGTTAGATAAACCAATACCTAATCATTGCAAACTGTTGCATAATATGGATTATAACAATATCGTGATATTAGACACGGAACCAGATTTTAGAACAAGAAAATTTTCGGAAGCGGTATATATCAATAAATTTAATAATACGATAAATGAAAATGAGAATGCCGGGTCGTTTAATTCTATATATAAAAATGTCATAGTCCCACGTTAATAAATATTCAAATACATTTGATACGTATATTAAAGAAATGTGATGAAAAACATATGGCTATTTAATGTATTTATAAAGATTTTTTCAAAGATTTTTTTAAAAAATAAAAAATAATTAGTCTCATGTCGGCAGCACCTAGTGTCGCATAGCTCAAAGTAATTTTATGTAAGTTTAACACATTGTTAATACAAAACTTTATTAAATTCTCATTTTGTTCATTAGTAAGTAAGAATAAATTATATAATTTTTGTATTCAGATCACCTGAAGAGGCCAACGAATTTGTTGGTGAAATATTGTGAAATAAAAAAACTGTTACACATCAAAATAATTTGTATTGTGTTATTTATTTTAAATAATTTAAAACAATAAAAAATTAAGTTCAGCTCCAATTCTGGTCAAAAAAATATTATTTTTACTTTTATTATGGAATTAAGACCTAATTTTTTTGCCAAAAAATCTGGAGGTACTTTTTTTTTAATTTTGGTGTAATAACTCATTTATATCTATGAAAGTACTTATATTTGAAAGTATGATTTTTACTCGACATCTCGAATCTGATAATTAATATTTTGAAAATTTTTTCCCAAAATGTTTGTCACAAAAAAATACAAAAAACAACAAATATTTTTTTCTTTTTGGACGTAGTACCTAATTTATTTTTATAAGAATACTAGTTTTAGAAAGTTTGTTTATAGTAATTTTTTGGATCTGATTCCGAATTTTTTCAAAATTTTTTTCTCAAAATTAAAAAAACAAAAAAATTACTGCAATATGTTTTTTTTTTTTAGTGCAATACCTCATTTAATTCCACTAAAGTACTAATATCTGAAAATATTGTAAACGGTGATATTTCACAACCATTTTGGAATTAAGGCCTAATTTTTATTTCAACAATTTTTTCATCAAAAAATTTCTAACCATTTTTTTTTTTTTCATTTGGATGTAATAGCTCATTTATTTTCACGAAAGTACTTATATTTGAAAGTATGATTTTTACACGATATCTCGAATCTAATAATTAATTTAAAAAAATTTTTTTTCCCTAAATTTTCGCACAAACGAAAGGTAAAACTCCGCTGTACCGGTCCTAAGCCCTTATAAGGCTGAGGAAGGAGGAAGGTAGTTCGGGACACCTTATTAAGGTTGAACTAGAATCAGAGATACTAGACATAGCTTTCTGGACCAACTGAGGCTGCCCTATAAACTGGTCCCATGCCTTACTTTTCTCTGTGGGACACGCATACTGCTGAACCCAATACTCTGCCATTGAGTATGCTGCAGACAGCTTATGACTCTCTGAAATAAATGAGGCTGCCCTATAAATTGGGCCCATGCCTTGCTTTTCCTCTTTGCATTCTTAATGAGTGTGCTGCAGATTGCTATCCATTAGTATCTCTGAGGAAACGGCAAACCAAAAGGGGCTTCAAGGTTTTCTCCAAACTTTAGTGCGAATTAAGCCACATACGGGGCCGTCTCAGACCTTATGTATTGGCTCTTAGCATGGGAGATTTCCACCTCGAGCACCGCGACGCAGCTGGTTAATGGTTAGTTGCGTGTCCCGCTAAACTACGACTCAAGGTTATTATTTTATTTTCTAGTTTAAGTAATGTGTGAAGGTAAGCCTTGGGGCCAGGAAGTCTTCGGCCTTTCTGGATGGGCTTGGCGAACCCAAGGAACCCTAGCTGAGTTTGAGGAAACTCTAAAAGCCTCCGCCGTGTGTCTGTCCATGCGGGGCATGTGTGTTTACAAACATAGCCAAATGTGTTTGTCTACACTCATGCACGGTATGGACAGTATGCCATGCAGGGCGACCCGTAAGTGCCAAAAGAGGATCCTGGATGAGGAAGCGAGCTGTCTGGCTGCGTGTCGAGCAACCTGGACTATCTTTGGCTTCTGCTGACGCAAGACGGGAGGTGGGCTTCTCTGCAGCCGGAGCCCATCATTAACGGCTTGGCGATGTTGTCGGTATGTGCCCAAGCTACTTGAGGACTCTAAATTTCCGAAGCGAATTATGCTTTTTTCGCGGAGGAATGAGAGGAGCAAGGTGGTGCAAGTGCATGCCGTCAGCTATATCCTCTGTGATGCAACCAGTCTGCATAACAGCTACCCAGAATGTAAGGGGTCGATGGAGGCCGTTGCACATGGAGCGACGAAGTTTTAATTCATTCTAAAATGTCTAACTTAAATGTACATAAAAGCAATGAAGTGAATTTAGGAGGAAAGGATGACAATGCTGAGGCAGTTCAAGTGCTCTATGAGAACACCGAACTGGCTAGACGTCTACAACGCATGGATGAAAACCATGATGTAGTCAAAAACATCCTCAACTCAATGGAAGACAAGATAGGCGAGATGATACACCATATGACTTATAAGCAAATAAACATATCCGCGGTTGTTAAAAAAGGTGTAAGTGATATGAAGGACAAAGTTACTGCTCTCAAAGACATAAGAGATCAGTTATCTAATGAGAAGAGTGGAATTGAGCACCTATTTAAAAAACATATAACAGGCTCGGTGCTTAAAAAAAGAACAGGAAACGAAAACGTTAAATTTTTAGTATCAGAAAAGGAGGATGCTAAGAAAACTGATGTAGGAAAGTCTCCCCAAAAGACTCGTAGCTGCTGAGTAATAATGGTAGATCTAGCGACTCATGTGGCTAATATCCGTAGTCAGTCCCAGACACTGCCTGAAACACAACAGAGTAACTCAGGTGAAAATACTGCAAACCATGATACGGACCGTAATAAAGAACCCTTTCAAACTGTTGTAAACAAAAAAAAGAAGAGAAAAAGAGGAAAAAAGAAGCTAAGCGAGGGCAGGGTGAAAACTATAAGCTTTCTGCAGCCACGAAAAAAAAGACAATCCCTAAAAAACGGGACGGAGCTGTAGCTATTAAACTGCCTATGGGTAGAACATACAATGAAGTCCTGGGAGCTATAAGGTCTCAGGTCCAACCAAAAGATTTCGGTGCCAAAATAAGATCGGTGCGAAAGACGAAGGCGGGCGATGTCCTGGTCGAGCTGAAAGAAATTAGTGACAGAATAGGTTCCTTCTCACAAGAAGTAAGAAAAGTACTGGGTGCACAGGTCGAAGTTAGAGACCTTGCTCCTAAAAGAGTCATCCAAATACTCAACTTGGATGGCCTCACCCAGCCGATTGACATTCTAAATGCCATCAAAGGCAAAAAAGAAGACGCGGAGATAGCTAAGGTGACTATCTCTAAGAGCAACACAAGAGAGCAGAGAGCTGCATACGTTGACCTTGATAAAAGATCCGCCTTTAAACTGGTCAACATGAAACGTATTAAAATTGGGTGGATAAACTGCTGGGTAAGGTTAAGAACCCCATTAACCCGCTGTTTTAAATGCCTGCGTTTTGGTCATATGGCCGCAAAATGTAACGGACACGACAGGAGAGCGAAATGCTATAAATGCGGCGGAGTAGGTCACAAAGCAACTGACTGAACAGCAAATGCAAGGTGCATGCTATGCTTGGACCTCTGTCTAAAAGGGAAGGAGTTGAAGCCTGACCTTGGAAAAGGAAAGTGCAAAGCGCTACAGGGGGCTCTTGTAAAATTAAGGAGCGGCGCAGACTCTAGCAAGTCAAATAATGTTAAAGGTACTACAAAGTAATGTGCACACAAGCCCCTTAGCAGGAAATATGATGTTTTAACTTGCTAGAGAGAAGTCTGTGGACCTTCTCCTTATAAGTGAACAGTGGGCTGGATCACGCTCCCAGAACTGGTTTTCGAATGAGCTGTGGAAAGCAGCTATTTGGATAGTAAATCCAAGGAAGGTACTTGTACAAGAGAATGGCTCAGGCAGAGGTTTTGTCTGGATTAAGACGCAAAGTGTTACTTACATAAGAGTGTACTTAACACCACATGAGTCCAGAGAGGACACTCTGACCAAACTTAACAGCCTGGAAGATGCAGTAAGGTACATGACCGGCGAAATTGTCAGGGCTGTAGAAACTGCAGGAGACCTTTCTCCCCGATAATACGGGTTCCGCCGAGGGAAGTTAACTATCGATAACATAAGCAGTATCACCCGTGTCATTTAGAATAAACATACAGGCAATCACTACACTAGAAAAATCACGCTACTAGTGACCTTAGATGTAAAGAATGCCTTTAATTCAGCAAGGTGGAGTAATTTTATGGAGGGGCTAAGGAACTTCCAGGTTCCAAATATCTGCGAAGAATTATCAGCAGTTACCTGAGCGATCGAGAAATAATATTTGAAACTGCGCAAGGAACAAGATTGAGGAGAGTAACTGCAGGAGCAGTCCAAGGATCGCACAGTGATGCAGAAAAAAAAAAGTGGAAAAAAATAATATTTGATCGATGTCTCGACCGATTTTCATGCGGTTTGCGGCATATTACAGCTTAAGGCTTGTATTTTTCGAAAAAAACGACAAGAGAATTTTTTCATTTTGTTTTTTACCCCTTAGACCATAAAAACCACCCCTACTCCACTCAAAATACGGGTGTTGTTGTATTATCACTGGCAAACACCAGATTTGCTCTACTATTAGTTTTTTTGGTCGCTGAACACGAAAATCGAGGTCATTTGGCAGAGAAATTGGGGTTTCACCCTAAAATTGGCTAAAACTACCCCCGAAAAGGGGGTGTTTTTGCTATTTTTGTATTTTCGTACTTTTAGCATCCAGGATATGCCCATATAGGTTTTTTGGGTCGCTGATTAAGAATTTCGACTTCCTTTTTATACATAATTAAAATTTCACCCCTAAATTGGCTAAAACTACCCCCGAAAAGGGGGTGTTTGTGTATTTTCTAACATTTAGCATCCGGGATATGCCCATATAGGTTTTTTGGGTCACTAATCAAGAATTTTGACTCCTTTTTCACGAGTATTCAATATTTCACCCTTAAAATAGCTAAATCTACCCCTAAAAGGTGTGTTTGTGTATTTTCTTACATTTAGCATCCAGGATATGCCCATATAGGTTTTTTGGGTCGCTAATCAAGAATTTCGACTTCTTTTTCATGAGTATTCAATATTTCACCCTTAAAATAGCTAAATCTACCCCTAAAAGGGGTGTTTGTGTATTTTCTTACATTTAGCATCCGGGATATGCCCATATAGGTTTTTTGGGTCGCTAATCAAGAATTTTGACTCCATTTTCATGAGTATTCAATATTTCACCCTTAAAATAGCTAAAAGAACCCCTAAAAGGGGTGTTTTTGCTGTTTTCGCACTTTGAGCATCCATATCAGCTCCATTCAAGTTTCTGGGTCGCTATTTATTTAATATTGTACTAAACATACATTAAATTATATTTTTAGATAAACTAACACTTATTTAAATATATTTTTTTCTATTTTTTTAATTAATTAACCCTTTTTAGATTAAAACAAACCTTATTATTTGAGTTTCGAAAAATAAACTACAAATTAGTTTCTAATTGGCAAAATTATCTAGAAACTTGTCTTTTTCTATAAAAAATACAAATAATTAATATATCAATTTAAAAGTATCATATACCATCCTTTTTATCTCTAGATCCACCCTTAAAGCTATAAATATTTCAGATGTATTAAAAATTGCTTGGACATATTTTTATAATATATTATTTCTTTTATTTGAGTAATAAATATTCTTGACACAATAGATTTTTTTTATCCATATATTATACAATTATGATCACATGAAATTTCTATTAAATAAGAAGACAGTTATAACAAAACAAATATATTTTCTTATTAAATGAATGTATTAATATATCAGGTAATTGAATTTTTTACATACATAAATTTAATTAGTTTTGTCTGTATATATATAGATCTAATTATATATATATATACACATCCCTTTTAGGGGTTGTTTTAGCTATTTTAAGGGTGAAGTATTGAATACTCATGAAAAAGAAGTCGAAATTCTTGATTAGCGACCCAAAAAACCTATATGGGCATATCCTGGATGCTAAATGTAAGAAAATACACAAACACACCTTTTAGGGGTAGATTTAGCTATTTTAAGGGTGAAATTTTAATTATTTATAAAAAGGAAGTCAAAATTCTTAATCAGCGACCCAAAAAACCTATATGGGCATATCCTGGATGCTAAAAGTTAGAAAATACACAAACACCCCCTTTTCGGGGGTAGTTTTAGCCAATTTAGGGGTGAAATTTTAATTATTTATAAAAAGGAAGTCGAAATTCTTAATCAGCGACACAAAAAACCTATATGGGCATATCCTGGATGCTAAAAGTACGAAAATACAAAAATAGCAAAAACACCCCCTTTTCGGGGGGTAGTTTTAGCCAATTTTAGGGTGAAACCCCAATTTCTCTGCCAAATGACCTCGATTTTCGTGTTCAGCGACCAAAAAAACTAATAGTAGAGCAAATCTGGTGTTTGCCAGTGATAATACAACAACACCCGTATTTTGAGTGGAGTAGGGGTGGTTTTTATGGTCTAAGGGGTAAAAAACAAAATGAAAAAATTCTCTTGTCGTTTTTTTCGAAAAATACAAGCCTTCAGCTGTAATATGCCGCAAACCGCATGAAAATCGGTCGAGACATCGATCAAATATTATTTTTTTCCACTTTTTTTTTTCTGCATCACTGTGGATCGGTCCTCGGGCCGGATCTATGTAACATCATGTACGATCAGGTACTTAAACTCCCAATGCCGGAGGATACTTTTACCGTCGGATATGCTGACGATCTCGTCCTAGTTATCCAAGCAAAAGATGTACAAACTGCCGAGGGGAACTGACCAGGCAATGCACGGAGTCAACTACTGGATGGAAGACCACGGTCTAAATCTTGCGACGGCGAAAACATTCACCCGTAAACATATTGAGACCATCATCCTAATATGTATTGGGGAGGATAGGATAAAAACGAAGGATTACTTAAAGTACTTGGGAGTGCTGCTGGACACGAAGCTGACGTTTAAGGCACAGATTCTGAGAAGCACGGAGAAGGCTGCCAGGCTCACTGCTGCGCTAAGCAGGCTCATGAGAAATTTATGTGGACCTAAGACTGGAAAGCGCAGGCTTCTTATGTCGGTCACCCACTCAATACTCCTGTATGGTGCAGAAGTATGGGCTTGTCGCATAAAGAAGGTCAGTGATGCGTCTAAGCTTACGAGCGTCCAGAGGCAAGAAGCCCTGCGAATCTCCTGTGCCTATCGCACAGTTTCCTTAAAGGCAGCTCTCGTTATCCTAGTATCAAAGGCTACTTCGCGCCAGATCAGCCTAAGCGAATGGCAGAAACGTTGGACCGACTACACGGAGAGCAAATGTACCAAGAGATTGATAGGAGAGATATCACCTTGGATAAATAGAGGGCATGGGGACATTAATTATTTTTTGACCCAATTCCTAAGCGGACATGGACTTTTTTGCTCCTATCTCTTTCGGATCCAGAAGATGAATAGTGCTAAATGTATATACTATCCTGGCAAAGACGACACGCTGGAACACACATTCTTCAAATGCAATAGGTGGGCTGCTAAAGTTTCAATTAGAAGCTAACATCGGTCAAATCACACCTGAGAATGTGGTTGGCCTGATGCTTCGAAATGAAGAAGTATGTTCCGAAATCAGCCAGTATGTGGAGTACATACTACGCACCAAAAAACCTGAAGTTCAAGGTATAGGCTAATATTGAGACGTACTGCGGTTATCCAGATGACTGCAGATATTGCACTAACATACAATCATTCCTGCAATTACTTTTAATACCGCAATCACTCGAAGATGGTAGGATAATAATTATTTATTTAATTATTTATATATTTATATATTTATTTATTACCTTCTCTTTTGACGACAATAGGAAATGACTTATATTTCAACTAACATATATTTTATTGAAGATGACAGCACAAAAAACGGAATTTTAATCAGATGGAACGACGGAGTCCTTAACCAGACTGGCGAGTCATTAGACGCAAGTCAAAAGATGGAGTTCACGACTAGAACTTAATGGCCTTGAACCTGTCCTGAAGTAATGTGAAAACGGTCCCGGGATAGGCTCGCATATGGAAGGAAGGGAGTGGAGCTTTAGTGGGTAAAGGCAAACTAAGTCGAGTCCCACATAACTGTCAGTCCGGATGCTGAACAGTATGCGTAACGCATTTCTCCATTTCCTACGCAAAAAAAAAAAAAATTGTTCTAAAATTTTTGATCAATAAAAAAAACTTTTAAAAGTTAATTGAAATGTATGTATGACTGCATGCTTGTAATCGGTGATATCTGTGGCATATTGAAGTATTAAGCTTATTGTTTGAGGAAACTTAGTGCCAGCTAGTCGTCAGGGCATTTTTTTTGTAACTATGCAACTACTTTTCAAAACAATTAATTTTTTTGTATTTTTAATATAAGTACCAATACTTTTATATTTTTATTTATTATTTTATTTTATTATTAAAATTAAAATAAAAAAGATTGACTCGGTATATTAGCGAGCAACCCTCCATGCAAGCGACCATGCTAGCGAGCAACTATAAAGAGCATAACCGGGCATCAGTTGCCAGCATAGTGTGCTGGTTTTTTTAAACTTAAATTTTTAGGCACACTTGTAAAATTTATACAGTTTATTCATAATAATAAATATTTGTAAGAAATAATCTTGTAACTGCTATTTACCAGACGGTATAAGAGAAAAATGAATTAATTTAAGTATTCGCATTTTAGGTTAAAGCGGACTCTAAATATTAATTTTAATCCTAATTTATTTTTGGTTGAAGGAATTTTTTTCTTTATTTTTATCCTTAGATCAAAATGAACTTCTAAAAGAATCTAATTCTTACAATTTTGGTAATTTAGGAAGTCTGAGCTATTGTACTTTAGTATAACTAAAGAAAATCCTGAGACTTGTATTCACTTTTTTATGATTTGGAACGTGCGTTTTTTGAATAGTTTTTTAAAATGAAACATACTTTAAAAAAAGCAGCACAATTTGAAAAAAAATTCATTTAAATTGTTAGATGTTGTAGCAAAATTTATAGGTATAAAACGCAAATCAAATTTTTACTTTTGTTGCAATACCTTGTTATTTTATCTCTAAAATTGTAATCGTTTTATTTTTTTTTTATGATTTCAGAAAATTTTTTCTAAAAAATACTTTTTCACCCAAAGATTCCTTAAAAGCATTAAAAAATAAACATTTTGTGGTATTCCTGATAAAATTTTGGTGGTTTGGATAGTTTACTTAAGTATTATCCAAGAATAAGGATTCAGAAAATTTGAATTTATTCACATTGTTAAATAATACACTACATTAAAAGATAATAATCATAATAATATACATAAGTTAATAATATATAAGTATGCGTGCGTGTGTGCACAGAGTGTAAGCGCGTGCCTTTAGAAGCGGCGTTGAGTGCCGGTCCAGTCTTAGGACAATAGTCCAAGTAGCAACACGTGATTTTTTATAATAAAGTTTATTAGATATTCATGCTACTTAAATTAAAGTATTTTTTTATTAAGTTATTACATTTAACCATCACCAAAATCCTAATTATTCACCATTATACAGTCCACTATCCAACATTATGGTCCATCAGCCGTCTACATTATTATAATAATAAATGTTAAAATAAAAGAACTCAGTGATTTCATCGACCGCATGGCGGCATAATAATTTAGTGTTTTATTGAAGATTTTTCAAGAAGATTTTTCAACGGCCATGTGGCGGCTAAATAAATTATATTGAAGACTAGAATATTTTTTTTGAATGATCACAGTTATTATTTTCAACAAGAAAAGTTAAAAAAAAAAAAAAAAGTTATAAAATTTTAAAGTTTAAAAAAAAGTTTTGAGGTGATATACAAAAGCACGTGAATGAAATTTCAACGGCATCATCAACGTAAAAAATTCAAAAAGTTAAAGTTAATAAATTGAGTGAAGTGAAAAAACATGTGCACGGTTTTACCGGCATAATCACCTCAAGGCCATCATACAATTTTTTTTTTTATATTATAATCACATGCTTACGCAGTGATTAATTTTGTGATTATTTTGGTGATGTGACTGTAAAATGTAAAAAAAATTATTTCAAATTAACTGAAGTTAAAAAGTTTTAAAGTTTAATTAGTTTAATTGTCCTAAGACAAAAAGTTTAAAATTTTTTTATTAATAAAAATTGTGTTGTATAAATCAAAAATTATTAAAAAATTTTTAATTAAAAGTTATAATAATATAATTATCATCAACAATAAAATAAAGAAAACTTCAAAAAATTAAAAAAAAAAAAAAGAAAGGACTCCATTTTATTTTTCAATTATTTGCTATGACGTCATCGAGAAGAAAGGAAACGGAAGCATAAATTTTTAATTGATTTACATCGTTACTGAAAAGGGCCCGCGCAGGTGAAAATCAGCTGTTTAATTTCAAGTTCAAAGAAGTTTGGCGCGCGCAACTTATTCTAATTCTTGCTGTCTGCTTTCTTCTCCTTCTTGCTGCGCTGTTTATTCTATATGGGAGAGTCCATGCACCAAGTTCAAGGTTTTTTCTTTCCTTTTTAATTATTTTTAATATTTTGTATTTAACAAATTTTTTCTTTTTTCTTATTCTAATGATTTAATTTTAAAAGAGTTAATTTTATTTAAAAAAAAAAAAAAAATTTAAGTTAAAAATTTATTATATCAAGTTAAAAATATTATTTCATGTATTATAAAAAAAAAAGTTATATTTTTTCATGTATAATAATAATATGTTGTAAATACTCCAAGGCACCGCGGTATGAATTTTTTTTTTTTTGTGTGTGTAATTGAGCTTTTTAATATTAACAAAATTATAAATTATTTTAAAATTTTATTTTACCTTGATAAAAAATTGATTTATATAAAAAAAATCTTAAGATCTCCTTTGCAATTATATCTTTATTATTAAAATTAATTTTTTATTTATTATTGATATCAATAATTTCTTATGTATATAGGTAAGTTAATAATTGGCTTGTTTATGGTTATTTTAGTTTTTTATTTAGTATCATTATACTTAATATTTTTTTCAGAATTAATTGATATTTTTATAGGGTATTTTTTAATAAACAATAACCTGGGCAAGTTTCTACTATCTTTTAGATAATCGGTTACTTAGTTAGTTATAATTTTTTTTTCTCTTTCTCTAATTAGTTATTAGTTACTTTTTAGTTTTGAAGTTTCAGGAATTATTATTAATTTATTTAAAATAAGTTTTTATTTATGCAATTTAAATTTTACCTTTTAAAGAAATTAAAAGTTGGTGAAATTTGTTGCATGAGTTGGAGGTCCCATTGAGTTTCCTTTCTGAAGAAAAAGTTAATTACTAGTTTTCTTTTTTTAGTTAAAAATAATTGTAGTTAGTTTATTTTATTTTCTTTCTTTTCAGAAGGGCCTCGATGAGAAAATCTTTTTTTGGGATTGTTCTCACGGGAACTCTTGCACATTTATATGTAGCACAGTTTTTTAATAATTCCATAAAAAGTTGACTAGTTAATTTGTGCAACATTTTTTCATTGAATTTTTTTTTTCTTTTCTTTGAAATAATTGCATATTTTCTGCTACAAATATTTTCTCCTTTTTCCATATACATTAGTTAAAATGGCCAAATCTTTAATTTCAGAGCAAATTTCTATTTCGCAACGTATTGCTAATTCATATAACAATTTTGTTCGGGATGGCAATGAGAGCATATACAATGCTTCCACGCGTTTAGAAAACTTGAATGACATGTGGTATCATTATGAGGAAAACCATTACAAAATTATAAATATCGCTAATTCAGATAAATCTAATTATATAAAAAATAATACTTTTATTACAGTTGAACAAGATTATTTGAAAAATAAATGTCAATTTAATGAATTTATTGCAACCCATAATCCTCAAAATGATAACTCACATAGATCTTCACGTTTTACCACTGAAAATAATTTGGAAAAATTGGAAAGAATCCCTATCCCAAAATTTAACGGTAGTTTTACGGAATGGGAAAATTTCCGAGATATGTTTAAATCTCTAGTTATTAATAAAAGTTATTCTGATGTTTTTAAGTTATATTATTTGAAATCCAGTTTACAGGGTGAAGCCCTTCAATTAGTTAATTCTTATAGCATTACGAATAATAATTTTTCATTCGTTTGGGAAAAATTAGTTGATAAATTTGAAAATAAGAGGAGATTAGTTAATTCACATTTAGCTTCGTTTTTTAGTTTAAAACCTATGAAAAAAGAGTCCTCTGCAGAACTAAAAAGAATTCTCAACGGTATTACAGCTCCAATACAAGCTTTAGAAGCTTTAAAGAGAAATACCAAGTATTGGGATGACATGTTAGTTTTTCATTCCATTTCTCTTTTTGATTTAGATACCCGTAAACAATGGGAAAAATTCGTTGGAAATTTAAGAAATTGTAAAGAACCTCCATTATTTTCAGATTTAATCAAATTTATGGAAAGTCAAGTAGTTGTATTGGAATCAATTGAAGATAATATAAAAAGTAGTAATAATAGTTTGAGTTTTCCTAATAATAAGTTTAATAAATCTTCAATAAATTCTAATTCAAATAGCAAAAGTTCTAACATTGATAAATCAAAATGTATAATCTGCAGTAAAGAACATTTTTTTTCTTTCTGTCCCAGTTATTTAGATAAGACCCCTAACGAAAGAAAGCAGTTCATTGTAAGTAAACATAGGTGCTTTAATTGCTTAGGTCAACATATGCTACCTGAATGCAAATCTGAAAGAACCTGTAAATTTTGTAATGAAAAACACCATTTTACTATTCACATTCAGAATCAGCTAAGTTCAGTTAATAAAGAACAAAAATCTGGTACAGTTCATATAAAAAATTCTCATTTAACAACTGATTCTGTTTCTGAAAATGAAAGTGGTGCCTCAAATGTTACTTATAACCAAGAAACTACTGAAAATTTTGAAACTACTCAATTTTCAAATATAAGTTCTTTTTCTAATTCAGCTTTATTAAATAGAAACCCTGAATTGGAAAAAATAGTTAATATGCCTGATTTATCAACAACGTGTCCCGTATCTCCTTTTTCTAGCCCAGTTTTGTTAGCTACAGCTTATGTAAGAGTTTGGGCAAATAATGATAAATTCATCACAGTTACTGCCTTGATAGATCAGTGTTCTCAGTCTTCCTTTGTATCTGAGTATGTTTGTCAACAATTAAGTTTAGATCGAAAATCAATTGAAATTCCGGTTTCTGGTGTAGGTGGCAAAGTTAATTACACTTGCAAAAGTTATGTTAATTTTAAAATCAGTTCTACATTTGATAACAAATTTTTTGATGTTAATGCTTTAATTTTACCTAAAGTTTCAAATTATGCTCCTAATATTAAACAAAAATTAAATTATGAGCATTTAAAAAATCTCAATTTAGCTGATCCTTATTTTTATAAAAACAAAAGAGTAGATATTTTATTAAGTACAACTATATATTCTCAAATCGTTCAAGGAGATCCTATTAAAGGTCAAATTGATGAGCCTATTGCTCAAAATACTTCTTTAAGTTACATTGTATCAGGTGATACTAAAGTTCATAATCCCATTCATAAAGTTTCAGCTCTTCATATAGCTGAAGAAGAAAAAATTGATTTATTACTCAAATCCTTTTGGGAACAAGAAGAATTTCATCAAAAGAAATTTCTTACAAAAGAAGAACTAGCTAATGAACAGTTCTTTAAAAATACTCATTCTAGACTTCCTTCAGGTCGTTTCGTAGTTAGATTACCAATTTTTGTTGATAGAGAAAAACTTAGTTTTCCTGGTTCCTTTAATAAAGCCAAAATCATGTTTCTAACTCTTGAAAGAAAATTTGAAAAAAGTCCCAAATTAAAGGAAATGAATTCTGATTTCTTTCAGGATTATATTGACAAAGGTCACATGAGAGAAGCAAAAGATTTTGAAATTCGTAAAATTAAATATTTTATTCCACATTTTGGGATTCTAAGAGAAGATCATCTAACAACAAAATTTAGATCGGTTTTCAATGGTTCAGCAGAAGCAGAAAACGGTTTATCTATTAATAATGTTTGTTACACAGGTGAAAATTTATTAGCGGATTTATCGGGACTTATATTATCATGGCGAAAATATAAATATGTTTTTATTTCCGATATCAAACAGATGTTTCGTCAAATTAGAGTTCACGTTGACGATCAATACTTTCAAGCAATTTTGTGGCGTTTCGATAAATCTCAACCAATGAAAGTTTATTTATTAGAAACCGTAACTTACGGTTTAGTTTCAAGTCCATATTTGGCAATTCGATGTTTGAGACAACTGGCAGAAGACGAACGTTTGAAATTTCCCCTTGGTGCTAGTGTTTTAGATAGCGAGGTTTATATGGATGATACCATTTCAGGTGGTTATACTTTAGACGAGACTATTAAAAAATTAAAACAATTAAGGGAAATCTGCAAATTAGGAGGTTTCGAATTACATAAATTCTTGTCAAATGAAAATAAAATTCTAGAAGAAATTGATATTTGTGATAGAGCAGATAAGTCAGGAACAGATTTCAACAACAATTTTAGTTTAGGAGTATTAGGTTTACAATGGTGTCCCAAAGACGACTATTTTTTCTTCAAAATAAATCTTGTTGATTTCTCAATTTTCAAAAAAACCATAGGTAAACGCGTAATACTATCTAATATCTCAAAAATTTTCGATCCTCTTGGCTGGCTATCTCCTGTTATAGTTTCAGCAAAAATGCTTATGCAAAAACTCTGGGTACGTAAAGTAGAATGGGACTGTGTTATTCCTAATGATCTTCTAAATGAATGGTTACAATGGTATAATAATTTACAATGCCTCGATACTTTAAAATTTAATCGCTGGTTGAATTTTCATCCCGGAGATGAAATAGTTGAGATACATGGTTTTGCTGATGCATCTAAATTTGCATACGCTGCAGTAGTTTATTTAAGAGTTGTGAAAGATGGAAAGGCTTTTATATCCTTACTTCAAGCAAAAACTAAAGTCTCACCAATTAAAAAGATTTTAACAATTCCCAAATTAGAACTTATGGCAGTAGTCTTGTTATCAAAACTAGTTAATCAAATAATTGACGAAATTAAATTAACTAATTATACTTGTCATTTATGGAGTGATTCAAAAGACGTTTTGTATTGGCTCAAAGAGCACCCATCTAAATGGACTACCTTCATAGCCAATCAATGTTCAAAAATTCATGATTTAGTTCCAAAAGCCCAGTGGAGACATGTTAGATCAGCTGAAAACCCTGCTGATTGCGCATCTCGTGGTTTAAAGTCTAATGATTTTTTAAATTTTGATTTGTGGTTTAAAGGTCCAAAGTGGTTATCTGAATCTTCAGAAGCTTTTCAGATAATATCTGAACCCAATAATGTTGAAATAGGTTCTTTCTTATCCACCTTGTATTGTCATGAGATTGATATTGTAAATAAATTTAATCAATGGGAAATAATAAATAAATTTTCCAGTTTAAATAAATTAGTTATCGTTTCAGGTTATGTTATAAGGTTCATATATAATTTATTAATAAAAATCAAATCTCCATTGCTTAACAAATCAAAATTGTTTTCTAACACATGGTTTCATGAAAATTCTAATCCTACTGAAGAATATAATTATATTGAAGTAAACTCCATAAAAATTAGATCTTTGAGCATTTTTGAGTTAATAAGGTCCAAACTTACTCTTATTTATTTAGAACAACATTTTTATTTTTTCAAACAAATACATCAATTGCGTAAAAGTAATCAATTAAAAAGAAGTGATAATCTTTTAAAACTTGATCCATTTTTTAGGGACAATCTTTTAAGAGTAGGTGGTCGTTTATGCAATGCATTGATAGGTTTCGAAGAAATGCATCCTTTCATACTCCCATACACATCAAATTTGTCCCTATTAATTACTCGTTATGTTCACTGTATTGAAACTATTCATGGTGGTATAAAACTTACCCTCTCCACCATAAGACAACAATATTGGATTGTTAATGGACGTAACTTGGTAAAAAAAGTAATAAGAAATTGTACTACTTGCATTAGGTATAGGGGTAGTACTTTATATCAAAAGATGGGCAATTTACCATCTGTTAGATTTAATTCAAATACTGATGCCTTTACTTATACAGGAATAGATTATGCAGGACCATTCAATATCAAAGCCTCTAAGTTTAGAGGTATAAAGACTTACAAAGCGTATATAGCTATATTTGTGTGTCTCGTTACAAAAGCTGTACACATAGAATTAGTAGAAAGTTACGATAGTTCAGATTTTTTGGCTGCCTTTAGACGATTTATTTCAGTTAGAGGTGAATGTCGTGAAATTTATAGTGACAATGGTACAACTTTTGTCGGTGCTTCCAAAGAAATTTCTGATTTATTTACTAAAGGTTCTGACCATTTAAAAGAAATTATTTATTCTTTAAAGTTTGAAAATGTAAAATGGCATTTTATTCCACCCTCTGCTCCAAATTTTGGTGGCATATGGGAAGCTGCCGTTAAATCGGCTAAACTTCATTTAAAGAAAGTATTAGGGGAACAAATTCTTACCTTTAGTCATTTTTACACCTTACTAAAACAAGTAGAGGCCTGTATGAATTCGCGCCCTCTCCTACCTTTAAATGACGATATCGGTGACCTGGAGATATTAACTCCTTTTCAATTAATTGCAAAATCAAAAAAACCAGCTCATATTTTACCTGAACCTAATCACTTAAATTCTAAACCCCCGTTATTGATTTGGCGAAAAATTCAATATTTTTTGCAACAGTGGTGGAATAGGTGGTTGCATGAGTATTTGCAATCATTGCAAACTCGTAATAAATGGAATTTTGCTCAAAATAATTTAAACATTGGAGATATTGTACTAATTTTTGACAATAATCTCCCACCGGCTAAATGGCCTTTTGCAAAGGTTATAGAAATTTGCCCAGGCAATGATGGTTTGGTAAGAGTTGTTAAATTAAAAACGGCAACAACTGAATTAACTAGACCAATAAACAAGCTAATTTTGCTTTCCAAAAATAAATGAAATAGCAAAAGTATAAATATTATATTATAATAAAACTGTAAATATTAAAAAAAAAATGTATATAATTAATTTTGTTTTGAATGAATGCATGTATGTGTGAAATTTTTTTAATGTAATTTTACGTAAAAATCAATGTATATTAAAAGAAAAATTGTATTGTAATTTATTTATTTATTTTGTAAAATATTATGGGTTTAAATTTAAAATTTTATTTTAATTAATTTTCTATTAAATAATACAAATTATTTTAAATATGTACATAAAATTACTAAATTTTTTCTTATTAATTTATTTTCTATGTAAATAAATTAAAAGGGGGGAGAATGTTAAATAATACACTACATTAAAAGATAATAATCATAATAATATACATAAGTTAATAATATATAAGTATGCGTGCGTGTGTGCACAGAGTGTAAGCGCGTGCCTTTAGAAGCGGCGTTGAGTGCCGGTCCAGTCTTAGGACAATAGTCCAAGTAGCAACACGTGATTTTTTATAATAAAGTTTATTAGATATTCATGCTACTTAAATTAAAGTATTTTTTTATTAAGTTATTACATTTAACCATCACCAAAATCCTAATTATTCACCATTATACAGTCCACTATCCAACACACATGATACCTAAAATAAAAAATTAAATTTTCATTTATAAAATTATACAAATTACGTCTCAATCAGCTACCCAACGTGTTTACAGTATCCAATTACTATTTCAAAATTAAACTGATAATAATTAAAATTTAACCTATAAACATGTAAACAAACAAAATAGTCGTATCAATACTAAATAATTTTTTTTTTTTATCAGAATTATATAATTTCTAGTGAAAACTTTACGTTACCGACTTAACAAGAAGAAAAAAAATAAGTTTTACTATAGATCACAATATTTGTAAAGTAAAAAATTTTATTATATGTCACGTGCTGTTCAAAAAATATGAGGCTTTTAAAAAATTACGCTTGCGGCACTAGTAATTTCACTTGTATTTAATTGCTTAACCGATTACCGCCGGCGCGGCCAAAACGAGCCACTTTAATATAATTCCGAAACTTCTTATTATTATAAGCTCTAAATTTATAGCTGGGGGTTTTTGAGGTTGCTGATTTCAAATATCAACTCAAAAAAATCATAAATCATAAAATCATTTAGGGGTGGAAAATGAGGGTGGAAAGGGGTGAAAAATCAATTTTTGTAAAAGACTATATTTTTACTCGAAAAACTGTACCAGGGGTTTTTTGACGTTGCTGGTTTCAAATTTGACAATTAAAAAATTATAAAACTTCATCTAGGGGTGGAAAATTGGGGTGAAAAGGGGTAAAAAGGGGTGAAAAATCGATTTTTATAAAAGGCTTTATTGTGGTTGGAAATCTATAACAGGGGGTTTTTGACGTTGCTGGTTTCAAATATAAAAATGAAAAAATCATAAAACTTCATCTAGGGGTGGAATATTAGGGTGAAAAGGGGTGAAAAATCAATTTTCATAAAAGGCTTTATTGCTACTTGAAAAACTTCATCGGGGGGTTTTTGACGTTGCTGGTTTCAAATATAAAAATGAAAAAATCATAAAACTTCATCTAGGGGTGGAAAATTAGGGTGAAAAGGGGTGAAAAATCAATTTTCATAAAAGGCTTTATTGCTACTTGAAAAACTTCATCGGGGGGTTTTTGACGTTGCTGGTTTCAAATATAAAAATGAAAAAATCATAAAACTTCATCTAGGGGTGGAAAATTAGGGTGAAAAGGGGTGAAAAATCAATTTTCATAAAAGGCTTTATTGCTACTTGAAAAACTTCATCGGGGGGTTTTTGACGTTGCTGGTTTCAAATATAAAAATGAAAAAATTATAAAACTTCATCTAGGGGTGGAAAATTAGGGTGAAAAGGGGTGAAAAATCAATTTTCATAAAAGGCTTTATTGCTACTTGCAAAACTTCATCGGGGGGTTTTTGACGTTGCTGGTTTCAAATATAAAAATGAAAAAATCATAAAACTTCATCTAGGGGTGGAAAATTAGGGTGAAAAGGGGTGAAAAATCAATTTTCATAAAAGGCTTTATTGCTACTTGAAAAACTTCATCGGGGGGTTTTTGACGTTGCTGGTTTCAAATATAAAAATGAAAAAATTATAAAACTTCATCTAGGGGTGGAAAATTAGGGTGAAAAGGGGTCAAAAATCAATTTTCATAAAAGGCTTTATTTCTACTTGAAAAACTTCATCGGGGGGTTTTTGACGTTGCTGGTTTCAAATATAAAAATGAAAAAATCATAAAACTTCATCTAGGGTTGAGTCCATATTTGAAATCCGCAACGTCAAAAACCCCGTGATACATTTTTTCAAGTAAAAATAAAGCCATTTATGAAAATTGTTTTTCCACCCCCTTTCACCATAATTTTCCACCCTTAGATAAAGTTTTATCATTTTTATATGGTCATATTTGAAATTAGCAATGTCAAAAACCCCCCGAAAGAGTTTTTCAAGTAAAAATAAAGCCTTTTCTGGAAATTGATTTTTCACCCCCTTTCACCCTAATTTCCCACCCTTAGATGAAGTTTTATGTTTTTCTGATGGTCATATCTGGAATCAGCAACGTCAAAAACCCCTTACTACAGTTTTTCAAGTAGAAATTAAGCCTTTTCTGAAAATTGATTTTTCACCCCTTTTCACCCTAATTTTCAACCCCTAGATGAAGTTATATGATTTTTTTATGGTCATATTTGAAATCAGCGACCTCAAAAACCCCTGATACAGGTTTTCCAGTAAGAATAAAGACTTTTGTAAAAAAAGAATAAAAAATTTCTATAAACATTGATTTTTCACCCCTTTTCACCCCAATTTTCTACCCCTAGATAAAATTTTATGATTTTTTTATGGTCATATTTGGAATTAGCAGCCTCGGAAACCCCCAGATATAAATTTAGAGCTAATAAAACGAAAATGTTTCAGAATTATAACAAAGTGGCACGTTTTGGCCGCAAAATAGGGTAAAAAAGGCATGTTTTTGATGTTACTACCCTTTCTACAGCTTTTCTGAAGAGTTGTACATCAAAAATGACCACAAAACTGAATAGCCCATAAGATTTTGGACCAAAAACCATTTATTTTTTTTTTTTTTTACAATATTTTGACCCGAAAAAATTCAAGTGGCTTGTTTTGGCCGCGCCGGCGGTAATCGGTTAAAATAAAACGCACAATCATCAAGTTTACTTCATTTTACTCGCTATCGCCTATAGAATATTTCAAAAAAATTAAATTTAAATTACATTCAACAGTAAGAATTTAAAGGAACGTAAACTGGTGAAAAATTTAAATTACTGGATTCCGAGCTACGTCTTTTTAATCGAGTATAAATTTACTACGATTGATAGCTCAACATTTTCCTTTGTGAAAATTTAATATTAAACTTCTTAATTATGACATACTCTAAGTGTAAGTTATTCCATTGAACGGTTTAGAAATGGCATTAACTATTAGAAGTAAGATCGCGATCTCCACAAAGCTGATTTTCATAATTTTACTGATATTCCTTTCTGTATTTACGTTATTAGCAGATTTTTGTTCTAAAAATAATTGATATAGTTGGGATATAGTTTGCTTAATAATTTTTGACAAATAAAAAAAAAAAATTAAAATCCATAAAGCCTATTCATTCAAAGCGCTGCATTACAGAAATAGAAACAGTTAGGTAGAAACGACTAAATATGTCATCTGAACTATGAGATCAATCTATAGATTCAGCTTCTTCAGTGAACAATGGGTTTTTTTGAACGTTTCAAAATGTTTTTGTGCCTTTAGACAAGGCAGAATTTACTTGGAAATATACAGCATTAAAAGTTTAAAGGAAAAATATAAGTTAAATTATCCATAACTTTCTATTTTTTAATTTCCCATATTTTAAAATCACTTTTTAAATATCTAATAAATTTGCAAATTGCTTTTATGATTTTATTTTTTAAAAATCTGTAACTAAAAGTATTTTTTTTTTTTTAAATTTATATCCTTTTTTGAGAGTAAAGTATTCTTCAAAAACCGGGATTCCGTTTACGGCATAACGTAAAATTTCTTCATTAACAGAGCATATGATTATTATTATTTTTATTAATATTTAATTTATTTTCCAAGAAAAATACAGTTCACTCTTGTTCTTACATTTTTCAAGTTATTACAAGTTAATATATGATAAATTTTATTTTAAAAAAAATTAAAATTAGTCAACAATAGTAAATATATTTAATAAGTAAGGTAAATATAAAGTAAATTTATTCTTCAAGAAAGAGTCAACATTAATATATGTAGTAAATAAGTAAATAAATAAATTTTGTATGTTTAAAGATATATATAAATACTAGCATAGGTAATAGGGGGGGGGGGCTCAGCCCCACCTGTGTCGCGTTTATTTCTGTTTCTGTTGCTTTAAAAAATCTTTCACTGCAAATTTATAATTATGCCAAATATATATAGTATATAGTATTCAGATATGTATATATAGATGGTTCTAGAATTGACTGAATCAAGTAAAACCAATTGCGATATTAAAATTTTATCATATTTTTCAGATATTTCACTTTTTAACCAAATTTTCAAAAAATTTTTTTATTTTAACTTTATTTTGACACTGGTTTTATGTAATTTCTTTCATTGGTTTGAGCCTCATCATAAAACAAATAGTTACACAGATACACAAATAATTTATTAAAAATACATAGTATTAAGATATATATATAGTATTAAGATATGAATAAATTAAATTAATTTCGACAACTTAATGACAATAATACTGATTAAAAGCAATAAAATGTATGATTGGGAATATGTAATGAAATGAAATAAAATAAAATAAAATAAAATAAAATAAGTGAAATATGAATATATCAACTATCTAATTTTGTGAAAAAATATGTTTTCATTGCTTTTTAAATTGCGAGGGTAAAGTTCAATATGAAACTTTCTATAGCGGCGGAATGTCATGATTTTTAGCATTAAGTTATAAAAAAATATTTATAAGTGCATACCTTCTCAAGCGTTCGGATAATATTTTTTTTATATTATATATAAGTACTTCATGCAAAAGAATCCGTAAGCAATTTTTTTTTTTTAAGTATCATTTTTTTTTATTAAATCTAGCAGTCTGTTTTATAAATTAAATCATAATTATTTGCTGCCTCTGTTTTTTTTACAATCTAAATCCAAACCATGTTTAAATTTAAATTATTATCTCAGTAGTTCTTAGCTTTTTTATACAAGCTAAAATCGATGTCTTGAATTTAAAAAATATTGATTCCACTGTGTTTGGTAAATAAAAATATCATTACTAGGAAATTTTTAAGTTTCTATGTGGATTGGCTGCGATTTGGCAGCTGTTTTTCCAATTTTGATTTTCATTTAATTCTCAGCTGTTATGACATCATTGTTTACTAAATAAATAAAACCGAATTATTTAGATTATTCAATTATGGCATAATTGTATTTATTGTTTTATAATAATTAGGAATGTGCGAATTAAGAATGTTTACAATTGCATAATTTTAGTATTTAAGAAAAGTTATTATTACGAAATATAAACAAAAATGTATGAAATTAGCACTAAAATTAAGAAATAAAAAATAAGATTTTTATTAAAATAAGCAAATAGTTTATAACTATAAACAATATTAATACTGTATAAGAGAAATTAAAAATTATATTTTAGTGAGTTTTAAGTCTAATTTTATATCATCAAGTGCTAAGTTTTAATAAAGTAATTTTTCATTGAACTCAGTTGGTCTTGTTATTTATTTGCATCGGTTAGAATCATCCATATACAAGGTAAGCTATTAAACATTATGCCTAATGCATAAGCATGAACATATTAACCAATATTCCCTACCTGGCATTTCAGTATTACCATAAGACAATATTTAATAAATATTAAGTTATGACCATCAGATCATAACACAGTCACCCGTTTGCTATTTATTTTCTGGACACCCGAAATAAGCCTAAAAAATAATTTCTTCATAAAGATAGGTAGTAAAATTTTCTGCCTAATCTGAATCTGTCCATATTTTTTCCAAAAAACCTCAGAAAAAGCCGGAAAATTGGAAAAGCTAAAGAAAATCCTCAAATTAAAGCGTCTATTTTTTTAATTTTTTTGTATTTGTTTAACGTGTTTTTTCATACTTTTCATGGTGGTAAACTCCATTTTTATCACATTTGCCTTTTAAGTACTAAAACCTATTTTAAGCTCAAAGAGTAGAATTTGAAAATTTTTCTTTATCTGAATTTTCCGATTTTCTCGCTTTTCCTGACCAAAAATGAAAATTCTAACTTAATTTTCGGTTAGTTCCTCGGAAAATTTTATCTTGAAAACCCTTCTACGTAAAATTTTAGAGGCCTCTGTGACGCTGTAAAAAAATAAAAACTAAGTAATATGCAAAAACGAAACATAATTTAACATATTTAAATTTTTCTATTTTTTATTCTGTTTATTTGTTTCATTTTAGCATGTTATTTTATTTTTCTTTTTTTTACAGCGTCACAGAGGCCTCTAAAATTTTACTTAGAAGGGTTTTCAAGGTAAAATTTTCCAAGGATCCCGAAAATCAAGCTAGAATTTTCATTTTCGATTAAGAAAAGCAAGAAAATTCAGAAAATGCAACAATTTCAAATTCTATTTTTTGAGCTTAAAATGGGTTTTTAATAAGTACTTAAAAGGCAAATGTGACAAAAAAGGAGTTTATCAACATGAATAGTATGGGAAAACACATAATAAAATTTAATAAATTTTAAAAAAGTGTTACTTTTTGAGAAATTTGTAATTGAAAGTTTTCTTTAGCTTTTCCAATTTTCCGGGTTTTCCTGAGGTTTTTTCGAGAAAATATGGTCAGATTTAGATTTGGCGGGAAACTTTACTACCTACCTCTATGTAGAAAATATTTTTTAGGCTTATTTAGGACGTCCAGAAAATAAAAAGCAAACGGGTGGCTGAGCAACCAAGTAACCTAGAGCCTTAAAAATTGGCTAGTAATCATATTATTACGTACCAAAAACAGTGCAATCGGAGCTTTTTAAATTTAAAACATCGACCTCAGCTTGGGTAAAAATAGCTAAGAACTACCGATCTTCTTTTTTTTATTTCTGAACTTTAATTTGGCATTAAATAATAAAAAGTCTTTTAATTTAATTGTATTTACGGGGTACAGTGAAATTCATAATAAAAAACTTTTTTAATTTAATAATTTAAGGACGTATCTCAGTGGATTGAAAGAGAGAGAGAGAGAGAGAGAGAGAGAGAGAGAGAGAGAGAGAGAGGTCTTTTCGGACCTCTTTCTTTCTCTCGCGAGTTTTGTATAAGAAATGCCAAAATGTTTTTGTTTATATTTATGTAAATAAATATCTAGGAGCTCTGAACTTTTTTCTACGAGTTTTTATAATAATAAATTATACTAGCTGATTGGCCTCGCGATGCTCGGCTTAACCAAATAAAAACTCTTGTGCATTAATTTTTTTATATTTTAATCATATGTAGTTAATTATAATAAATTTAATCATACGTGATTAAAATGCAATTTAATTTTATTTAAAAATGAATGAGAACAGAATTAATTTTATACTTCTAAAATTAACAAAAAAAATTTATAATTCATATTAAGAAAAAGTGACATGATTATTTATAAATATTTATAACTAATGAGGTATATTTTATAACATAAATAATTATTGATAATAAATAATAATTGAAAATAAAATATAGTAATGTGCAGTTTTTTTAACAAAATTTTCAGTTTTTTTCAAACTGTAGACAATCAATATTTGAATATTTTCAATTTTCATTTATACATCACAACTGATATTGTAGACAATCAACATGAATATGACTATAGAATGAAATTTTCATAATTTTTTATTGTTCATAAATAGGACAGGCGATATCCATTTCACTCTATGGTGAAATTTTTTTAGCTTTTTCATAAATAAAACAGCCAGCAATATAGATTGAAAATTTTGAATTTTTTTCATAATGTAGAAAGCCAATATGAATTTTACTATAGAGTGAAATTTTTATAATTTTTTATTTTTCAATTAATAGTACAGCCGATATCCATTTTACTTTATAGTGAAATTTTTTGGGTTTTTTCTTATATAAAACAATCAACAATATAGATTGAACTTTTTTCAGTTTTTTCAAATTGTAGACAATCAATATGAATTTTACTATCGAGTGATACTTTTATAATATTTTTTATAAACTTTTATAATTTTTATAATGTTTTCATAAATAGGACAGCAGATATCCATTATACTCTATATATGGTTAAATTTTTGAGTTTTTTCATATATAAAACAACTAACATTATAGATTGAAATTTTTGCTGTTTTTTTATATGGGTCAATATTTGTGAAGTGTATACAGTTTGGATTTTCGAGTCTCATAATGTACTCCAAAGTATGTTTGGTCGAAAGCATATATAAAAAAAATAATTTTCCCTTATTTTTAGCTTTTAGATCCAATCCTCTATTTTTTACAGCGATTTTTGTTTTTTTCAATTTTTTGAAATTTTTAATTTTTGAGAAATTTATGTTCATTAATTTTTCTCGCAAACGCGCACTTTACAATAAAATTTTTTTTTCTTATAGTACCCCATAGAAAATTTTCCGTAGAATTCGATTCTGGGGTCCAAATTGTTTTTTGAACTGCGCATGCGCGAGAAAATCAACTTTTTTGCTTTGCCTTTTCTAGCTTATATGCCTCAGCTGCAGACAGCTCAATTTTCATCCTTTTGGTCTCAAATTGTATGTTTTTTCATATACTTTCAGAATATGAAATCATTTTTTTGGGTAAATTTATTTTAAAAGCACTAAAATTGAAAAATAGCGATTTTTAAAAAATCATTTTTCACAAATTTTGAATTTATCGCCAAGTCACGTGACCAAATGAAAATCTGACTAAAAATTCGTTTTCAGCGGAAAATTTTACATAAGGATACCAATTTTCGTCTTATTTCATTACATAGTTTCTAAGATATCCCATTTTAAAAATAAAGATTAAAATTGACTTTTTTTAAAAAACCCTAAAAATGGGACTCTGACTTTAATTATCATATATGCTAACCAAATAAATATAAAAAGACGAGTAAAAATTTTTTGGAAACTAAGGGCTTGTAAAAAAATTTTGAGGCCTATAGAACTCGTTTCTTTTAAAAATTAGAATTTTGGCAGCAATTTCAAAATTGGCCATTTCGGGGTAAGAATAGGCATTTGGTTTATTGACTATCGGCATGAGAGATTTAACGACAAATAATTGAAGTGTACGGTAACTGAATGGTGACACTTATACCAAAAAAATGAGACCAATTGGAAGTATTTTGGTTAACTGGCAAGTTTGCAGCTTTGTATTAATGATTACAAAAAAATCCTATTTGATAACATTGTGGTATTTTGTAGTTATTTAGTATTTTGCTATTTCTTTTATTTCTATAGCGTTACGGAAACATCCAAAACTTTTCCAAAAAGGGGTTCTTTTGTAAAATTTCGTCAAAATTTTCATTAGGTAACTAGAAAATTCGGAAAATTGAAAATAAGATAGAATAGCTACAAAATACGACAATGTTATAAAATAGGATTTTTTTCATAATCTTTAATATAAAGCTGCAACCTCGCCAGCTAACAAAAATACTTCCAATTGGTCTCATTTTTTCTGTATACGTATCAACATTTATTCACCGTACACCACATTTATTTGTTGTTAATTCTCTCATGGTGATAGTCAATAAACCAAATCCCTAATCTTACCCAAAAATGACCAATTTTGAAATTGCTGCCAAAATTCTAATTTTTAAAAGAAACGAGTTCTATAGGCCTCAAAAATTTTTTACAAGCCCTTAGTTTTCAAAAAATTTTTACTCGTCTTCTTATATTTATTTGGTTAGCATATATGATAATTAAAGTCAGAGTCCCATTTTTAGGGTTTTTTAAAAAAAGTCAATTTTAATCTTTATTTTTAAAATGGGATATCTTAGATACTATTTAATGAAATAAGACGAAAATTGGTATCCTAATGTAAAATTTTCCGCTGAAAACGAATTTTCAGACAGATTTTCATTTGGTCACGTGATTTGGCGGAAAATTCAAAATTTGTGAAAAATGATTTTTTAAAAATCGCTATTTTTCAATTTTAGTATTTTTAAAATAAGTTTACCCAAAAAAATGATTTCATATGCTGAAAGTATATGAAAAAACTTACAATTTGAGACTAACAGGATGAAAATTGAGCTGTCTGCAGCTGAGGCATATAAGTTAGAATAGGCAAAGCAAAAAAGTTGATTTTCTCGCGCATGCGCAGTTCAAAAAAAAAATTTGGACCCCAGAATCGAATTTTACGGAAAATTTCCTATGAGGTACTATAAGGAAAAAAAATTTTATTGTAAAGTGCGCGTTTGCGAGAAAAATTAATGAACATAAATTTCTCAAAAATTAAAAATTTCAAAAAATTGAAAAAAACAAAAATCGCTGTAAAAAATAGAGGATTGGATCTAAAAAGCTAAAAATTGGGGAAAATTATTTTTTTTATATATACTTTCGACCAAACATACTTTGGAGTACATTTCGAAACCCGCCCATGCAAAGTCATATACAGCTCACAAATATTGACCCATATTGCAGAGAATCAATATTAATTTTACTCTAGAGTGAAACATTTATGATTTTGGTTCCTCATAGAGGACCCATTGTTTTAGGTGAAATTTTTATTTCTGATTTTTTGACATATACGCACGTTTTGAGACCTCAGGATTCTAAAAAACCAGTTTTTAAAAAAATTTAAAAAAATGTATGTATGTATGTAGCACTTTCACCGGTGATATTTCACAACCAGTATGACATTAGACCTATTTTTTTTATAAAATTTTGTTCACCAAAAAATCTCCAGGTATTTTTTTTTTTTTTTTAATTTGGATGTAATACCTCATTTTTTTCCATGCAAGTAAATTTTTGTAGTATTTTTATATTGTAAACAGCCAATATGAACTTTACTATACAATTAAATTTTTTAAATTTTTGTTTTTTTTATTCTTAGGACTGCCGATATCTATCTTATTTCATAATGAAATTTTTTGAGTTTTTTCATATATAAATAGCCGACAATATAGATGGTAAATTTTTTAGTTTTTTCATATTGTAAACCGCCAATATGAATTTTACTATACAGTTAAATATTTCTAATTTTTTTTTCATTCTTAGGACTGCCGATATCTATATTATTACATCGTGAAATTTTTTTAATTTTTCATATATAAAATAGCCAGAAATATAGATTGAAATTTTTGTAGTTTTTTCATATTGTAAACAGCTAATATGAATTTTACTATACAGCTAAATTAAAAAAATTTTTATTTTTTTCATTCTTAAGACTGCCGATAACTATCTTATTTCATAGTGAAATTTTTTGAGTTTTTTCATATATCAAATAGCCGACAATATAGATTGAAATTTTTGTGGTTTTTTCATATTGTAAGCCGTCAATATGAATTTTACTATATAGTTAAATTCTTAAAATTTTTGTTTTTTTCTATTATTCTTAGGACTGCCGATGTCTATATTATTTCATATTCAAATTTTTGAGTCATTTCATATATAAAACAAAAAAACTTCGATGCAAATTACTCCTTGGAAAAAATGCTATAGAGTTGACGCTTTTTTTTTAATTTTAGCTCACGACACAGACTTACAACTGTTTAAAGCCAAGAAGTACAAAATTTAAATACTCAAAAATTGGTTATTTCATCACTTCATATCTTAAAATGGTTTGTATTAAAATATAAAAACCAAAATGCTTTGTTTTTATTAAACGCTTTTGTAATAAATGTATTCATTAAAAAGAAATAGTAAAAAGAAGACTTAGAGTCCGATTTATTAAGTTATTGGTTTTATTCATTAAAATAATAGTATTGAATTTAGCAGAAACTATACTTCACTTTAATTTTTTTTTCTAAAACAATCCTGTTTTATAGAAATGTTGTAATTTAAATTGTTTTTATGCAATAATAGCATTAAATTATTAGCATTGAACTTAGCAAAATATACCCAACTTAAATGTTTTCGAATATTGTCTGGTTTTATAGAAATCTTGTAATTTCAAATATTTTTATGCAATGATAGCATTGAAAAATATATATTAAATTTAGAAAAATATACCCCGCTTTCAATTGTTTCGAATAATAGCCTGTTTTTTAGAACAGTTGTAATTTCAATTGCATTGAAATATTAGTAACTAATTTAGCAGAAACTATACCTCACTTTAGTTTTATTTCGAAAAGTGTCCTTTTTTATAGAAAAGTTGTAATTTCAATCGTTTTTATGCAATAATAGTATTGATATATTATAGTATTAAATTTATCAAAATATACCTAACTTAAATGTTTTTGAATTCCGTCGTGTTTTATAGAAATGTTGTAATTTCAAATGTTTTTATGCAATGATAAGCATTGAAATATCAGTATTGAATTTAGCAAAATATACCCAACTTAAATGTTTTCGAATATTGTCCTGTTTTATAGAAATCTTGTAATTTCAAATATTTTTTTGCAATTATAGCATTGAAATATTAGTATTGAATTTAACAGAAATTATACCCCTCTTTAATATATTTTTCGTTAACAGCTTAAAAAGATTAACCCCTTATTGATGGTCCACAATTTGAAAAACATCTAAAAATTTTAATATATATTGTCGGGTGTATTATAGCAGAAACTATACGCTATTCTATATTTTTTTCGAATAGTGTCCTTTTTTAAATGAAAGTTGGAATTTCAAATATTCTTATGCAATGATTGCATTGAAATATTTTTATAGACTTTAGCAGAAACTATACGTCATTCTAAATCTTTTTCTAATAGTGTCCTGTTTTATATTAAAGTTGATACTTAAAATATTTTTTTGCAGTGATAGCATTGAAAAATTGTTATTGACTTTAGCAGAAACTATACTCTATTCTATATTTTTATCGAATAGTGTCCTTTTTTAAATGAAAGTTGGAATTTCAAATATTCTTATGCAATGATTGCATTGAAATATTTTTATTGACTTTAGCAGAAACTATACGTCATTCTAAATCTTTTTCTAATAGTGTCCTGTTTTATATTAAAGTTGAAACTTAAAATATTTTTTTGCAGTGATAGCATTGAAAAATTGTTATTGACTTTAGCAGAAACTATACGCCATTATAAATTTTTTTCGATTAGTCGTCCTGTTTTATATAAAAGTTGTAATTTCAAATATTTTTATGCAATGATTGCATTGAAATATTTTTATAAAATATTATAAAATTTTATAAAAATATTTTATAAAATAAAAAAAAATAAAAGTGGCATTAGAAAAGTGTTTAATAAATACAAAGAAACTTGGTTTTTACATTTTGATACAATCCGTTCCGAGATCTGAAGTGATGAAAATGTCCACTTTTTGATTTTTTTAATTTTGAAGTTCTTAGCTTCAAACAGTTGTAACACTGAACCGTGATCTCAAATTAAAAAAAATAAAAACGTCAAATCAATAGCATTTTTTACAAGGAATAATTTGCACTAAACCTCGTCTCAAAAAACCTCTTAGATCCTGAAAAAAATCAGTTTTAGTGAAAAAAAATGAAATTATTTTGCGTTTTCGACCACTAACTTCTGATATTGATTTATCGAAATCATTTAAATATTTTTTAAAAATTCAAAAAAGGTCTGGAGATATTTCTTTAAAGATTACTTTAAAACCACTTTCATGTATTTTCGTCCGTACAATTCTTCATAAATGCGTGTCCAATAAAATCAAAAATAGTCAATTTTTTAAATTATTTCATTTTAATATATATAGGATTTTAACCAAATATTATCAAAATCTGTTTCGTAAATTTTTTACAATACGTACTTATTAAATTACATGCATATTTCACGTAAGAGATTTTAAAGGCTTCCAAAAAAAATTTACAGAACAGATTTTGATAATACTTAGTTCAAATATAATTTATTATTATAAAAACTCGTAGAAAAAATTTCAGAGCTCCTAGATGTTTATTTACATCAATATAAACAAAAACATTTTGGGATTTCTTATACAAAACTCGCGAGAGAAAGAAAGAGGTCCGAAAAGACCTCTCTCTCTTTCAATCCACTGAGATACATCCTTAACCATCTCCAAAGAGTAAAAAAAATTGATAAAAAATAGTTTGTTACAAATCTGTGTCCAAAAAAGTAAGGAATTGCTCAAATTATACATAAATTACTAATAAACTACGATTTGGGGCATTCTTTTTTTTACGTACAAGGGTCGTGTACAATTTTTTTGTCTATAGCAAGAAAGCACGTTTTTTCTCTTCTCACAGTGGCTATAAAATGCGTACTTTGGTAGCGATCTTACTAGACACGAAATAAATTGAACACATCGCTTTTGAAGACCGAAATTAAAACACACAAAACTCAACACAGTATATTTTTAACACTAATTGTCGCACACGATTTAAATTAAGCACACAAATTTTCAGCACATTTTTGACACAAATTCAGCACAAAAAACTGAAATTTAATCAGTTGTTTCGCGATTTGCATGAAAAATTTAATTTTGTGTTGAATAAAACGTGTCAAAAAAGTTTGTGTTGAATTTAAATGGTGTGCAAAAATTAGTGTGTGTTGAGTTTTGCGTGTTTGAATTCCGGTGCTCAAAAATGACGTGTTCAATTTTTATTGTGTTAAATAAGATCGCTACCCGTACTTTCTGTATGCTGACAAAAAAATTTTTTTTGTGAATAAAAATTTTTTGTGAATTCTGTGTGACCGGAAAAGACGTGTTTTGTCGCCACTGATAAAGAAAAATCGCATACAATCTTTGTCCATAAAAAAAGAATGATCCAAATCGCAGTGTACCAACCTCGGCTTTACATCTGATGGGGCGGTTTGGGGCATTCTTTACTTTTCTGGACACGGGCTCGAAATATACTATTCATACTTGCATTTTACAAAAATAAAAATATTATTACCTCGGTAGATACTGAAGAGTGAATATCTTCTAAATGTATATTATGATATTTTATCTGCTTTTTAGTGCTTATAAATTTCTTTTCTTGATTCATCTGACGAGAATAATTATTTTTACTACTAGGTAATCGTTGGCTTAAAACATCAGATGAGTTTGGGTTTAAATTGTTTACTGAGGTTTTTGTAGAAACTATATCTTTAGAATTAGGCCGTTCTGATTTATTCTTCATGCAAGTTCTCACTTTTTTATGAATCCGATGTTTCGGTAAACATATGGAGCAAGATTTATCGGAGCAGCTACTATCAGAGCTTGATCTTTTTCCTAACTTATTCTGACGGCGAAGTTTTTTAAAAGGAGAGGCTCGATTTTTTTCTTTAGGGCTTCTAGGACTTTTAGGATTTAAAGTATTTGATTCTCTGACCAGAGGACTAAGAGAATTTTTTTTCCTTGGAGAACGTTCACGGCAATTGTAAAAACTAATGATTCGAGGGCTTTTTTGATGGGGGCTTCGTGAATTTTTAACTCTTGGACTTCGATAAGGACTACAAATACGGGGACTTTGCAATGGTGAATTTCGATACTTAGGACTGCGCATATGATTTCTTGAATCTTCAGCAAAATTACCCCCAACATATAATTCCTTATATCCACTATGTCTCCATCTGTTTGGGTCCCTTTCTTCAACTTCTAACAATCTTTTGTTCCAATAACTTGAATGCGATTCTCTAGCTTTCCGCATAACATTATCGAGTTCTTTACGTTTACTAAAACCTTCATCATGTAACTGAGGTTGAATACTGCCGATATCCATTCTTAATTTATGGTTTTTAATATTCTTTCTTCGATTACTTGACATCCTGAACAAACAAACTCTTTAGACAAACATTTTAAGAAAAATATTATTATAAGTATTGTAAACATATTGTTAGTATTATTATAATTATTTTATTTAACCCAGGGTATATGATATAATAAAATTTTTAATAAAATATAATATAATTTTTAAGAAAAAAAACATATACTGTGAACTTGAGTCTAATGGGATTACATGTTCAGCATGTAGTTAATAACAATAACCTAACATTTCGCCAAAATTAAAACAGAGGGGGTGGTGAATATTCGGAAAAATCTGTCTTGGTAAGGATAGGCTTGAAACCCTAAAAAAAAGTGCTTTTTTGGAAACAAAGAATCTTTTGAAATAGGTTTTTAACTTTTAGTATCGGTTATAACGATATTAGCCAAAATGTACATCATTTAACACATTGCGGAGCCGATAGGTTTTACAAAAATGCCGCAAAAATTTTAATAAGGGGGAGGGTATTCTAGAGACCAAATGTACTCAAAATCCACTTGGTAAGAAATCGAATCTGCTCCATTTTTCCGGTTTTCCTGGAAACAACAAAATAGCATTCCGGAATATATTAGAGGAAAATCTTAGGATAATATCTGAACAACCTTTTGCAGATTGTTTATACATATAAAAAGTGCCCCGTTAGAATTTTTTTCCCAGCCTCCCTTATTGGGACAAGAGGAGCAAATAGTATATTAAGTATCAAGAGGATAAAATTCGCACTACGAAAATCTATACCAGGATGATATTAAATAAACCTTTTGCAGATTTTTTATATATTAAGAAAGAATAAGTCCACCGTTGAAATTTTGTTCCCAGCTACCTTATTGGGGCTAGGGGGGAAAAATACTATGTTAAGTATCAAGGGGGCAAAATTTTAGCGCTAGTGTGAGCACTAGCACGAGTGCTCAATGAAACTGGACAAGAGTGATATGTGTTCACACTAGTGTCTAAAGTACCTAGGCGTACAACGAGTGCAAAAAATTCCATGACAAGTTTTACGCACAACTTTTACGCCCTAGAAGACAAAAACTTGTTTTTTATCTTATTAAAAAAAAATTTTAATTTCTAGACCAGTGGACTATGGTGACCATATTTATTTGTCCAGAATAGCTCGTTTGATAATCAGAGAACAGGGGCATTTCATTCATCCCATTTCAACATATCTTTGAATATTTTAAAGAAATGATATTAATTATATATAATTAAAAACATGATCTTTATAATAAATAGTTCATCTTTAAAGTGAAAATTATTATTATTTTTTATTTTTATTTTTTAAACCTACTTTTTTTTTAATTCAGTCTAATTATTTTATTTGTAATAAAAATTTATAACCGGTTTGTCTAACTACACAACCAACGAACATGGAACATGTTTACTCATAATAGTAATAAATCCAAAAACCGAAATTACAATAAATCCTGAAATATATACTATCCTAAGTCCATAAACTTAAAGTATTCTAAGCCTGATTCTGTTGCCTGATCAGGTCCTGACTCCCACTTCAAATTATTCTAAGTCACTAAATCAAAAATTTTCTAAGTCCATTTCACCCCCTCCCTCAAAACGTCAATTTTTTACCCCCCCCCCCCTAAAAACGTCATTTTTTCACCTCCCTCTTAAAGCGTCAATTTTTCACCCCCTAAAAAAGTCACTTTTTTACCCCCCTCCCTGTCGAGCCAAACTTTTTCAAATACCCCATCCAATGAACATGTTCCATGTCAAAATACAAAAAAATTACTCTTTGTTCTATATAAATTTTTATTTAAATTTGAACTCAAATAAAAAAGTTGACCAACATCTAAAATGGAAAGATCACATACTGAATACATTAAAAAAAAATAGGTATCTGATTTATATAATTGCTAGGCTAAATAATATCTTGAGTTACAATAACCTAATTTCAGTATATTACGCCTTTTTTCATAGTATAGCCTCATTTGGAATTTTAGCATGGGGAAACGCCTATGGTAAGTCAATTGATTTACTACATAAATTACAAAGTAAAATTGTAAACATAATTATTAATAATAAAGAATATAAAAGTAATAAAACTTTTAAGATTCCTATTAATATCCAACTTACTTACTAAAATCACTAATACAGGATTATCAAATTTTAAAAGATAAATTTATTAAAAGTACAAGAAAAAATTAATTGAAGTACCAAGGTGTACGCTGGAGGTTGGTAAGAAAGTATACAGCTATCATGCAATAAAATTATATAATCAATTACCAAGTAATCTAAAAATGCTAGATATCAACAAAAAAAGCTCTAAATATAATATCAAAAATTGGATAAACAATTCTAAAATCTAGTCTATTTTATCATATTGTTAACTAATTTATAGATGTGTTGCTCTAACCCTTTTCTAATTTTAGTTTCATTATTATAATTAATTTTAAGTTTTATTTTTATTATATACTGATTCCTCCTATGTACAGGTTATTACACTGAAAAACCGGTACCATTGAAACAATGACTTAGAAGCAATTGATATATGCCAATGACGGATATCATAAATTCAATGGCAAGATAGAAATTATTTCAAATATTAAAAGCTATTGAAATGATTATGAATACATATCATTTCAATGTATAATAAACAGAATATAAGTAAAAATTTATTTTCTTTTTTTTTTCTTTTTTTTTTACATTTATTATTTTATTTTAATATTTACTTATTTAATTATTCCTCGCTTGTGTATTTTTTTTTTAAGGCGGTATTATTAATTTGTTATATTATTTTTCGATTTTTTTTATTAATTATTTTTTTTTTTATTATTATCACATTATTACATTAATGAATTTAATTTTTTTTTTTAAATTTATTATCAAATAAAAAAACTGCGACTTCATCCGAGAATCGAACTGGGTACCGTTGTGAGCCGTTTTGATCAGTAAGCAGCGACCTTATCCATTACGCTAGCAGGAATCTTTGTGTTAATAAAAAAATTTTGAAGACTATATGTTACAGATAATAATTTTCCCATTCCTTTTTTTAATATTCAGAGTAATTTATGCATATCTAGCGAAATGCATAATTAAAAATAATAATTAAATTTATAATAAATGATTTTCAGGTAATTCCATTTCTTTATAATAGTAATAATGAATAACAATAATATATACTATAAGACACCCATACGCGCCGCGCGCGCCATTAAAAGACATACAGTCTGAGTGACTGGCAAATATACGCAGAAGGATAGAAAGAAAAGAATAGTATACCTACACATATGCACAATACGTACTTTTTTTTGTTATTATTAATATTATTGAACTAAAATCAATTTCTATTGATTGAATGTTTTTAAACGTTAAATCAAAATATTAAAAACAATTATTTTGATTGTATGCTCTGTATTAATTCAATCTTATATTCTCTTTTATTTTGACGAAAATTTACATCAAAACAATGACTGCCATAATAATAATGAGAAGCTATTCGTTTAATAGCCGCGCCATCAAATCGATGATATATTTTATTGGCATATTTCAATCGCTTCTAAGTCATTGCTTCAATCGTATCGGTTTTTCAGTGTACCTACTATAGGCCTATAATATGTAACATTATTGTATATATTATTTGAATTGGAAATAAATTATTTTATATTATATATTCTTTGGTAGAAGTGTGTTGATCTATATGTAAACATTCATTACAAATTTAACAAAATTATTTTTATAATTTCTAAAAAAATGCTAAATACCCTGCCAACTAGCTAGCACAGCACTGAGGTTCCTCAAACAATGGGCTGTAATCTTAATTTATAAATTAGTAACATAGAATTATATCATTATTTATACACAACTACACGTGGAAAAGATCATATTCTTATAGTACTTTTAAATCCTGCAATAAGCGTGCGCATTAGCATATAATATTTTATTATTCAATTTTCACATTCTTCCACGGCTTTGAAACAAAAAAAAAGGTACAAAAACACGCTTATTCAAAAGTTAAGAATGTAATTATCGATCGCTTTCTAGGCATAGTTTTTATATTTAGGAGAGGGGATTGAACGTATATTATTAACAGCGGTGCTATGGGGTTGACGTTTTATTGTCAGAATTTAAAAGTCCTATAGAAATTTGATCTTGTTACACGTGTACCTGTATAAATAATGATAAATTCTTTATCACTAATTTATAATAAACATACTTAGACGTGGGAAAGAATATTACTCATTCTCGAACGTATAAATATAAATGTTTTTAGGTTGGCGGCGTTCCATGTCTAAGTATCTTCTATTACAACAAATATTATTGATTATAACCATGCAATTATACATACATTTTTCGTTTTTAGTAGCTGGTAAAGTAGATTATTAAGATCATTTTGTTATTAAAGTGAAAATTCTAGCGTCCATGGATTGGTCGCGCCGGCGTTAATGGATTTTAAATCATTTTTGCATAATTAAAAAGAGACAAATATAAAAAAAGCTAATTTTATTTTTTTTTATAAAATTTTATTTTATTAGAATATATAATTATCCCTTAATAATTAAAATATTGGGTAACATGATTTTTTTGTTTTGTCAAAGAAATGGTTGGTAACGATGCAAAAATTACAAATATTCGCTCAATTATTATAAAAAGATAGGAGTTTTTACCAGAATTTATAATAATTTCTTATAATTTATTTTCTCAGTGTACTTCTTGCATTTGACCAATCTTCCGCAACAATGATAATAATAATAATAATAATAATAATATTTTGTAATAAAAAAAATAACCACATTAATTGCTTCAAGATTTTTAAATTGTTTGATTCTTTAAAAAATGCCAATATAACTTTTAAATCTTAATTTTAAAATGCAAACATAACCATTTAATATTTTTAGGCTGTTTATTATTGTTTATAATTTCATTAAGCTGCATACATAAATAAACATAGCAACGAGCAAAATAATCCAAGGAAGTCAAAAAGAGGCAAGATTTCCATCACTCTTTCTTGTGTGTTATAATTTATATAAAAAAAAAAAAAAAATTGTGATCGGATACAAAAAATTACTATAAACTAAATTTCTAAAACTTGTACTCTCATTAAAATAAATTAGATATGTCCAAAACGAAAAATAAATTTGGTGTTTTATGCATTTTTTTGTGATGAAGATTTTGGAGAAAAAAATTTTCAAAAAATTAATTATTAGATTCAAGATATCGAGTTAAAATCATAATTTCAAATATAAGTAATTTCATGGAAATGAATGAGGTATTACATCCAAATTAAAAATTAAACAAAAAAAAGTATTTTGAGATTTTTTTAATAAACAAATTTTTTGAAAAAAAAGTTAGGTATTCATTCGATAATTGTTTTGAAATATCACACAATATTTTAAAATATTAGTACTTTCATAGAATTAAATGAGGTATTACACCAAAAAAAAAAATAAATATTGCAATTTTTTTTAATTTTCTTTTTTTTTAATTTTGAGAAAAAAATTTTGAAAAAATTCAGTATCAGTTCCAAAAATTACTGTAAACGAGGTTCTTAAAACTAGTACTTCCATAGAAATAAATTAGGACCTACATCCAAAAAGAAATAAAAGTTTCGTATTTTTTGTATTTTTTTGTGAAAAAAATTTTCAAAAAATTAAGTATCAGATTCGAGATATCAAGTAAAAACCATACTTTCAAGTATAAGTACTTTCATGGAAATGAATGAGGTATTACATCCAAATTAAAAAAAAAGGGGGTTTCAGATGTTTTTAATAAAAAAATTTTTGGAAAAAAAATTAGGTCTTAATTCCATAATGTTTGTGAAATATCACTAGTTACAATATTTTCAGATACTAGTACTTTCGTAGAATTAAATGAGGTATTACAAAAAAAAAAAAAAAATATTGCAGTTTTTTTTATTTTTCTTTTTTTTTAATCTTGAGAAAAAAATTTTGAAAAAACTAAGTATCAGATCCAAAAAATTACTATAAACGGGGTTCTTAAAACTAGTACTTCCATGGAAATAAATTAGGTACTTCGTCCAAAAAGAAAAAAAAAATTAGTATTTTTTATATTTTTTTGTGAAAAAAATTTTCAAAAAATTAAGTATCAGATTCGAGATATCAAGTAAAAACTATACTTTCAAGTATAAGTACTTTCATGGAAATAAATAAGGTATTACATCGAAATTAAAAAAAAAAAAGTACCTCGAGCTTTTTTGGTGAAAAAATTTTTGAAAAAAAAATTAGGTCTTAATTCCATAATGTTTGTGAAATATCACCGATTATATACGTACGTATGTACGTACGTATGTACCCACACACACACACACACACACATACAGACTTTTTTTAAAAACCGATTTTTTAGCTTCTTGGGGTCCCAAAACGTGCTTATATGCCAAAAAATAGAAAATCAAATTTTGACCTAACACAATGGTTCCTCTTTGAGGAACCAATAAAAAAAAACGATAAAATAATTAAGATAACACAGAAAAAGAAAGTTAAAATAAAAAAGTATATTAAATTCAATAATTTTCTTTAAGTTTATGACAATAATTATAAATAATTTATATGAAACTTAGATAGTATTATTTGGTTATGTGTTAGAAAATAAATTTTTTTTATTCTTGATAAGGATTGCTTAAAGCAACCGTAACGTTGAAGAAAATAAAATTTTTTTTTTAAAACAACATTGGTTCCATTATTGATCATTCGATTCTATAATACATCATAATTTTACTAATAGGAACGTTAACTGTTTTATTATATAAAAAAAAAATCGCTCTTATTCTGAGTCTTTGAGCTTCTGACTTGAAGGGGGGGAAGGTCTTTAATTAATTTTTCCGAACCAATTTTTAAGATATTTTAAGGTAGTGGAGTGAAATCGGATTCAGTGGACTTCAAATAATCTGGATTCCCGTTCAAAATTTGTTTTAATTATGAAGAGTATTCTTTTTTCATAGATTTTAACCGAATAATGACGCTAAATTAGAGATTACTGAACGTCTCTTATTTTCAAAATTTATCAACTAACTTTTTCTAAACGAAAACAAACTTATTATTTGTACAAGAAAAAGTTTAATCTTTTATCGAGTAAATTATGGTGTTATTTGTTTTTTTATTAACGTTTCGGTCTCTGGTTGAGACCCTTATCAAAATCTACAAAATTAATAAAAATATCTGAATATACATAAAAATTTAACTTTAAATTTATAACGTTGATCTTACTTATAATATAATAATTTGGACATATAAATTAGGTTAGCATGCTTGCAATTTTTTTTAAATTATAATATTACATACCATAAGTCATTATCATATTACTTAAGTCAAATATAAAAAATCTTAGATAATAAATATATATATGGGTGGTTTTCGCAAGAACGGTATACATAGTGTCCTCTCCATTTATATCCAAAACTAAAGCTCTTTTACACTTTTTTTTCTTTTAAAAAGTTCATAAATAATATTTTTTTAAAGTCACAACCTACTATGCATATATTGGTAACTTAATATAAAAATTTTCTGGAGCATAGGTGTTCAAATTGTCGCCACCGTCTGCTGTCCTTTTGCTTAACTGTAAACTTTGAGTATTGACAAACGGCTTAAAATTTGAACTTAAATTTTTCTGTAGAATGCATATGACGTATTTAGGTCCCGAAAACTCATTTTTTTCAACGAAACAAATTTTCATGCAATTCTCTTAGCTTATCGTCACATATAAGTCTGTCCCCCAATTTTAGCTATTTTTAAGCTTCCCACCTTTTATGGGAGCGCACTCTATATTTATGCACTTGAAAGCACTGTTGTATTTTTTTTCTTACTTAACTACTTATATATGAACCGTGGAAAACTTAAAATTTTAAATATGAAAGCTTTAATTATGAAAATTAAACCTATTAAATTTTTAAAACGCTTTTACAAAAAAAAAAAATGTCGCCACCGTCCATGTCGTTTTCTCCAAGTGTATGTCATATATTACTTAATATATCTTGTTCAGTTATGTGTTTTGATGGAAAAATAAGATACCCAGAGTTTGTGAAAATTTGATGGCTTCAATGCAAAGTTATTTCAATAATACATTCAAAATGTCGCAACCGTCCATGACGCCACCGTCTGCATAAATAAAAAAATCCCATAAGAATAACACGTAGAATTTATTTTTACATTTGTAGCAGTACCACTGAAAATTTTAGGTTTTTAGACATTAATAAACATTAAAATACAAAAAAAAAAAAAAAAAAAAAAAAAATATAATTAGTGTTGTGCCGTAAACAATAAAAAAATATATAGTTACAGTGAAAACCACCCATATATATGTTAAAATAGTATCACAGAATGTTTGAAAAATAAGTTAATCACAATAAATAATTGAATAAAATAATTGCAAAAATACAACAGTTATTATAATAATGTAAACAATGCAGTTTAAAAATAATGATAATTTAAATATACGTAAAAAAGGTACTTGTAGCGACATCTATTGGTATTTGATTAAAGATATGTGCAATGATTTTTATTCAATAAAGAAGTATGACAAGATGACTAGGTATGTTGCCATGGTGACGTACGGTTATTCTATGTAAACAATATATGCATGTACTTTTTTACTTTATGAATTACAGATAAATATGGTTTGAATAGGCCTTGTGAATCTTCTTTCAGGTTGATAGGGTTTAATTGTGTGTTGATGTGAAGTACCTCAGAAGTATTACGCTTATAATAAGAAGGTTCTCTATCTAATATGGAGAAATCATTCCACTTAAAATTGTGCTTGTTGTCAATGTAGTGTTGTGTGACAACTTTTTCTTTTTCTTCATTCTTTTTTATGATATTATTGATGTTATCGTTGTCATTAGGAACTCCTATTGTTGGGATATTCTTATCTTTGTTCATACTTCTAAGGATTCTTGTACTTTTAGGTGGCTGAATTTTCTCTTTTTCCTCAGCTAATTTCTTTTCTTTTTTAATGATTCTGTCTATACCAGCCTTATGTTTACTTATACGTACAGCTGCTTCTTTTATAGTTTGACCGACTTAAGATGCATCGCATTGTTCACATTCAATTTTATATATGACATTATTTTTCTCACCCTTAGGTGTTTTATCTTTGGCTTTGATGACTAGATTGCTATTATTATTTATGATGTTAGGTATTGGTACGATGCCATGTTTTTTAAGCATGCCGCACATACTATTATAAAAACCTTCTACATGTGGAATGCTCACTTTAGGTTTTTTTGATTAAAATTTTCTTGTTTATGTCAAAATGGGAGTCATTATCAATAGCATTGGTAGTCCTATATTCTAGTGTTTTAACCCTTTTCTTCATGTAATAATCTATAAATTTGGTCGGGTAGTTGTTATTTATTAAAAGCTATTTAACTATGTCCGGATTTTTAGTGTGGTAACATTCTTCAAATAATAAGATGGCCTTATCAACTAGAGTGTAGATCATGCCAATTTTTTGGTGTTTTGTGTGGGCAGAATAAAAGTTAAGATATCTGCCTGATGAGGAAGGTTTTCTGTACCAGTTATATGAAAGTTTATTGTTATGTCTAATTAATTTAACGTCTAAAAAATTTATCCTATTGTCTGTTTCTAGTTCGTGAGTAAATTGTAATCTGTAATTCATAAAATGAAAAAGTACATGCATATATTGTTTACATACAATAACCGTACGTCACCATGGCAACATACCTAGTCATCTTGTCATACTTCTTTATTGATTAAAAATCATTGCACATATCTTTAATCAAATACCAATAGATGTCGCTACAAATACCTTTTTTACGAAAATTTAAATTATCATTATTTTTAAACTGCATTGTTTACATTATTATAATAACTGTTGTATTTTTGCAATTATTTTATTCAATTATTTATTGTGATTAATTTATTTTTCAAACATTCTGTGATACTATTTTAAAATATATATATATTTATTATCTAAGATTTTAGGTTCCTCAAAGAGGAACCATTGTGATAGGTCAAATTTCGATTTTTGATTTTTTGGCATATAAGCACGTTTTGAGACCCCAGGTCGATAAAAACCGGTTTTGAAAAAAAGTATGTATGTGTGTGCGTATGTGTCTGTGTGTGTGTGTGTGTGTGTGTGTGTGTGTGTGTGTGTGTGTGTGTGTGTATGTAATTGGTGATATTTCACAAACATTATGGAGTTAAGACCTAATTTTTTTTTCAAAAATTTTTTCACCAAAAAAGCTCGAGGTACTTTTTTTTTTTTTAATTTGGATGTAATACCTCATTCATTTCCACGAAAGTACTTATATTTAAAAGTTTGGTTTTTACTCTATATCTCGAAACTGATACTTAATTTTTTGAAAATTTTTTTCCCGAAATTTTTTTCACGAAAAAATACAAAAAACAACAATTTTTTTTTTCTTTTTGGACGTAGTACCTAATTTATTTCTATGAAAGTACTAGTTTTAGAAAGTTTGTTTATAGTCATTTTTTGGATCTGATACGGAATTACTTAAAAAATTTTTTCTCAAAATTGAAAAAACAAAAAAATTAAAAAACCTGCAATATTTTTTTTTTTTGGGTGTAATACCTCTTTTAATTCCATGAAAGTACTAATATCTGAAAATACTGCAACCGGCGATATTTCACAACCGTTATGAAATTAAGACCTAATTTTTTTTTCAAAAATTTTTTCACCAAAAAAGCTCTAAGTACTTTTTTTTTTTTTAATTTGGATGTAATACCTCATTTATTTCCATGAAAGTACTTATATTTGAAAGTATGGTTTTTACTCGATATCTCGAATCTGATACTTAATTTTTTGAAAATTTTTTTCCCAAAATTTTTTTCACGAAAAAATACAAAAAACAACAATTTTTTTTTTCTTTTTGGACGTAGTACCTAATTTATTTCTATGAAAGTACTAATTTTAGAAAGTTTTTTTATAGTCATTTTTTGGATCTGATACTGAATTTTTTTTTAAATTTTTTCTCAAAATTAAGATAACAAAAAAAATAAAAAACTTGCAATATTTTTTTTTTTGTGTAATACCTCATTTAATTCCATGAAAGTACTAATATCTGAAAATATTGCAACCGGCGATATTTCACAACCGTTATGAAATTAAGACCTAATTTTTTTTTCAAAAATTTTTTTACCAAAAAAGCTCTAGGTACTTTTTTTTTTTTATTAATTTGGATGTAATACCTCATTTATTTCTACGAAAGTACTTATATTTGAAAGTATAGTTTTTACTCGATATCTCGAATCTGATACTTAATTTTTTTAAAATTTTTTTCCTAAATTTTTTTTCACAAAAAAATACAAAAAACACCAATTTTTTTTTTCTTTTTGGATGTAGTACCTAATTTATTTCTATGAGAGTACTAGTTTTAGACAGTTCATTTATAGTAATTTTTTGGATTTGATACCGAATTTTTCCAAAATTTATTTCTCAAAATTGGAAAAGTTTTTTCTCATTGTTTGAGGAACCTTAGTGCCAGCTATTTGGCAGGGTATTTATATTTGACTTAAGTAATATGATAATGACTTATGGTATGTAATATTGTAATTTAAAAAAATTGCAAGCATATTAGGTTAAATTATTTTATGTATATATATTTTTTACAGATTTTTTAATCATTAATATCAAGATTTTAAGTTTTTTACGACTTTAGGTTTCACACACCTAATTTATATGTCCAAATTATTATATTATAAGTAAGATCAACATTAGTTATAAATTTAAAGTTAAATTTTTATGTATATTCAAATATTTTTATTAATTTTGTAGATTTTGATAAGGGTCTCAACCAGAGACCGAAACGTTAATAAAAAAACAATTTTTTTTTTTTTTTTTTTTTTTTTTTTTTTTGGGCCCCTTCAAGAAGGGGCCTTTTTCGTAGGACGAGGAGAATGCATTTACGCATACCATACACGCGTACTGTATGGTTATGTGGGACTCAACCTCAAATTTGTATCTGGGGTTGCCCAGATATACACAATTGAGGAATTACAATACCCACTAAACTCCCCACTCTCCTGCATTTATGACAATATCATAGAATCCGGACCGGGACTCCCTGTTTAGGTATTACTTCGGTCCGGAAACAATGCAGCCCAGGCATTTCTTCGCCATACCCTGTCAATAAAGGAGGAGATTTTCCTACGAGAGGAAACCTTCCTCCTTTTTTCCAATCAGTGTCGCCCGTACGTACTCTGCCACACTGTACCAGTTAGCGGCACTGCGCAGCATTTCCGGGACGACTACTTCCGGCCTCCATTCATCGAAGGGCAGTCGCCCTTCAGCGAAGCGAGGACACCCAAAAAAGGTGTGCTCAGCGGTATCCAGCTCGCCCGGGCAATGCAAGCATTCCGGAGATGTCACCTTGCTCCACTTGAAAAGCATATCGCGGAAATAACCGTGACCAGTTAGGAACTGTGTGAGGTAGAAGTCTACCTCTCCATGATCACGGTTCATCCAGCTTTCCAAATCGATGATAAGGCGGTGCGTCCAACGTCCCCTCGGGTCAACATTCCACCTATACTGCCAACATTCCATAGTGCGGGAGCGGGCGCGAACGGAAGCTACGTCGTAAGGGCATGGACCGAAAATTTGCGTGTTTTAAATGTGGCGTTCAAGGCCACAAGTCAGAAAATTGTCCTGTGGAAAAAGCAGAATGCTTCCTCTGCAGGGAAAGAGCTGACAAGGCCAAGACCGACCACCTTCCAGGATGCGGAGCATGTAAGTGTTATCGGGAGGCACTTAGTGCAAGGAAGATAAAGTGTCATCGGTAATGTTCGGAGTCCTGCAAGGGAATATGAACAAAACCATTCTTGCTGACCTTTTGCTCGATCAGCTCGCAGGCGAGACAGACTCTAGCGTCGTCTTGCTATCCGAGCCGCTTCGCAATAGGAACCAGCAATTCTGGTTAACCGATGACTCAGGCCGGTGCGCTATATGGCTACGAGGTCGTGCTCAGACGTCTATGTCACGACATGGAAAAGGCAATTGCCACGTCTGGGCAAAGTGCGGTGATACAACTTTCATTAGTTGTTATTTGTCACCGAATGACACTATTGGGGTGTTCACCGCAAAGCTGGCCTCATTGGAGGAAACGATAAGGGAAGTCTCTAGCAATATCATATTTGCTGGGGACTTAAATGCCAGGGCCGTGGAATGGGGAATGCCAACCACGAACCGTAGGGGAACGTTGATCCTAGAGATGGCTGCTAGAACCGATCTGGTGGTCATGAACTCTGGGAACAATCCAACCTACGTAAGGCCAGGCTTTGGCGAATCGATCCCTGATGTCACTTTTGCCTCGGCCGGGCTGGCAGGAAGAGTGGGTGGCTGGAGGGTGATGGATGGAGCCAATGGCAGCGATCATAATTACATCACCTTCAAAGTGCGTGATAGGGTTGCTAATCGGCCCCCGTACAAAAAGCGCCCACTAGGCTGGAATGTGTCAAAGATGGACGAGAACAGATTTGTGGATTATCTTCGCGAAGAGTTCTCGTCTATCCCAGCCTGGCATGGAGGACCGACCACCCCGCGAGAGGCAGAGACCCTTGTCAAGAGGGTAACTGCTCCTCTGAGGGGAGCCTGCGATGCCTCTATGCCGCGTAAACGGCCCTGGAAGGGTAAAAGAAGCGTGTACTGGTGGAATGAAGAAATTGCGGAGCTAAGACGGGTCTGTCACGGCGCACGCAGAAGACGGCAAAGAGCGTATGGCCGCCCAGAGCTGGCTACGCGCTCTGAAGAGTACAAGGGAGCCAAGCATAGGCTGGCGAAAGCTATCCGCCTCAGCAAGGCGCGCTGTCTTCGGTCCCTAAGAGATGATGTCAACAGCGACCCGTGGGGCCTGGGATATAAGGTTGTCATGGGCAAACTTAAGTCCGGATGTGACAACACGATGGATGAAGCAACGACCAAAAGAATAGTGGACGCTCTCTTCCCGGATCATCCAAACCAACAACACCCTGCTTTGGATGTCTCGAGGGAGCAAGTTCCGCTATTTATCGAGGCGGAGATGCTTCAGGCAATTAGGTCAATGAAAAATGGGAAAGCGCCAGGACCAGACGGAATACCCGCGGAAGCCCTTAAGGCGGCTGCAAAGGTAATCCCTGGTCTCCTGCTTGGCATGTTTAACGCGTGCCTCGTGGCAGGCGCCTTTCCAAGGGACTGGAAAGTGGCCCGTCTGGCTCTGATAAGCAAGGGAAAGGGTGAACCAGGATCTCCATCATCTTACAGACCATTGTGTATGTTAAATACCATTGGCAAGGTGATGGAGAGCATGGTCAGAGGAAGATTGCGGCAAGCAATTAGGGAAGCGGGTGACCTTAGCGACGACCAACACGGCTTTCGTGAGGGGCGTTCCACGATCGGTGCCATCGAGCAGGTCGTGAAGGTGGTTATGAGGGCCAGACAAGTGCGGCCGGATATTAAACCGGACGTCCTGCTTGTCACGTTGGATGTGAAAAACGCATTCAACTCGGCTAAGTGGGACGATATGTTGCACTCCCTCGAGCAGGTATTCAGAGTTCCGGATTATCTGAGAAATATACTCAGAGATTACCTCCGGGACCGATACCTGCGCTGGGACACGCTCGATGGCACAAGAGGTAAAGTATTAAGCGCAGGCATAGCGCAGGGTTCAGTTCTGGGTCCTGATCTGTGGAATGCCTTTTACGACGGCTTGCTAAAGATTGAGCTCCCGGATGGATGCTCCATGATCGGATACGCGGATGACGTTGCTCTAACCATAACAGCTCGAGAGCCAGAGGACCAGCAGAATACCTTGGATGAGGCCATGCGCCTTATCAATAGCTGGATGTCGGATCACGGACTAAGACTGGCAGTCCCGAAAACGGAGATTGTCCTTCTGACCCGGAGAAGGGTTGATACCATATTCGGCATCAGCTTTGATGACGGAGGTAATCCCCTTATGATCCAGACCAAACCATCGGTCAAATATTTGGGGGTCTTCTTGGATAACAAGTTGACCTACAATAGACAATAAAAAAACAAATAACATCATAATTTACTCGATAAAAGGTCAAAAAACTTATTTCTATATTTAATTTCTACACTCTAGTATCAACTATAATAAATTTTAAAAAGTTTAATCTTTTAAGTATGCAATATTTTAACGAAAGATATAAACAACTACTTGCGGGAAATAACTAAACGAAATAACTAAATGCGTGAAATAACTGAGTGAAAACTATATAATAATAGAATGTGCAAAATTTAAAAAAAAAAAAAAATAATGAAAAATGCATAAACTGAACTAGTCGGCTCATGTTGGAATTATTGAAAAAACTGTGCTACATATCAATGTGCAAGAGTTCCCATAAGAATAAACCCAAAAAAAGACTTTCTCATCGACTTGTCTTTTCCGAAAAAAAAATTTAATTAAATTCAATTATGTATAACTAAAAAACTAATAATTTATTTTTTCAGAAACGATACCCTATAGGACCTCCAAATCTATGCAACAAATCTCACCAATTTTTAATTCTTTTTTATGGTCAAATTATATTGCATAAATGAAAACTTATTTTAAATAAATCATCATAATTCCTAAAACTGAATAACTGATACAGGTTCTCTCACTAAAAAAAGAGAAAAATATAAAATAACTGAAAAAACTTTAGAAAACTGCGTAATAACTGAAACTAAAATATTTACTAAAATATTCTCTTCTATTTTGTTTACAGGATTCCGCAAAACTGAAAAAACTAAATTTTTACAAATAAACTAATGAACTGATTATCACAAAGGTTAATAAAAACTTGCCCAGTTATTTTTCTTATCATAAAATAAATTCGCATCTAATTATATATAATGATTACATAAATAAAAGGAACATAAATAAACCAATCATTAACTTTCATAATATTTAAACCATTTGAACTAATTTGAACTCATTAAAACATCCAGTTACAAAAATAAAAAGTATTATCAAAAAATTAAGATTTAAAAAAAAATTGCAATAAATAATATAAATTAACTTTTTAATAATAAATTACATAGGTGTTAGATAATAAAATTTAAAATAAATTAACTTTATATTATTAATAATAAAAATAAATTACAAAAAAATTGTATTACTCATACCGCGGTCTCTTGAACTATACGAAAAAAAAAATAAATAAATTTTTTTTTACAATATAATTTTTTTTTTTTTTTTTTTTAACTATTTTGTTTAATAAAAGAATTCAAAAAGAAAATTAACATAATTTTATTTAAGCAGAGAAAAAAATAATTTAATAAATATATGTGTTATATTAAAAAAGAAAGAAAAAATAAAAGAGAAACCTTGAGTTGAAATTTAATGGACTTCCCCAATAGCAGAAAATTCCAAAAATAAGAAGAAAGCAGAAGAGAAAAACTGGAATGAGTTGCACGTGCCGTACCTCTTGAACTTGAAAATTTAAACCCATGTAAACAGCTGATTTTTTGACTGCGTCGGCCCTTCCGGTAAATTTTTATCCGATTTTTTCTTCTCAATGACGTCACAATGATGATATTTTATTTTTTTCTTTTTTGATTTGTTGGTTTTTCAATTTTGACAGATATTGCTTTTTATTTTTATAAAATTAACTTTTCAATATTAAAAAAAAAAAAAAATTTATTTATATTTTAACTAACTGTAATTCCACAAAACTTTTTTTTTTGTCTTAGGCAACTTTCATTTTGACAACTGTTACATCACTGAAAGTATTGTAATGGCGGCCGTAAAAGGTGATGCCGGCAAAACCGCGCACAAGTACTTTTATATAAAATTTCACTTAATTTTTATCACTTTAAATTTTTCTTCAAAAAAACTTGAATTATCTTGATTAAATGAATTAAATAATTAAATGATTAAATAATTAAATTTTTCTTATCAGAAAAAGAAAATAAAGCACCTCTAATATTTCGTTTACCGCCATGCAGTCGATGATAACTAATTATGGACACTGAATTTCTTTTTTTATTATAATAATCTAAGAGGCGATGATGGAACAGAATGTTGGATATTAGAGTTGTGGACTGTAATTAATAAAAATAATAATATGAGTTGATGATGTAACATTAAAGTAACTAATTAATTTAGTAGCACAAAAAAAATAACTTTATTTAAAATAATGTTAATATATAAGCAGCAGTCGATTTGTAATTTCGGCTTAAAAAAATATATTATATACTAGTCATTAAAAAAAAAAATGTTGTTCCCTTAAGTAAAAAGAGTTGCTTTTTAAGAATCCGAGGTCAGATATTCTATTTAGACTTCTGGAAAGTCACTACAGTGGGTCAAAGTTGGACAAAATAATAAAAAAAACGTTACGTAAAAGCCCTGATTATTATGTTACAAAACGCTGTTATTTTACTATATTTTCATTTATTTAATGTTTAATTTAATGTTTATTTTCACCACGAGAAATAAATTTAATTATGGAAAATAAAAATATAATTTTTCATTCGCATCCAGAGTCTATATAAAAGTATCTCATACTTACTCGTATATTATTTTTAATTTTAGCATTATTAACTTTTTCAACAAATTTTCTTCAAAATTTTGCGTCCTCAAAATTTAAAAAATTTTTTCTCGCGTTGAAAATATAAGTTCAAACATTAAATAAATAATAATGTAGTGGTTTTTAGTAAAATTACAACATGTTGTAACATAACAATCAGGGCTTTTACGAAACGTTTTTTTTATAATTTTGGGCAACTTTGACCCGTTGTACTGACTTTACAAAAGTTTAAATCGAAAATCTGACCTTGGATTCTTAAAAAGCAACTCTTTTTACTTAAGGGAACATCATTTTTTTTTTAATGACTAGTATATAATATATTTTTTTAAGCCATTTACAAATCGACACGTAAATGCGGCCTTCGGACTTAATGGCTTAAATAGAAAAGAAAGAATAACAAGATTAAGTCAAGGAAAATATATTGTGAAGATTTTGAAAATATTTGGTGTTAAAGAATACACTATATTAGCAATATATTATGATACTGTTATAATTATAAGTATGCGTATATGTGTGTATACGTAAGCGTTTGCGTGTGCCTGGTCAAGTGGCTCTCAACGCCCCAGTTTTAGGACAACTGCTTAAGTAGTAACATTATTTTAAAGAAAGTTATTGTTTTTTTGTGCTACTAAATTAATTAATTATTTTATTTTTACATCATCAACTCATATTATTATTTTAATTAATTACAAAATACAGTCTACAACTCTAATATTAAACATTCTGTTCCATCATCGCCGCTTAGGCTCATTGACCCTACCACTTTCGGATCTAGAAGATGAATAGCGCTAAATGTATATACTGTACTAGCAAACAAGATACGCCGGAACACACATTCTTCAAATGCCACAGATGGGCCGTTCAAAAGCTTCAATTAGAAACTAACATCAGCCAAATCACACCTGAAAATGTGGTTAAAAATGGTTAGTCTGATGCTTCGAAATGAAGAAGTATGGTCTGAAATTACCCAGTCTGTGGAGTACATACTCCGCACCAAAAAAGTCCAAGGTATAGGCTAATATTGATACGTATCGTGGTTATCCGGATGACTGCAGGTGTTGCACTAACAAACAATGATTCCTGCACTTAATTCTGATACCACAATCAATCGTAGATGGTAAAATAATATTATTTTATTTTTTATTTATCCATTTATTTATTTATTAACCTTCTCTTTTGACGATATTGGGATATGACGTATATTTTTTAGCTAACATACATTATATTGAAGATGACAGCACATAAAAGTGATGGAATTTTAATCGAATGGAATGACGGAGTCCTTAACCAGACTAGCGAGTCACTGGAGTCCCGGGATAGGCTCGCATAAAGTAGGAAGGGAGTGGAGTTATAGTGGGTAAAGGTAAGCCCCGCGTAAAAAAAAAAATTATTTATTTAATGATTAGTAATTACCCATGTTAATAAGAAAAAAAAATTCAAAATAAAATTTCTATGACTGTAAAAAAAACAAAAATTTATGTAATGCTTAAAATGTAGTGTTAGATGGTGAATAAACACAAAAAAAAGAGAATATTTTTATTCGAGTTTAGCCTGTTGGCCAAACTCATTTACTGGTGACAGGATATTGAAAATAACTAAGTTATTTTATTATTATTAAAATGTTGGTTTATTTATTAACGCATTAATACAATGTATAATGAATACGAAAAGCACTGCACAATGTCGGACGAATGACTGACTTGGTTAGTACTCCCTCTTCTCTAACATATAGTAATAAAAAATTGACAATTGAGAGCGCCACTAACTGGATTGCAACTTAAAAATCAGAGGAATATTAAAGAGAAAAAGATATAGATGTTATAATGGTTTAAACACAAGGGGAAATGAAGCACATTTTTTCCAATTTTATAAACAAAATCAAAATCATAAATTTATTTAATTATTTAATACAAAATTTACTTTTTCGTTAATATCAATATTTTACTGTCTCTATAAATCAAATTACATACATTAAATTAAAATTTTTTTGTATAGTTAAGTACTGTTTTACTTTAAATTTATAATTTAGTTATCAATGACTGTTATATTGCTTAAATTTATAATTTTAGTTATCGATGACTGTTATATTTTTTAAATTCATAATTTTGGTATCGATGAATGATTTATTGCTTTAAATTCAAAACTTTTGTATCGATGAATGATATATTGCTTTAGATTCAAAATTCCGGTACCGATGACTATTATACTGCTTTATATTGTCGAATTTTTTATTCAATATCTGCTTTAATACTTAATATTAAATTTTTTTTTCTTTTTGTATACAACACAGGCAATATTTTATATTAGTAAACTCTTTCTTAGATGCTTGCCATACTGTTTTAAATGGTAAATTTCAATTTTTATACTTGTATAAATGACTTGTTTAATAATTGTTTAATACTTGTATAATAATTTATTTAAAATTTTAAAACAGCATTTTAGTTTCAAGTTTAACTATAATATATAATTAGATTTTAAGTAAATACTCGTGCATACAATGACGTCCTTGAGCAAGCTCAAATATTTCCACGTATCAAAGGTGCATATAAAGCTTGTGAGAAAAACGCGTCATTATCTGCATGCAATGCGCGAAAGGCACACCTTGAGAAAACATGGTCTTCTTATGATCAGAATAACATGGTATTAAATCATAAAGAATATCCTACATTGGGTGAGCAGCCCTACAAAAAGGAAAACCATTTTTCTCAGGTGGAAGAGTTTTATATAGAAAATATGTGTAAATTTCAAATATATAAATAATACTAATTCGGTTGCTCAAACACAGCTTAGCTCTCAGATAGTAACACTAGACAATGAAAGGTTACAAACCATAAATATACCCGATTTTAGCGGTGATTATACTACTTGGGAAGCCTTTAGAGACATTTTTACATCCTCAGTGATAAACAGAAAGAATTACTTAAACGTAGTAAAATTGCACAAATTAATTTCGGTTTTGGATGACGATGTAGCCACTATAACTGCTTCTTACCAGCCTACTGATGCTAATTTCGAAATAATTTGGAACGGACCCGTCAGCATTATGAAAATACCTAGGTCTCATACGTATACTGACCCGTGGGCATTATGAAAATATCCTCTGCTATACGCATACGGGTCCGTGGGCATTATGAAGTTACCCAGGTCCTACATGAATACGGGCCCGTATGAGAAAAATATGGGGCCGTATATTCTTATGCCGTACAAATAGGTGATTTGGTATTCAATTTTGTCCTACGGTTTTTCATACGGCATAAATAAATACGGGAGCTGTAGGTAATATGCCGTATTAATGGACCATTTTATACGACTCCCGTATTGAATTTTGCCGTATGGATTTTCATACGGCAAAAATCAGTACGGGGGCCGTATAAAATGGTCCATTAATACGGCATATTTTGTACGGTTCCCGTATTGTATTTTGCCGTATGGATTTTCATACGGCAAAATCCAATACGGGAGCCGTATAAAATAGTCCATTAATACGGCATATTTTGTACGGTTCCCGTATTGGATTTTGCCGTATGGGTTTTCATACGGCAAAAGTCAATACGGGAGCCGTATAAAATAGTCCATTAATACGGCATATTTTGTACGGTTCCCGTATTGGATTTCGCCGTATGGATTTTCATACGGCAAAAGTCAATACGGGAGCCGTATAAAATGTTCCATTAATACGGCATATTTCGTACGGTTCCCGTATTGGATTTTGCCGTATGGATTTTCATACGGCAAAAGTCAATACGGGAGCCGTATAAAATGATCCATTAATACGGCATATTTCATACGGTTCCCGTATTGGATTTTGCCGTATGAAATTTTATACGGCCAAAGTCAATACGGGACCCGTTTGAAATTTGCCGTATTAATGGATTATTTTATACGGCTACCGTATGCAGTTTGCCGTATATACGGCTAAATACATCTAGTAACCGTTCACCGTATGCCGTATATACGGATAACAGCGTGTCACAGTATCCCAGCTCTGAAAAAAATTAACTATAAAAGTACTTAGAGCACTAAAACTAGATGAAGTAAAAAAATATTTATACTCAGACTCAACTGATGTGTTATGTTGGCTAAAAGAGCATTCATCAAAATGTCAAAGATTTGTTAAGCACAGATGCTCAGAAATTTATACTGGCAGAAAAGCATACTGGAGTTATGTGAGGTCCGCTGATAATCCTGCTGATTCTGTGTCTAGGGGTTTGCCTCCTGACCAGTTACAGGCTTTTTCTCTTTGATGGGAAGAGGAAGTAATGGTTAATAACCCAATAGATCTTTAAAATAGCATCTTGAGCAAATCGGTAAATCTATCCAATATTGATTGTCCGGTTTCATCTGCAAAACAAACTCCTATAGAAATTATTTGGGATTTGATTGATAAATATTCTGAAGTAAACAAGCTACTTAGAGTCACATCTTGTGTAATTAGATTTATAGACAAAATTTCCATCAAGATAAAAGATAAATTCAAGCAAATATCTAACTTATTAAGCAACTCTTGGTTGTCTGTAAAATATTATTTAGGGTTTTGCAAATTAGTATCAGTACCTTAAATAGTGAGAGCTAGAGTGATATGGATTTATTTAGTTCAAAAAAGTTACTTTTGCAAAGATTTTAAATTACTTATAAACAATCAAAATCCTGATGATTTAAATTTACGTCTTTTAGGTCCATTTTTTTATCAGAATTCGCTTTGATTAGGCGGTTGCATTCATTTATCATTACTGGATTATGACCAAAAGAATCCTTGGATCTTGCCAAGCAAATGTTCTATCTCTAAGCTTTTAGTTGATTTTTGTCATGAGAAAACCTTAAATGGTGGTATACGTCTAACACTTTCAACATTAAGGCAAGAATTCTGGATTATAAAAGCTAGGAATTTAGTTAAGTGTTAAATTCATAGGTGTAATACGTGTATTCCATACAAAGCAAAAACTTGGCATACTTTCTTCTTGTAGAGTAAATCGACCTGATAAGCCTTTTAGATTAAGTGGTGTAGATTATGCGGGTCCTTTTGATGCCCTAAGGTTTAGAGGTCATGGAGCTCAAAAAACACTATAAAAGTCCTACATCGCTGTTTTTGTATGTATGAACACACAAGCAGTACATTTAGAATTGGTCACAGACTATTCTAGCCAAGATTTCATTGCTGCCTTCCGAAGGTTTACGTCAACTAGAAGACAATGTTTTGAGTTCTTCGGTGACCAGGGAACTACCTTTGTGGGAGCTGACAAGAACCTCAAAGAAATGTATTTCGAATCGTCAGAGTACATACATGAACTTGTGGGTTTTTGGCAGATGAAGGTACTACCTGGAAATTTAACTCCCCAGGAGCTCCTCATTTTGGCGGCATTTCGGAAGCAGAGGTAAAATCTGTCAAACATCATATTCGCAGGGTCGTGGGAAACAGAAAATTAACTTTTGAAGAATTTTATACCCTTATTAAACAAATAGAAGCTTGTTTAAATTCAAGACCATGGGTCCCACTAACTGATGACCCTTCAGATAATAATTTTTAATCACCATCCTTACTCCTAACACAATCTCAATCGTACATCCTCCCTGAACCAAACTACCTCAATCAAAATATTCCACCTGTCCAAAGATATAAGTTGATAAAAAAAATGCTCCAGGATTATTGGCGTTGTTGGTCAGGAGAGTATTTGCAATCCTTACAGGAGGGCCACAAGTGGACGCGAAAGCAAAAAAATGTGGAGGTTGATGACGTGGTGTTGATCTTGGATGAGACAATGCCACCCTCAAAATGGCTTTTAGCTAAAATTATTAAAGTTTACAATTGTCCTGATGGTTTCGTTAGCGTGCTGGATCTCAAGACGGGATCAACCGAGCTAAAACGTAATATACATAAATTAATAATGTTAAATACGCTAAGTAATGAACAAAATGAAAATCTATAAATTTCTGTATTTGTGATTATGTTTAAATTGTCTAAAGTAAAAAATTTAAAGATAAAAATTCTTTAATTGTATATTAAAAAAAATGTATAATTTTTTATTTTTTTTTAGTTGTATATATATTGTAACTTAGATAATGTATAAGTTATTATCGTAATTCATTACACCAAAAAGCGTAGTGTTATTTTTAAACTTAAAAATAAATTGTTAGAAAATTATCTTTTGCCTTTCCGTAAAACTCGTGCGTAAAGAATTTAATGCGCTCGTTCTATACCTAGGTAGGCAAAAAAAAGTGTAAGCACCATGGGCGAAATAATTTAGACTTGGCTTCGCCGAGCACACGTGCTAGTGCTCACGCTAGTACCAAAACTTTTAAGCCCTTGATACTTAATATATTATTAATATATTATGTTTTTTGTCTCATTAAATTATTTTGTAGAGTTAATATAAATTAATTATTTTAAAAATGAATTTTAAGATTTAAAATTTAAATTGAATAGTTTACGCTGGACATATTTTAAATAATAAATAAAAAACTCGATGTCTTCCAGCAAAAAAATTTTTATTTGAAAAATAAAAATATAAATTTGTCAATATTTCGGAGATTTTTCACTCTATCATCAGGACTATAAATAATAAAATACATTAATTACTAATATATATAAAAAATTATTTACACAATATTTACCACATAGTCTAAAAATTATATGTTTACATATTAAATAATTAAATATTGTATACAACTATAAAAGTATGCATGGACTATTGTATGTTATTTACACTGTTCTTATACACATTGCGCGGTGTAGGTTTTATACATGTGTAACATAAAATTCTTACTTGTCAATACATAAACCAATAATACTCAATATTATTCTATGATTAATTCTAAATACTAATTATAACATAGACCTTAAATTATATAGAACATCTACCTTATCATATCATGTTATTATTTTCTAATAAATAGATAAGTTTACAATAAGCTGGATATACTTTATTTGATTTTTCTTGTTTATTTAAACCGTTCTTTTGACTTTTTATATGAAAAGATTCTGAAAAGATTCGTTTATGATAATGTTGTTCTGTATCTAAAACCTTTACCCCTTTCCAATTAAGCCTATGACCTAATTTTCTATGTTCTGTGATTACATTGTGTTTATCAGAATCTAGTTTCCAATTAACAAAATGTTCACTAATTCTGACACCTAATTCCCTCTGTTTCTCCAACATAAGTAGCATCGCAATTTTTGCATTCTATTTGATAAACTTTATGTGTTTGTTGGAACTTATTTAATTGGTCTTTGCCTCTTATGATTAAATTACTTAACATATAATTAGGTTTAGGTATTACATTAACATTATAAGGTTCAACTACTCTTTTTATTATATAAAATAAATTGTTATTGTTCTGAGGAATACATAAATTCATTTTATTATTATTTATATTTTTAAGATCAATATTGGCTACATCATTGTAATTTTTTCACTATAATGTAAAGAGTCAAGTCTTTTTTGAATATAATAATCAATGAATTTATGAGGATATGAATTGCTTAGTAAAAAAGATTTAATTTTACTCAAGTATTCATTATGAAATCTTTTATCAGATAGTTTATAGACTTTGTCTACTAATGTAAAGACCATAGCTATTTTTTGAGCTTTCGTATGGTAAGAATTGAAGTTTAAAAATCTATTAGAAGAAGTATTTTTTCTATACCAATTGTATAAAATTTGGCTATTGTTATTAATTAAGGTTAATTCAAGAAAGTTAATGCATTTATTATTCTCAAGTTCATGAGTGAATTTTAAACTACTATTGTATGAGTTGAATATTTTTAAAGTGTAATCAATTTTTTCTTTAGGTATACAGGTTAAGATGTCATCAACATACCTAAAGTAAAAAATAGGAGTATAATTTAATTTTTGAATACATTTTTCCTCTAAATCCGCCATAACAATAAATGCTAGGATAGAGGATACAGGAGACCCCATAGGGGTTCTAAAAATTTGCTTATAAAATTTACCATTAAATGAAAAATATGTATTGTGATATAGCAAATCTACAGCGTTTAATATGTCCCTAAGTAGCATATTTTTTGGAATAACATTTTTAAGGTCTTTGAATCTTTTTCTTATACAAGTTTTTATTAAATCTAGTGGAACGTTAGTATATAATACTTTGACATCCAAGGAAATCATAACGTGATCATCTGGAATGATTATATCTTTAAGTTTATTAATTAGCATTTCACTATTAGCAATGTATGAATTAGGCCTTTGAAAAGCTTCTTTTTATTTTAAAATTTTGCTAGAAAATAAGTAGGAGTTCCAATAATAGGAACAACTGGCCTAACAGGATGACCATCTTTATGTAATTTTATTAATCCATAAAATCTTGCTAATATTTTATCATTCTGAGTTAAGCTGTTATCATGATAAACTTTATCAAGAAATTTCTTTTCATTCCATATTTTAAAAAAATTGGAATTAAGTTTTCTTAATTTCTCGATAGGATTACGCTTAATTACCTTGTGTATCAATGCATCATTTAACAAATCTTCAACTTTACTATAGTAAACATTTTTGTAAGAAGCAACAGTTGTTTTGCTTTTATCAGCCATAGTAAAAAATATGTCATCATAGTTTTTTAAAAAATTTTTACATTTTTTGAAATTATTCATGAGAATTTTTTCTTCTTCAGTTATATGTTTATTATTTTGCAATTCTTTTTTAATACCATCAACAACATTATTGCGAATTTTTTCAGCTTCATTTTTTGGTATATTGTTTAGAATTATCATATTCTCAACATTTTTTATGGTTTGCATTATATTTGACTTGTTCAACCTACTATTTACAGCAAATTTAGGACCTAAGGATACTAATTAAGTGATTGTAGATAAATTAGAAACTAAGGATACTAAATCAGCTATTTCTTTAGGAATTTCTTTATCAGTAAGATTTACAAACCAATTATTATTATTGTTTTCTAAATTACAATTATTATTGATATTAATATTATTATGATTATAAGTTGTGAATTTTTTTATTAATTTTATTATATAAATTATTTTCATAGAAATCTAAATATGTTTTATATGCATTTGTTAATAGATCTATTTTATTGTTATCAATTTTATTCTTTAGAGAATTAGGCGTTTTGATTGATTTGTTTTTTAAATGGTCAATATGAAAATGAATATCCTTAATTTGTAATTTAAAAACTATATTTTGAAATTTTTTGACAGTTGTATTAAAGTTATTTGTACCTGTCATGCTATAAAAATGTAAATGTTTCACATTTTTTTAAATGTTTTGTATATAGGATGGTAAAATATCATTTTGTCTACAATATATTAAGAATTCTTTTTGTATGTTTGCTTGAGATAGCTTCTTTTTTATACTCATAAATAGTCTAACCTCTTTTTTGCAACGTATTCCAAATTCATGGTAAATATCTGTAACGTGGTTACAAACGCTAAAATACGTTTATTTTAAATTTAATAAAATGTTTAAATTTTAGAAAAAAGCTGCGAGATTTTTGTAAATTAAGTAATAGTTCAATTAAAAATATAGGTGACATTAGCGACACACGCACACATCGATATTTAATAAAAGCCGCGAAGAACTAGATAAGAAACTTTGTATTACCGCCCCCACATATTTTACGCGCGCACTAATATATTGAGCAGATTGCGTTGCCGTGTAAATAATCGCGGCAGAGCGCTATCAATAATATACTTGTTTTGGTGAATTTCTTAGAATTTTTTTGTCTATTTAAAATTTTTGTGTTTTATTTTTCTTAAGTTGTAAAAATCTAAATTCATTAGAAATATTATTTAAAAATAAAAAGAATAATTACAGTAATAAAACTTTTATTTTAAGAATAAATTTCAGTTGATTCCGTGATAATATTTTTTTTAGTATTGAGAAATTATTATTTTCTTTATTTAAAAATTTCGATTTTTTATTTAAAAATTTACACTTTTTTTTCGAGAAAATTAAATTTTATCGTTAAGAAATAGCAGAATACTCATAATTTAAATTAAAAATAAGTTAGTAATAAGTGATTATATTCATATATTATTTAAAAATTTTTTTTCAGATATTTTTTATATATTTAATTATTTATATATTACAAATTTTAATTATCATTTCTCAACTCCGCTATACCGGTCCTAAGCCCGGAGCCTCATAAGGTTGAGAAAGGAGGAAGGTAGTCCAGGCCGCCTTATTCAGGTTAAATTAGAATCAGTGATACTGGACATAGCTTTCTGGAATAACTGAGGCTGCCCTATAAACGGGTCCTATGCCTTGCTTTTCTCTGTGGGATACGCACATTGCTAACCCAATGCACTTTCATTGAGTATGCCGCAGATAGCTTATAGCTCTCTGGAATAACCGAGGCTGCCCTATAAATCGGGTCTATGCCTTGCTTTTCCCCTGTGCATCCTTAATGAATGTGCTACTGCAGCTTGCTATCCATTAGTATCTCTGAGGAATCGGCACACCAAAAGGGGCCCCAAGGTCTTCTCCAAATTTAAGTGCGATTTAAGCCATATGCGGGGTCACCTTAGGCCTTATGTATATGGCTCTTAGCATGGGAGATTTCCACCTTGAGCACAGCGACGCAGCCGATTAATGGTTAGTTGCGGGTCCCGCTAAACTATGACTGGAGGTTAATATTTTCTGGTTTAGTAATGTGTGAAGGTAAGCCTCGGGGCCAGGAAGACTTCGGCCTTCCTGGATGGGTGTGGCAAACCCAAGGAACTCTAGCTGTGTTTGAGGAAACTCTAAAATCCTCCGCCGTGTGTCTGCCCGTGCTGGACATGTGTGTTTACATACACATGTTTAATGTGTGTGTCTACACACATGCACAGTATGGACAGTATGCCGTGCGGTGCGACCCGTAAGTGCCGAAAGAGGATCCTGAATGGGGAAGCGAGCTGTCTGGTCGCGTGCCGAGCAACCTGAACCATCTTTGGCCTCTGCTGACGCAAGACGGGAGGTGGGGTTCTCTGCAGCCGGAGCCCATCATTAACGGTTGTGCGATGTTGCCGGTATGTACCCAAGCTGCTGGAGGACTCTAAATTTCCAAAGCGAATTATGCTTTTATTCGTGGCAGAATGAGAGGAGCAAGGTAGTGCAAGTTCATGCCGTCAGCTTTATCCTCTGTGATGCAACCAGTCTGCATGTCAGCTGCCCAGAATGTGAGGGGTCGAAGGAGGCCGTTGCACATGGAGTGACGAATTTTATTACATTCAAAATGTCTGACATAAATGTATATAAAAGCAATGAAGTGAACCTAGAAGGTAAGGATGGCGATGCTGAGACAGTCCAAGTGCTCTATGAGAACACTGAACTTGCTAGACGTCTACAACGCATGGATGAAAACCATAATGCCGTCAAGAGTATCCTTGATCTAATGGAAGAAAAGATAGGCGAGATGACACATCACGGGACTTTCAAGCAGCAAAACATAGCCGCTGTTGTAAAGAATGGTATAAATGATATGAAGGACAAAGTCACTGCTCTCAAAGCAATAAGAGATTAGCAAGTTAAGGAGAAAAATAGAATTGAGCAGTTATTTAAAAAACATATAACAGGCTCAGTGCTAAAGAAAAGAAAGCGAAGCAAAAACGCTGAGACTGCAGGGCTAGGAAGCGAACATGCTAAGAGAACTGCTGCGGGAAAATCAATTCAAAAGATTCGTAGCTGCTCAGTAATGATGGTGGATATAGCGACCCATGAGAACAATACCTATACTCAGTTGCAGATACAGCCTGAAACACAGCAGAGCACCCCGGGTGAAAATAATACAACGCATGATACGGACCGTAATAACGAACCCTTTCAAACGGCTGTAAACAAAAGGAAGAAGAGGAAAAAGAGGAAAAAAGAAGGTAAGAGAGGTCAGGACGGAAACAAAAAGTGGCCAGTAGCTACGCAAAAGAAGACAATCCCAAGAAAACGGGAGCGAGCTGTAGCTATTAAACTGCCTACGGGTAGAACATATGCTATGACGTCTTTGGAACTTTAAGGTCTTAGGTGCAACCTGAAGAACTAGGCGCAAAAATAAGATCGGTGCGAAAGACGAAGACGGGCGATGTCCTGGTTGAGCTGAAGGAACCTAGTGATAAAATAGATTCCTTCTCACTGGATAGAAACGAAGGACACGAAGCTGACGTTTAAGGCACAGATTCTGAGAAGCACGGAGAAGGCTGCCAGGCTGACTGCTGCGCTAAGCAGGCTCATGAGAAATACGTGCGGACCTAAGACCGGAAAGCGCAGGCTTCTTATGTCGGTAACCCACTCCATACCACTGTATGGTGCAGAAGTATGGGCCGACTGCATAAAGAAGGTCACTTATGCGTCTAAGCTTACGAGCGTTCAGAGGCAAGGAGCCCTGCGAATCTCCTGTGCCTATCGAACAGTGTCGTTGGAGGCAGCTCTAGTCATTGCTGGGGTAATCCCGATAGATCTGCTGGCTCTTGAGAGACAGTATATCTATCTGAACAAAGAGAGGGAAGGTATTGACCGCGCGAAGGCTACTTCGCGCCAGATCAGCCTAAGCGATTGGCAGGAACGTTGGACCGACTACGCGAAGAGCAAATGGACCAAGAGGTTGATAGGAGAGATATCACCTTGGATAAATAGAGGGCATGGGGACATTAATTATTTTTTGACCCAATTCCTAAGCGGACATGGACTTTTTTGCTCCTACCTCTTTCGGATCCAGAAGATGAATAGTGCTGAATGTATATACTGTCCTGGCAAAGACGACACGCCGGAACACACATTCTTCAAATGCGATAGGTGGGCTGCTAAAAAGTTTCAATTAGAAGCTAACATCGGTCAAATCACACCTGAAAATGTGGTTGGCCTGATGCTTCGAAATGAAGAAGTATGGTCCGAAATTGGCCAGTATGTGGAGTACATACTCCGCACCAAAAAACCTGAAGTCCAAGGTATAGGCTAATATTAAGACGTATTGCGGTTATCCTGATGACTGCAGCTGTTGTACTAACATACTATTATCCCTGCAGTTACTCTTGATACCGCAAGCAATAGTAGATGGTAGGATAATTTTTATTTATTTATTTATTTATATATATTTATTTATTTATTTATTTATTTATTTATTTATTAACCTTCTTTTTGATGATTATGAGAATTAACGTATATTTTTAGCTAACATATATTTTATTAAAGATGAGAGTACATAAAGACGAAATTTCAACCAGATGGAATGACGGAGTCCTTAACCAGACTGGCGAGTCAGTGGATGCAAGTCAAAAGATGGAGTTCATGAATAGAACTAAATGGCCTTGAACCTGTCCTGAAGTAATGTGAAAACGGTCCCGGGATAGGCTCGCATAAGGTAGGAAGGGAGTGGAGTTTTAGTGGGTATAGGCAAAGTAGGTCGAGTCCCACATAACTGTCAGTTCGGATGCTGATCAGTATGCGTAATGCGTTTCTCCACTTCCTACGCAAAAAAAAAAAAAAAAAAAATTATCATTTCTCATTTTCTAAACTGTAATAAATGAAGTTTTGCGAGTTGTAAAACTTTGTTATTTCCCTATTTTTACGACATAGCGACATTGAATATCACGACTTGCCCAAAAATAAACCTTTTTTTTTATAATTAGGGAAATTTCGCTCTGCAAAATTCTTTTTGGGGGAGGTGGTAATTAGTGGTAATTAGTAGCTATTGCAAAATAAGGGTATAATATCAGGGAGAAAATAAAGGTAAATAAATAGGTAATATAAATTCAAATTACATGTTAAAAAATTTTTTTTTTATGAGTGATTCTGGGTTAAATCAGTAGAAATAAGTATAGTTAAAAATATAAAAATTTTAAAAGTAATTATAAAAGTATAAAAATATTTTTGGAGTAATTCTGAGGTACATCAATTTAAAAATTTAAATTTTTTTAAAGTTTTACAAGTATAAATAATTTATAGGTACATCAAATATAATTTTTTTTAAGTTCAAAATATTTTATTATAATGATGTCACCAAATTATTATTTTTTTTTGTCCTTGAAAAATAATATATTTTTTTTAAATTAATGATGTTACAGAGATACCAAAAAGAAAAATTTACAGTTATTAAAGAGTACTGATTTTTTTTTTAGAGAATTAAATTCTTTTTGAAATTGTTTTAGAATATTTAAATTGATAAGTTTTAGTAACAGCAGATGTATGGAAAAAGATAGCGCATAGAAAAATTAAAATTTTTAAGACAAAGGACATGTCATATATATTTTTTTGGTAGATATAATTATTTGAAATTTTTAAATTTTTAAAAATTAAAAATTTATTTCGATTATATTATTTTTATAAAACTTCCATAAAACATAATAACCTACAAATTTTTTTTTGCTTTTCCTGAAAAATTAAATAAAGACTTATGAGTCATAAAGCTTTATTTTGATTATTCTTATTTTCACGACATAGAAGTATAGCGACTATTACCTAAAATTACACCTTTTATGTATATAATCGGATTGGATAATTTTGCCTGAAAACAAAATTTCTTTATGGGGTAGGTAGCAAATTCCTATGGAAAATTTTATAAGTTAGTCATAACTTAAAGTTAATTATTACTTTACGGCGTTAAATCATTAGGATTTGGATAATTTAAGTTTGTTGTTTCAATTTAAGTCAGCGTTATTAGTTTTTTTTTTTGATAAAGTCCAGAATTTTTATTTGAAAAGATAAATTAAAAATTGTTCTTTATTCTAAAGTAAAGTATAAAAATTTTTTTTTATTGTTGTTTAAGATCAGATTTATTTTTTGGTTCCTCATAGAGGAACCTTTGTGATAGGTGAAATTTTGATTTTCGATATTTCGGCATATAAGCACGTTTTAGCCTCAGGAAGCTAAAAAACCGGTTTTTAAAAAAAGTCTCTCTCTGTGTGTGTGTGTGTGTGTGTCTGTGTATGTATGTATGTATGTATGTATGTATGTATGTATGTATGTATGTATGTATGTATGTATGCATGTATGTATGTATGTATGTATGTATGTATGTATGTATGTATGTGGCACTGTAACCGGTGATATTTCACAGCCAACACGACATTAAGACCTAATTTTTTTTTCAAAATTTTTTTCACCAAAAAAGCTCGAGGTACTTTTTTTTTTTTAATTTGGATGTAATACCTCATTTATTTCCACGAAAGTACTTATATTTGAAAGTATGGCTTTTACTCGATATCTCGAATCTGATACTTAATTTTTAAAATTTTTTTTCCAAAATTTTTTTATAAAAAAATACAAAATACACCAATTTTTTTTTTTCTTTGAACGTAGTACATAATTTTCTTCCATGGAAGTACTAGTTCTAAGAACCACTATAAAAGTAATTTTTTGGATTTGATACTTAATTTTTTGAAAATTTTTTTCTCAAAATTTTTGCCGCCAAAAAATATAAAAAATGCCAATTTTTTTTTTTTTAGGATGTAGTACTTAATGTTTTTCTACGAAAGTACGAATATTTAGAATTATCGTTTTTAAATGATTATTTCATGTGATACGTAATTTTTTGAAATTTTTTTAATAAAAAAATTAAAAAAATAAAATAATTTTTTTTCTTTTTGGACGTAATACATAATTTATTTCTAGGAAAGTTCTAATATCCAGAATCATCGTTTTTAAAGGATTTCTCCATTTGATATGTAATTTTTCGAAATTTTTTTTTTCAAAATTTTTTGTATAAAAAGTTTAAAAAAACAAAATAATTTTTTTTCTTTTTGGACGTAGTACTTAATTTATTTCTATGAAAGTACTAATATCCAGAATTATGGTTTTAAAGGATTTCTCCATCTTATATGTAATTTTTCGAAATTTTGTATAAAAAATTAAAAAAACACAATAATTTTTTTTCTTTTAAAAGAAGTAAAAATAATTAAGGACTTAAGAAGCTTGGACAATTTTTTGTATCGCATTCTAAATTATCGACGCTACATACATATGTGACATCATATATGTATTAGTATAATTTCAGGTTATTTACATAGTTTTTATTTATTTATTTAAAACTAAAGTCTATAAGGTGGGGAAAATAAATTGAAACTGAAACTGAAATTGAAACTTAATATTTATTCATTTATTCATCAGTTCCTGCTAATTTTATTCTCCTGTGTCATCATTTTTATATTTTTTGAAAGATCCAAAGTGTTGCTCCCATAAGATCAATGTTAAAGCTCCGATTTTTATTTCTTAATTAAAAAAAAGTAAATGCTATAAGAAAGGTAAAATAAAGTTCATTTCAGTTTTTAAATGTTTAAATTTTAATATGTTTCCTAATTCTTTAAGTTCTGTCATCATTTTCTACAACCCTCTTAATACCTTAAATGTTTTAGTTCAATCACGAATGCATTTTTAAAAGCTGCAAAAGAAAATGTTTTGAAAATACACTCATTACAATTATTTATTCATTTTTTTGATAATAATGATATTACAAATTTGTGCTTAAAATTAAACGGATACATTTTTGAAGAAAAAATTTTGCTAAGTTATTTTGCTATTAAAATGTTTTTTGCTATTAAAATGTCCATTGAAATTTTTTAGTTTAAATTTTTATAATTATAACGTTAATGAAAATTCTTTACAATATTTACATAAATTAGAAGAACTAAATACTTTTGAAATTTTTTGTAGTATTAATGATAAAATTTTATTTTAAATTCTATTTCTTGTTGCGAAAATTTAAAAATATTAAGTATATATAACAATTATGAAGAAGATAATGAATTAAATTTAAGCGCTATATTAAATTTAAAAAGGTTAATGGATTTGGAAGAATTATATTTAAACTTTTTTAATGATTTTTTACACTTCACTTTATCCATTATATCTAAAAATTCAAATTTTTTAACTTTGGATAATTGTCAAAATATTTGTGATTTAGATTTAATGAATATTTTTAAAATTAGAAAATTAAAAAAAATAACCATTATATACTTACAAAATATTACAGATAAGATTTTTGAAAATTTAGATTTTTTGGAAACATTTGAATGCATAAATTGCATTCAAATAACTGATGAAGGCTGTGAAAAATTATTTAAAAAATGTTGTTTACTAAAATATATAAAAATTATAGATTGTAATAAAATCACAAAAAAAATATTTAATATTTTAACAGAGACAATTTTGAATCGGGGTAAAAAAATATTTTATATGCACAAATACAAAACAATAACATTTCAAGTTTAGAATAATTGAAATAATAACAACCTTTACGAGCAAGTTCTTGGTTTAATTTATTAAGATGTTGATAAGGTCCAAGCTTTCGACCTACATGAAGTCTTTATCAAGGCTAAAATATACAATTATGATAAAATACTATGAAAATTTAAAAATAAAAATATTTAAAAAACTTACAATATGATGTTAAATAGTAAAATTAAATATCAGAAAATTTTTGACATTATTAAAAACTTTTCTTAATCCTAATCATTACATTATATTTAATTAAAAATACTGTATAAAAAGTCACTTTATAATCAAAAATAAATTACAAATTAAAAAACAAAAAGTTAAATCAATCTTAGTATGTATTGATGATGATTTTTTCTGCTATTATTGTTGTCTGAAAATCAGCTGATAATTTAAAATGTATCAAAAAAAATATATGTGTAGACATCTACATTTCAGGATGTTAATTAAAAATCATAATACAAAATGATGATAAAGTAGATTATCAATATAGCAACAAATATTCATAAACTTTTTTTCATTTTATAGATGTTAGACAAATATGGTTTAAACAATTTTTCAGAGTCCCCTTGCTCATTTATGGTGTTCCTGTAAATATTGATGTATAAAACTTCACTAGTGTTCCTCTTGTGGTAATTTGACTCATGATCAAGAATTTTAAACTTTTGCCAAGAAAAATTATGTCTGGTCTTTTTAAAATGTGTTAAAACAACTTTATCTTTACTAGTGTTTTTTTGTTGTTTTTCTTGATCATCATTGTTTTCATTATAATTTGGGGATTTTTCAATAACAACACGTCTTTGTGGTCTCTTACGGGGTATGTCAGTTTCATTTTGGTTTTTTTCTTTTTCTTTTTTTATCAATGCATCAATGGGTGTTTTATGCTCACTAAGTCTTATGCCCACCTCTCTTTTGGTTTCACCAACATAAGTAGCTGGACATTCTGAGCAATCTAATTTATAGACAACGCCAGTTTGTTTTTCATTAGGAATTTTATCCTTAGCTTTTATTATTATGCTGTTGTCACTTAAATTATTTACAATTTTTGGTATAGCAAGTATATTGTGTCTCTTGCAGCATTTGTTCATGTCATCATAGAAACCATCAACAAAGGGGACACATAATTTTGGTTTCTTTATTCTAACAGCTTTTTGGATGTCGATAATGTCATTATTGTTTGCTATATTATTTTCCTTCCTGTATTTTATTGTATCTAGCCTTTTCTGAACATAATAGTTAATAAACCTCTCAGGATAGTCATTGTTCAGTAGTATATCCTTAACAATAGCTAGATTCTCTTTATGAAAAATCTCATTTGATAATAGTATAGCTTTATCAATTAGACAATATATGATACCTATTTTCTGATGTTTTGTATGTCCAGATCTAAAATTTACATACCTCAAAGATGAAATAGGTTTCCTATACCAGTTATGTAAAATTTTGTTGTCTTTTTTTGCTAATTTAACATCCAAGAAACTGATGGAATTGTCATACTCATTTTCATGGGTAAACTGTAGTTTAGGATGATAAGAGTTGAAGATATTTAGCAAATACATTACTTTATCCCTAGGAATGCAAGTGATAATATCGTCCACATAGCGATAATAAAATATTGGTTTAAAATCAATGACGCTTAAGCAGTGGGTCTCAAGGTCAGACATAACAATATCAGAAAAAAACTGATGATACTGCTGACCCCATCAGGGTGCCATATAACTGTTTGTAAAATTTTTTATTAAATTGAAAAAAGGTGTTATCGTTTAAAAAATCAATGGCCTTGAAAAATTCATCAATGGGAATGATTGTGTGTTTTCTCATTTGTTCATATCTTTTTTCTATACCCAATTTTACTAATTCAGATGGAATATTAGTAAATAAGCTTGTAGCATCCAAGCTAACAAAAACGTGGTCATCAGGAACAGAGATGTTCTTTATTTTTTCAATGAAATCACTACTATTCTTTATGTAGGATTCAGGTTTCTTAATGCAATTGTTTAAAATTATGCTAACCTGTTTAGCCAGAAAATGTGTTGGAGTTCCAATAGTGGAAACTACAGGTCTAAATTTACATATAACCTGACCATTATCACCAAAAACCACTTTATGCACCTTAGGAAGCCCATATAACCTAGCCAAGCAAGTGTCAGTTTGGGTTAAGTTAAATTTATGGAATTTCCTGGTTAAATAACCATTAATATTCCAGCGACTTAAAAATTTATAAGTGCGTTTCTGTAGATCTTGTAGTGGGTCTTTATCTATTTTTTTGTAGGTTAACTCATCTTTTAGCGAATCCTCCATTTCAGAATACTAATAATCTTTACAACATGCGACAGTAGAATTACCTTTGTCAGCATTTGTAAAGAAAATATTATTTTTTGATTTTAAGAATTTCTTGGTAAAGCAGACATCATTATAAAATTTCTTGTCAATAGCATGTACATGTTTTGTCCGATTCAGATGTTGATTTATACAGGAAATGGTACTATAGCGTAAATCATCTGTAGTATCGTCATCAAATAGATTTTTATCAATAAGATATTCAACATTTTTAATAATCTGTATAGCTTCGCTACTACCGAGACCGGATCATACAGAAAATTTATAGCCCATAGAGACTGTGTTAATAACTTTTTTAGGAATGTCAATGTTAGTAAGGTGTAAAAACCAATTAGTGGTATTATCGATTTTATTTTTTAACAGAACCTCACAATTACCTTTTTTGATGAGTGAATCAAATTTTTTGTTTGAACGAGAAACTAATATATCATTCCATTCTTCAAGGTAGTTTTGATAAAAAGATTTTAAAGATGAAATTAAATCATTATCAAGATTAAGAATGAGAATTTTCTGATTTAACATTTGTTGATTTTTTAGATATTTAAGATGGATATTTTTGTCTCTTATTTGTAATGTTAATATTTTCTTCAGTAAAATTTTTTTACAAGAATTAAATGATTTTTTACCTCTATTGCTGTTAAATTGTATGTGCTTAAAATTATTATCTAAGTCTTGTATGTATCTTGGGATTAAGTCATTTGATCTGCAGGATAATAAGAACCTGATATGTGATGATACGGTGACAATTTTTTTACTGATATTTAAAAATGATCTTGTTTTATAATAGAAATATTTATTTGAAATACTGAGTATGTAGTCCAAATATTGTGAAATAGAATTCAAAGTTGGTGTTCTACTTTGGGCATTGTTCGGATCAAGCCCCGTTTTAAATAACTAATAATGAATATCTTATCTTATCTTATCTTATCTTATCTTATCTTATATTATATTATCTTATCTTATATATGATTTTTTAACGACAACACCTTTTTTCAATTTAATAAAAAATTTTACAAACAGTTATATGGCACCCCGATGGGGTCAGCAGTATCATCAGTTTTTTTCTGATATTGTTATGTCTGACCTTGAGACCCACTGCTTAAGCGTCATTGATTTTAAACCAATATTTTATTATCGCTATGTGGACGATATTATCACTTGCATTCCTAGGGATAAAGTAATGTATTTGCTAAATATCTTCAACTCTTATCATCCTAAACTACAGTTTACCCATGAAAATGAGTATGACAATTCCATCAGTTTCTTGGATGTTAAATTAGCAAAAAAAGACAACAAAATTTTACATAACTGGTATAGGAAACCTATTTCATCTTTGAGGTATGTAAATTTTAGATCTGGACATACAAAACATCAGAAAATAGGTATCATATATTGTCTAATTGATAAAGCTATACTATTATCAAATGAGATTTTTCATAAAGAGAATCTAGCTATTGTTAAGGATATACTACTGAACAGTGACTATCCTGAGAGGTTTATTAACTATTATGTTCAGAAAAGGCTAGATACAATAAAATACAGGAAGGAAAATAATATAGCAAACAATAATGACATTATCGACATCCAAAAAGCTGTTAGTATAAAGAAACCAAAATTATGTGTCCCCTTTGTTGATGGTTTCTATGATGACATGAACAAATGCTGCAAGAGACACAATATACTTGCTATACCAAAAATTGTTATTAATTTAAGTGACAACAGCATAATAATAAAAGCTAAGGATAAAATTCCTAAAGAAAAACAAACTGGCGTTGTCTATAAATTAGATTGCTCAGAATGTCCAGCTACTTATGTTGGTGAAACCAAAAGAGAGGTGGGCATAAGACTTAGTGAGCATAAAACACCCATTGATGCATTGATAAAAAAAGAAAAAGAAAAAAACCAAAATGAAACTGACATACCCCGTAAGAGACCACAAAGACGTGTTGTTATTGAAAAATCCCCAAATTATAATGAAAACAATGATGATCAAGAAAAACAACAAAAAAACACTAGTAAAGATAAAGTTGTTTTAACACATTTTAAAAAGACCAGACATAATTTTTCTTGGCAAAAGTTTAAAATTCTTGATCATGAGTCAAATTACCACAAGAGGAACACTAGTGAAGTTTTATACATCAATATTTACAGGAACACCATAAATGAGCAAGGGGACTCTGAAAAATTGTTTAAACCATATTTGTCTAACATCCATAAAATGAAAAAAAGTTTATGAATATTGGTTGCTATATTGATAATCTACTTTATCATCATTTTGTATTATGATTTTTAATTAACATCTTGAAATGTAGATGTCTACACATATATGTTTTTTGATTCATTTTAAATTATCAGCTGATTTTCAGACAACAATAATAGCAGAAAAAATCATCATCAATACATACTAAGATTGATTTAACTTTTTGTTTTTTTATTTGTAATTTATTTTTGATTATAAAGTGACTTTTTATACAGTATTTTTAATTAAATATAATGTAATGATTAGGATTAAGAAAAGTTTTTATTAATGTCAAAAATTTTCTGATATTTAATTTTACTATTTAACATCATATTGTAAGTTTTTTAATTATTTTTATTTTTAAATTTTCATAGTATTTTATCATAATTGTATATTTTAGCCTTGATAAAGACTTCATGTAGGTCGAAAGCTTGGACCTTATCAACGTCTTAATAAATTAAACCAAGAACTTGCTCGTAAAGGTTGTTATTATTTCAATTATTTTAAATACTCTCCTTATCATCGAGCGATACAAGACATTTTGAATATTAATTAATATTCATTATTAGTTATTTCAAGTTTAGATTAAAAAAAAATAAGTTGTGCTAATATTAAAATAATTGAATAATAACTTTTATAACAATACTTTAAATAAATATATGTTTGATTATTGTTTTCATTACTATATTTTTTTTAATAAGATATAATTTTTTATTTAATTTTATAATTAAAATAATTTTTTTTCTTTTTGAATACGGTACTTAACTTTTTTTTATGAAATACTGATATCTCAAATTATCATTTTTAATAGATAAAATAGACCATTATAAATATTTTGCTATTGTTGATGAGGAACCATTGTGCCAATCACTTGGCCGCGTTTTTTTCATATATAACCCTTAGGGAAGATTATTTTTTTTTTAATGAATAGGTAACGACAATGAAAAATATTTTTGAATTAGATAAGTCAGTAAAATATTTGAACACAAGTTAGTTAGCTGATTTATTTTTGCGAAAAAGAATTATTTTGATTAGGATTAAAATAGTAAGTTGATATTTATGTATTAGAAAAATGTTGTGGTCCCGAGAAGATTTTAATGCCCTCGAGCTTTCGATAAGAAACTTGTATTTTCCGTAGCTTATTTGTGAACTTGGAATTTATGGCTTAAATAGAAAAGGCTCTTATGAAGAACTTGTTCATCGGTTGTTCAGATTTAAAGTTTTAACATTGGATCCATTGATCCGTGTTCCTTGGAATAACGAAACTGATTTAGATTCATTTGGCCCTCGTTTTTCACGGAAACACGTTTTAGAACAATTTTTTCGTACCTTACCGTTAATGATTCTTAAAAAGTTTGATTATGATAGAGAAAATTTTATTTGTAATAATGATAGTTTGAATATCTGTCATACACTTGATAACGTTGCGTTGCCCAAACATGTACCAGCGACCGCAAATAAGATTGAGCATAGCCAAAGGAATAATTATAACTCGCTCATAGTGCCTGAAAACTTACATAAGAATTTATGCGAAGTTGAGTCCGAAGCAGATATGTATTATCAACCTTATGCCCCTTCTTGTACCAAATTTGTATCGCCAGTTAATGCAATGACAACTGGGAGTGCAAAAAACCAAGTCCAAGGATTTTCAAACCCTTCACGACGAAATCAAGTATCTGTAGGACAAGTCAAAGTTGAACCCAAAGAAATTGAAAAAGATATGGTCGAACTAGTAAAATATGAACCAAGAAATTTTGTTAAAGAAGAAATTATAATAGAAAATTTTGAAGTACCTAAAATTGAAGAGAGAAAATTCGAACAAGGAAATTTATAATGTAAGAAATCTAAAATAGAAAATTATGAACCAAGAGACGTAAGAATATCAAATATTGAAGAAAATTTTATTGCCCAAGAAAAATTATTACGTAAAAAGTTTAGTCCTGAGATAAAAATAAGAGTTGGAAATGGTTTAAAAAGAACAGAAAAATTGAAAACGATGTGGAAATATCGACCCAGTTATGTTAGGTTGAAAAGAAAAAGACATAAAAATTTTAAATTAATAGTTTATGATGGTATGTTTTAATTTAAATAGTTTCAAAATTAAGATTTGTCGACATAAAGGAGTACGAAAATGGGTAAAATGGAGCATAAGAAAGAGAAAAGAGAAGTTTATTTATAGGTTATATAGAAATTAATAAGTTTATGAAAAAGTAGCTTTAATTATTCTTGTTTATTCAGTATAAATTAAGAGATAGATTTACCATATATTAGTTAGTTATTAGCTTTTTGATAATTTTTATTTGAAATTGTTCTATTACTAAAAGATACTGAAATAGTTTTTTTATGTGTATTAGTTCAGTATAAAGATGGAATACTTAGGTATCACGACGATGTAGAATTTTGTGGGGAAGGGAATTCCTTACGACAAATAATCCTTATTAAATTTCTTTTATCAGATTTAGTTAGTTAAATTATGTCTAAGATAATTTCTTAATCCCCTATTCAAAAGCATCAGTAATATCTTAGTTAATTTGTTTTTGTAATTTAAAAATGAAAAAGTTATGATTGATTAGATTTTTTTTGTTTGATCACGAAATAGATTTATAAAAATATTTTAAAAAAAGAAGCTAAAACAAGCACGACGAAGTCAAATTTAAGGTGGGGGATAGTGTGTGGTTACAAGTTTTCCAGAAGTTCTAGACTTGTGAATCCTAAATCGCTACTTCCCAAAAATATTATTTGTGCTTTAAGTTCTTTAATTAGTAGATATGAGAAAAAGAATTATTAGATAAATTTTTAGGAAATTTAAATGATAGAAAAAGATATTGGTGAAAAAGTAGTAGAAATTAATTTCATTGGTTGAAAAAGTATTTAGAATTCGATATTGTAAAATGTAGAATAGATGTTAAGATTGATTTACTTAAAAAGGATTTTTTAAATTCAAAATTTAGTGTTATGAAAAAGATTTCGATACGTACGATTAAATTAAATTTTTTTTTCGTTTGGACATAGAAAATTGTAGAATACTTTTTTTTTGTATTTTTATTTTGTTAAAATTAAATTTTTTATTATTGGGTAAAATTATCCTAAGTAAAAATTTAAAATAATGACAAGGAAAAGAAAAAAAATTCTTGCCCCTGTCAATACAAAAATATTCATATACATTTTTTTTTTGTTTTTCTTTTTTTTTAAGTTTCCCGTCCTAAGACCCAATGACCAAAACCCCCATCTAAAGAAAATGAGGAATGATAATAAAGGTTATAAACGTGAACAAACTTATTTTTTTTTATTAGTATATGAGTAACTCAATTAATAGAATTAAAATTTTTTTTTTTTGGAAATTTATTTTTTCGGAAGTAGAAAATTATTAAGTTTCATTGAATTTTATTTTTAAATAAATTTTATAAAGAATGTAATTTAGTATTTTTTTTTGCTTTTTAACTTCAAATATCTTTTTTTTTTTGCCTCCTAAAATTTGTTGTAAATAAATTATAGAAAAAGATATATTAGGGACAGGTATGTTTTGGGTAGGGAAATTGTAACTCGAAAGTTCGAATTAGCAAAATGAGTAAAGAAGAGTTTGAGGGCTTTTGTACCTAAAGCCCCGTTTGAGGGAGGGCTATTGTAACGTGGTTACAAACGCTAAAATACGTTTATTTTAAATTTAATAAAATGTTTAAATTTTAGAAAAAGAGCTGCGAGATTTTTGTAAATTAAGTAATAGTTCAATTAAAAATATAGGTGACATTAGCGACACACGCACACATAGATATTTAATAAAAGCCGCGAAGAACTAGATAAGAAAAGGAGAAGGGAGAGAATCCGATCGACAACGCGGGTTTAAGTGACCAGCGAGGACGATATTCGGCGACTGACCCTTCTATAAGTAGGTCACGTTTTGATAACGCACAAAAACGCAAGTTGCCGGCCATTATAGTTAAAATCTTATATGTACAATAAATTTATAGTTATGATAAAATTTTGAAAAAATGTACGTCGCGATCAAGAATTCTGCTATAGTTTTATGTTCATTTGTGACTAAGAAAATATTGATAGTGTAATTAGATTCAGTGAAATGTCGTGAATATTGGAGAACATAAACGAGAGACAAAAGAATTTTAGATTCTGTTTCCACGTGTTTTCTTATATAATTTTAAATATAATTATCGTAGCTACAGTTTTCATGAATTTTGTATTTTTGAATTGAATAAGTGAACATTTGGTTTTGAATAGTGGATAAGTTGGATATCCTAGGAAAGATTAGTATCTTTGGAATACAATTTCAAAAAGAAAGAAATTAAGTGATTAGGAAATATAAGAAGAATTTTGAGCAGTACCTAGTATCATCGAAAATGGCAGCCAATGATAATATCTTTAGCACCTTGATTTTTGACGACAAAAGGTAAGTCTGAAACTCCTCGTGTGTTTAATAATGTGTGTGTGTCGCGATAGTTAAAAGTTATTAGAAATTTTAATAGAGACAGTGAATTTTGATAATAAAAGACAGTGAATTTATGATAATGATAAAGACAATGATTATTGAATTTTAGAGACAGTGACATTTATTGTGTTAGGAAATAAGTAATTTTAAAAATATATAATTAAGGCCACTGTCTCTTTTTTGTGACGATTTTCAAAGGATTTTCAACTTTTTTTTTCTCAGCTGTTTTATTATAAAAGTTTACAAATTTATTTTTAAATAATTACAAAACTATTCTAGATGACGTAAAAAAATTTTTGTTTCATATGCTTTTTTTTTACAGCTTGTAGATGGCGTGAAAGTAGAGGCTCGAAAAAAAAATTGAAAAACGGTTCCCATCATAGCGCCTATTGTAGGCATCAAAACAAAAAAATAAAAAGTCATATTAATCTCTATAGTTTCCTCTTGTATGTGAACCAACATTTAGCAAAAAATACAAAAAATTGACCATTTGGTGAACCAAAAACGAAAAATGCAGTTTTTGACCTTAAAAAATGCGCCTAAAACGGACAATAAAAAATTTTCTGATGCACAAAAAGCTGATATTGTTGGTTCACATACTAGGTATTACAATAACGAAAGAAATGAAACAAGATTCATGTCGATAGCTCAATTAGTTTTTGAGCTAGCGTGGGAACCGATTTCAAAAAAGTAGTTTTGAGAAAAACGCGTTTAAAGTTTTTAAATGCGTATGTTTTCATATGACTACGACCCATAAAAATCGAAATATCTAAAAAACATATTTTTTTTTTTGCTTGAAATTTTTTTTTTAGATTCTTGAAATGTTTTAACATAAGATAATGAATTAAAAAAAAAATGAAAAAAAAATCCCAATAAAGAGACAGTGGCCTTAATTGAATAAAAGTATGATTTTGATTTTTGTGTTAAGTTAAATAAAATGTGTTTCATTCCCCTTGTGTTTAAATCATAAATATCTCTATCTTTTTTTCTCTATAATATTCCCCCGACCCCGATTTTAGTATATTAAGTATATAAAATAAAGTTATAAAATAACAAAAATTAGATATTTACAGTAATCTGACTATTTCCGCAAAGCCGGAAATAGCCACATTACATATCCTCCAATATATTAGTAATACTTGTATTATCTGGTCTTGTGATCGGGGCATCTTTATTGCATCTAAGCCCAATATAAATTGAATAGTTTACGCTGGACATATTTTAAATAATAAATGAAAAAACTCGATGTCTTCCAGCAAAAAAATTTTTATTTGAAAAATATAAATATAAATTTTTCAATATTTCGGAGATTTTTCACTCCATCATCAGGACTATAAATAATAAAATACATTAATTACTAATATATATAAAAAATTATTTACACAATATTTACCATATAGTCTAAAAATTAGATGTTTACATATTAAATAATTAAATATTGTATGCAACTATAAAAGTATGCATGGACTATTGTATGTTATTTATACTGTTGTTATATACATTGCGCGGTGTAGGATTTATACATGTGTAAGATAAAATTCTTACTTGTCAATACATAATTCAATAATACTCAATATTATCATAGACATCTATGATTAATTCTAAGTACTAATTATTTAATATGTAAACATCTAATTTTTAGACTATATGGTAAATATTGTGTAAATAATTTTTTATATATATTAGTAATTAATGTATTTTATTATTTATAGTCCTGATGATGGAGTGAAAAATCTCCGAAATATTGAAAAATTTATATTTACATTTTTCAAATAAAAATTTTTTTGCTGGAAGACATCGAGTTTTTTCATTTATTATTTAAAATTTAAATTATTTTTTTTTTTAATAGCTATTTGGCATTTTGTAAAAATTCGAAAATCAAATTTTTTTTATTTATCACAATTATTTTTTATATATGTGCTTTATTTACAATTTTATAAGTAAAATTGTGGAGGGTAGAAAATGTAGTGTAAATATATGTAAATATGTATGTATGTGTCGGAGCGCTCCCTCCCTTTTTTTATAGGTCTCAGTGTTCGTTAAGCTCTCAAGCAGTAGGCACTGTGCGCTATAATAAAAGCCTTTATATATTTTAATTATGAACTTCTCATTTTATTTACGTGTCATCATCACTTTTTATTAATATCATCAACATCGAGTTGTTGCCTAGGAAAAGTATAAGAAAAATATTATATATACTATAATTAATAAAGTGGAAGATGCATATTAAAAGAGATCACTAACATAACAAAATAAGAAACAATAGGTGGGAATGGTATTTACTAGCTTATAGATTGAAAATCAATATGGAAATAACGTAGACGCAGAAGAGCAAACCTTTGAACTTTGGTATAGAAGACGCTACGACCATATAAAAAGAATTCTCATGTAGTTACATTTTTTGCACGGTTTAACGTATATAAGCTACTGTCCAGGGATGTCGCAGGACACTTGTTACTCTAACTTTCGTTAGATCCCATTTCATACTATTGGGATCTCGATACTAAGCATTTTGTACTTCTACTTATATTATGAAACTTAGAATATTTCTATAAACAAACTAGTTGTATTCAACTACTGTGTTAATTTATTTTCCTCTACAAAAAAACCAGCGTTGAAATAAACTTTTAAGGTCCGAAAATAAAGAATTCTCGTATCATCTGAGATTAAATTTGATAATAAGGCAATTACGCTAAAGATTATCTGGAAGCTCCGGAGGTGGTGGAGAAAAAATCAAAAATTATTTTTCTAACCAAAAAACAAAAAAAAAATTTTTTTTATTAAAAATTTTTTTGTGAGAACAAATTGAAAAATATATGGATGGAGGATTCATAGGACGATTTATCAGGAAAATATTTCAAGGAAAATTATTTAACAATAAAAGAAAATCAACATCAAAGAGAAGATTACATTACGAGTTATTACAACACAATAATGACATATTTGCACAGCTGTTTCAGGATTCGAGGCAATAGATCACGACAAAAGTAAGACGGAAATGGAGAAAGCAGGAGTAATTTTTTTTAGCAGCTTGGTAACCTAAGTATATTTTATATATTATTTTATTTTACGCATAACATTTAAGACAATGCTCGATTTTGGCGTTAAATTAAGTTTTTTTTTAATAAATGCCAATTTGAAGTTAAGGATGAAGTTCTTAAACTTAAAAAATATTTAAAAATAGTTTGTTCGAATGATTTTTTTTTATTAATTTAGTAAAATAAAATATTTGAAAATTGGATTGGATCGTCCAGATAATTTAAATTTCAATTGAGTTTAAAGCGACCTTGCTGGACAAATTATAAGGAAAAATTCAAAAAACTTTGATTTTCACTCTTGTCAATATTTCATTCTCAATCTGAGAACCTCTTCAGGACCTTCATTTGTTAGAAGTAATTTTTTTAATTTTACAAAATATTACAATGAAATGATTGAATTACATATATATTTTACATACCATTTAAAAAACTTAACTTGACATTTAAATATTCTTATGTTGCTATTTTTTAAAATTACATAAATGTATAAAATTTATTATTTTATATCATAAAATTCAAAAATTATATCTGTTTACTGTTAAAATTTTTTTTAGACTAAGTAATAATATTGTTGATATCTGAGCAATGTTTATTTTTTTAAAAAATTTAAAGGATTTATTGAGAGGGGGTGCGCATACACCCGGGTGTTTATTCATAGATTTTTTAAGAACTATAAAATTTATATTTTACTAATGGCTTTAAATTCTTGTCGCGAAATATGACACTGTTTTATTTTGAATATTGAGCGTTATTAACTTACATTTTTTTCTTTTTTTAATTGCTTTTTCATCTTATTTTATTATCGTTATATTTTAAGAAAGGTATTTTTTTATAAGTGTAAACATCCGTATTAAAAAGGTTAAAAGAAATACTATGTATTTTATGTAAAAATTACACATATATATTCCAGCTGGAACGCAATTACCGCAGATTTTAACATTTCTAGTATATATCAAAGAAATGTTAATAACCGCGACAATTGCGTACCACCCGGTATATTTAAAATTTTATTATAAAATTTTATTTAATATGATTTCTTGAGGAGAATCAAAATTAGCAAGGACACTTTTTTTATTTAAACTTATTTGATTATCTTTTTTAATGAATATTAATTCGACATATTCTCTTTTGTTAGTGTTGGATTCTCTATGTAGAATTTTAAAATTATCCCATTCAAAATTATGGGATGTTTGTTGCTTTTGTTTGCAGATTACATTATGATTGTTTGGACTTTTTTAAAAATTACTTCTATGTTCACCAATTCGAGTTTTTGTAAGTCAAAAAAAAAAAAATCAAAGTAAAAATAATTGTTATATGCTAAGAAATGTTGTCAAAGTACTAGTGAAAAGTGTTATTCAAAATATTTGAAATTTTTTTTATTTATAAATAAGTAGCAATTATTATCCAGAAAATAGACAGATTATTTTCCAAACACGTAGTATATTATGAAATAAATTTTAAAAATAAATTTAGAAATTGAATGAGTATCATGATCCCCAGATAAGTGATTTTTCAGTCTCTGAAGATGAAAGTTTATCTTCGGAATCCGGTAAAATATATAGAACAAATAGCGAAAATAATTTATTCACGGCAATAAAAATTAAAAAAGAAACAGTTACATTAGATGTTGATAAAACCGATAATTTTAGTAATTATGCAAACGATTATACAAGTCCAAGTAGTTCAAAAGCAATTACAACAGATACATTAGGTAACCATTTAGTAGGTCGGGGTAGAGGATTTTTTAAAACTCCTATATTAAAAACACTTAAGGGAAAAAATAAAGTTATATTTCAAAATCCAAATCCCAATTACTTATTACAAATGGATAATGATCAACAGAAATCAAGCTTAATTGTTAAGCCTATTTATTATTTACAAGAATCTAGATTAGGTATAGGTAATATTCCATTAAATTCGGCGTTAACTACGATTCCTAGCTATGATGGACGCCTGAAATACTTAAAGCGTTTGAAAAAAGTTATTAGGGATATATTAGCTACGTATGACAAGCAAAGCGAGAAATGAATTTTAAATACTATTGGGGAAAACATAAAGGTAGAGCAAAATTAGCATATGCGGGTATTGCGCCAGTGTATGCTTCTGTAAAACAGTTACAGCAAGACTTAAAATTAACCTCTGAGGGAATACAAGATGCAGACACAATTCGATTAGAATTGCGTCGCGTAGAGCATGATTTTGATAAACCAGTATGCGACTATGCATTAAGAGTTTAAAATCTAGAACAAAGATTACTCTCGCTTTATGATTTATCAGTAAGTATGACTGCAGAAGAAAGAGAGTATCAAAAGAAAAGAAAAAAGCTGGAGTAATTAGAATATTTTTTATTTGGCCTAAAAAACTCTCCAGAATACAGAGTATCAGTTAAAAAGCCAGGAAGTTTGAGAAAAGCAGTAAATATAACAGTAAAACTTCAGGGAAGGTCTAAAGTCTTGGAAAGACATGAAAATTGCTCTATAATAGCAAATAAAAAACTTATAACCGGTTTGTGTAAAAACAACCTAAATGCATGGAACATGTTTACTTCCAAATGAGGACTAGATATAATACAAATGTTACTCAACATTACAATACAATTTTCTATTTTTGTAATTTGTAATTATCACCTTACTAATTGTTAAGATTCTAAACCCAAACTATTTTGATTCCCTAAACCTGAATTATTATAAGTCCCTGAACCTGAATTATTCCAAGTCCCTAAATCGATATTATTCTAAGTCCATAAACCTGTATTATCCTAAGTCCTTAAGCCCAGATTTTTCAAAGTCTTTTAATAGTATTTTATTTATTTATATATACTTACCTAATTATTCTAAGTCTTATTTGACCCCCCCCCCCTTAAAAAGGACAAATTTGACCCCCCCCCCCCCCTTAAATAGGACAAATTTGACCCCCCCTTAATCTTCAAGTTCTGAAGTATCCCCTTCCTATAAACATGTTCCATGTTAAAATTATGCAAATACACAATATCTATATAGTATCTATACCTCAAAGAGATTCAAATTATTTTGAAGAGCTTGAATGCGACGCAGCAAATGATTCATCAGTAGATTTAAATAAATTGTGGGCATTATTGGCCCCGTTAGCGAAAAAAATAAATGTTACATGTGTTAAAATAATTGAATACTTTATTCTAATATATAAAGTTAAGTTTATTAAATATATACATTATACATTATGTGTTACATTTCTTATCAACTATTCGTAAAAACAGACTGAGCCAACACCCAAACTTACAATTACACTTCTTGTTATATTTCATCTCTTTTTCTTATTTTTTATCTACCGCTCATTATTAATACACGTATTAATCATGTTTTAACTACATGATATTTCGTAAATATAGAAATTAATTCTTACTTAAATTTACATATATTTCAACAACATGTACAGTAAAAGCAGAGTGTTCCTATTGTAAATGCCCTCGTGAATTAAAATCGTGTTCAAAATTTTTTAATTCAGTAGAATCAGGGGAAGTATCAATTGAAAGCAATTTATTGCAAACGGATGGACCTCAAGATTAATTTAAATTTAATCAATTTAATCCATCTTTTTCTTTTCCATTCTGGCCAAATTTCCAAAATAATATAAATCCAATGATAAATTCAATATCTGATAATATACAACAAAATCAAAATACTAAATAATAATAATTTTAACAATAATTATAGAAATGATTACAGACGAAATAGAAATGATAGAAATAATAACAATTTTTATAATAAAAATATAAAACAATAACAATTTAAATAACAGAATAGATCTTAATAATCGTTTTCAAAATAAAAACCATTTTCACAATAACTTTGGAGAAAGAAATAATAGTACCTTGAATAATATCTATGCACAAAATTCTGATAGCTCACCATTTTGTAATGATGATACTAATGATAATTTTAATAGATTTTATGCCTTTCAAAATTGCAACAATAGTAATGAATATGATAATAGATACGAATCTTTTTATTGAAGTATTGACAGAGAGGATAATAATAATTTCAATATTAATAAAAATAAACCTTCTTCAAAAAGAGATAACAATAAATCAAAAGAAGCTCAGAATTTAAACTAGTTGATAGCTCGGTTTTAAAACTTAGCGAAAGGGAAATCGAGCATAAGAATAAGCGTTCTCATGTAAAAAATATCCCAGATTATTCAAAATTTCTAGCTTCGGTAAAAATAAATAACGCAATTTTTGAAAAAATGCCTTCCATAGTAGATTACAATGTAAGCAACTGAACTCAGGATCAGGAACCTTTTATGTGGATTCTGGAGCTCAAGTTTTATTAAGAAGTCCGTATTACGGGAACAAGAATTTGTTAATAGAAGTACGATTATTAAATTTGTAGGGTTTACAATTCAAGATAGTTTGACTCGGGGAACAGTAATTTTGAATTTAATGGGTTGCAAATGTTTATTTCACGTTGTAGAAGATAATTTTTATCTAGAATCTGATGGACTTTTAGGAATTGATGCATTACAGCATTAAGAAAAAATTGATATGGGAAGAATGAGATTACAATTTGGCCCTTATATATTTCCATTTCTGCGTGGGAAAAGAATTTTTATTCAACTAAAAATATTTATTTAAATAAAGCAAAGATAAAGTACGTTAATACATTAACGGAAGAAGTTTGTTTTCAAAACGATAGAACGTAAGAAAATGTAATTTGATAAAAATTTGGATATAACCACAAAATTTAATAAAGAAAAGGTAATGGGAACAATTCTATATTGTAAATCATCATTAAATCATCATAAAAATATTTCAAGGGAAGAAACTATAGAATAAAATCAATCCAAAATAAAATTAAACAAAAAACTAATTAGGGGACAACTAGGAGAAAACTTTAATTCTAGATCAGAATCGAATCTAATGTTATTCAATAAAAATGAAAACAAAAAGAAAAAAGCTCAAAAGAGACTAAGATGTAAAGAAAAATTTGACGATTAAGATTCTGAATATATAGCACCAAAAAGAAGAAAAATTATAAAAACAAAACTAAAATCACAAAGTCTTTACTCGTAGAGCAAGCATCATTAAATCTAAAACAAGGTTTGAAATATATTACTAATGAAAGATACCCTTAAAAAGAGAAAATTGTAGACTAAGAAAAATTTTACCAAGGATAAGAAGTTCAGAAAATATTTTCAGGCCTAACTCAGAATCAAGAAATACAGATGTAGAAATGAATATGAAAGATCTATTAGAGCTAAAATAGAGAAAAAATGAACTTGGAAAAAGTTCGGAAAAATGTTTAAAAAAGTATTATAAATAAACAAAATGAAATAGAAAATATAAACGGAGAAACTCAAGTAAATAAATTTGCAAGAAATATAAGTATTGAAGAAATAAAAAAAATAAATAAGGAACTATATAATGATGTATGTTTATTTCAATTCAACTAATATAAAATACAATAATAATAAAGAAACTATCACAGTCAAGTGAAGAGTAAATCTATAGAAATGTTGTAATAGGTATGCAAGCAAATGAAAATAATAATGAAAATATTAAAATATTAGAGGATCATAAAGGGTGTATAAAGCATATTTCTGCCAGTAAATGTGCAGAGGCACATAAAAATTTCAAAACAATATTAAAAGTCAAGAATACAGAAAACTGTTTATGTCACAGTTTGTTATTATTTATGGGAAGTAAAATGACTCTTAAGGAATTCTATCATTATACACCGCTAATCAAAATAGGCGAAAAAGATAGGAAAGAAATGGACAAAATAAAAATATAAAAAGGGGTAGGTATTCAAGAAATAAATGCTCTAGAGAAGTTAAATTTTCCAAAGAATGGAGAAAATATAGGTAAAATACACTCAAAAAGATGCCCTAGCAGAAACCTCTATGAAATCAAAAAATTAAAATAAAATTTAAATACAGTTAAAATTTAATCATAGTTTTAGGCTAATATTCTACACGATGTTTATGATAGTGGTACATTTAGTATAGGTAATCCAGTCAGGTAACATTATCAAAATAAAAATAATAATAATTAATATAAAAATTGTTGATAAATTGCCTTGAGTTAAAAACTAGCTGCCTTTGGCTCGCTTGGCTGCGCCCTCTGGACCCCCGTATAGGAGAAAATGTGGTTTGTCCGCATGTATAAATATGCAACATTTTATTCATTACAATCAATTGCAACATTTTTTGCGTACTGCTTTAGTCTTAAAATTGGTGTAAAAGTATTTTTTCCTGTAAGGACTATTAAAAATAACCATGCAAGTTTTTAACACCTACAATTCAATTCTTGAAATTTGTCAGACACTTTTGTTTTTTGATCGTACTTTTGGATCATTTTTAAAATAAGAGAGATTATTTTTTTCCCATATTCCTCTTAGATTTATATAAGAAATTTAGCGTAGAAAATTTTTTGGTAGTCAACTATACTATAGTACTTTCAGAAAAAAATACTGTGGTACCATTTTTAATAAGTTTCATACAATGCATATACGTTATATTTGAAAATACCCATAATTTAATACTTATTTATGTGAACGTTCTATTTTAATTTCTAGAGCTAGGTGTTCAAAATTTAAAAAAATAAATTTGCTAAAAATGAAACAAAAATATGTAAATATTACTAAAAATGGGAGGGTCAGTTAGGGGCGCGGGATAAGGCATACAGTTGATTTTATTTGCGGAACTAATTAGAGTACATTGTTTTGAAAGGTTATATTATTTTTGAGCTAAACAAATTATTTTTATGTATTAAGTCATGTATGATTATTCTGCTTCTTGGGGGGTGCGAGGGGGAAGGAGGGTTGGGGGTGGTTCCATTTGGGGTGGAATTGATTTGTTATTTCAAATAATAGATAAAAAAATTTTTTTGGAACTTTTAGGTCAAAAAAGAAAGGGGCCGAAAACCTGCCTTATTGACCCTCCTCCTTTAAAAAAATAGGTGTAAAATTACAATTACCAAGAAAAAACCACTCCTGAAACAAAAAACCTTTAATTTTACGATAAAAGTTAACCCAGCTACCGTCAAATTATTATTGGGCGAAAATTTGACTTAAAAAAATTAGGATTCCAAAAATGCATTGTGGCCCAAATGCATTTAAATTAACATTTTCTATATTTTAAAGCTTATATGTAATTATTTTGTTTTTCTAAGGCTAAGTGTTTTATCGAAATTTGCAAAAAAGTTCGATAATATCCATAAAAAAACGGCCTTGTAAAACTTAAGACCATTGAAAGCTTCATATAAATTTAATTTTTTTTTTTTTTTTTTTTTTTTTTTTTTTTTTTAATAAGTTGCTCGACTACGCAACATGGACATAAATATTGTTTAAAGTGTTTTAAAAATAATTTTATTTTAACTTTCTCATTAATTGAGATAAACCTGAAGATGAAAAGTTAACTTTTCGAAACGCGTCGTTTTGTTATAAAATGACTTAATTGTAAAAAGAAGGAAAAATAAAAAATATTTATAAAAAATATTAGTGTTTTAATTTTCTTCATATAAAGTCTCATGTTTACTAAAAAATTTAAGTAAATTTTTTATTTTAAAAATTTTGTCAAAATTAATGACCAGACATTCATAAAAAATTCATCAGTTTCAATTTACTATTTTAAATAGACGCCGTTAATGACCAAACTAATATAGAATAACAATAATAATAGTAATTTTAAACATTTACAAAAAATTCTCCAGTTTCAATTTCCTAAATCACCAAAAAAACGCAAATATTGCATGTTTTATTTAAAATAATATTGACAAATAAATAATAATAGTAATAATAATTTCATGTTCTTAGAGTATTTATTAGCATTCATAAAATAGATAAATTTTAGATTTTAAAAATAATGTCTAATCTAATGTATAATGATAAAAATAAAAAAGATCCTTTTCAAGAAAAATAATAAAACAAAATACAAAACTTATAACCGGTTTGTGTAAACACAACCTAAATGCATAGAACATGCTTACTTCCAGCTGAGGACTAGGTACAATGCAAATGTTACTCAACATTACAGTACAATTTTCTAATTTGCAACTATCACCTTACTAGCTGTGAAGATTCTAAACCCAAATTATTTTGATTCCCTAAACCCTCAATTATTCTAAGCCCCTTAATAGATATTATTTCAAATCCCTAAACCTGAATTATTCCAAGTCCCTAAATCGATGTTACTCTAACTTGGGGTTAAAAAAATGGAAATATGTAAGTTTTTTTTAAATCATGAAAGTTATTAATTAAAAGTAATTAAATAAATTAATAATTGAAATATAAAGAGTTAAAAAAAAAATAGGAGATTAATCCAGCAATGACCGATGGTTGAGAATTTTAGATTGATTTTTGTTTTACTTCTCTGTTCTTTAGATCAGAGTTTTTCTCTCTGATTACCCTCGTATACAGAATTTAAATATTTAAAAAAGTAGATAAGGTTGTTTTGTTATTTGTGACTTAGTGTTAAGTATCTAATTATTTAAATTTAATCTACAAAGATAAATGACTATAAAAGGGAGTTTGAGTATTAAATGACCAGAATAGATAATGTAAGAAATTTACAAATCAAACAAGCGTGTAGTTAAAAACAACTCTATTTTTTTTGGTTTCTTTTAAGGAATTTTAAAGTTTGAACAAAAATGCACATTTTTAAAGTCAGTTATCAATAATCTGACAAAATGTGATAATTCCTTGTGAATCAATTTTAATAAATTGAAATTTTGTTAAAATACAAAATACAGTACTACATACCACAATTGTTAAGAGTTTTTAAAATAACAAGTAGGGTAATAATAAAATTGTTTACTTGGTAATCATTTACATATGCCAACTTTAGATTTTGGACATTTTTTTTTTTGGTTCCAGTAGCTAATGTAGAAAAAAAAAGAATGAAAGATGAGACTTTGAGTCGGGACTACATGATTTACCTTTTTCTTATGAAATGTACAATTAAAATTAAAGTACACTAAATTTTTTTTAATATGTGAGGTGTAAGGAGTGAAAAGGGGGACAGAGGCATGTGAATTTGAAATTTTTGAAATTCAGTTCGTGTCGAAAAGGAATAGATAAGTAATATACTCTTTGGATCAGTAAAATAATCGCATTTGTTGCTGAATAAATACTTAATTTGTTGCTGAATTAACACTTTTTTGGAATAAAAACATTCTTAACATAAAATATATTTTATATAAACTTTCATATTTCTATAAATAAATAATTCATACCTCTTTCTAATGAAAAATAATTTAATTGATTTGTGAAATAGAGCATGTTCTGTTTTTTCGTTTTTTTTAAAGGCAACCCAGAGGTGTATAAAAAAACGAGAAAACGAAACGAAATTTTGTTTTTGGAGTTTTTGTTTGTTATAAAAGACAAAAAGAAAATAATGATATTTATTGCAAATATGAAAGATAAGAAGATTCGATTTTTAGAATTTGTATTATGACGACGAAATTCAGCTATTCAGAATAGCAGAAAAACTATTCAAAAAATTTTATTTGTGGGAAAAAGTTGGAAATGGGTTGAAATGTACGTATTTCAGTCTGAATCGTTCTGAATAGCTCTGAATAGCTCTGAATAGTTCTGAAACCGAAAAAAAAATTTTTCTTCTTAAATTGTTAAAAGTTGCTGGAAACGCAAGGGAAAGTTTATAAAAAGGTCTGAATCAGTCTGAATCACTCTGAATTATAGTTTTTTTTTTAATTTTTAATGGAAAATCTTTAATTTTGCATAAAAAATTATCTGAATAACTTCTCGGACAAATATTTTTAATGATCTGAATCAATCTGAAATGAATATTTGTTTGTGGAGAGTCGTTCAAATTGTATTAAAATTTCTAAAACTTAATTACATACTCTTAGGGTCACTTAACACTACTTAAGCATTACACTAGCGTAACCTAAGGAAGTTGGCTATAATAAAATGACACGTCAAGCCTTACACTAAAATAACCTAAGGAAGTAGGCTATAATAAAACAACGACATGTCAAGCCTTACACTAACATAACCTAAGGAAAAAGGATATAATAAAGTAACGACACGTCAAGCCTTACATAACGTAACTTAAGGAAGTAGGCTACAATAAAATAATGACACGTCAAGCCTAACACTAACATAACCTAAGGAAGTAGGCTATAATAAAACAACGGCACGTCAAGCCTAACACTAACATAACCTAAGGAAGTAGGCTATAATAAAACAACGGCACGTCAAGCCTTACACTAACATAACCTAAGGAAGTAGGATATAATAAAGTAACGACACATTGAGCCTTATACTAGCGTAACTTAAGGAAGTAGTTTACAATAAAAGAACGACATGTCAAGCCTTACACTAGCATAACCTAAGAAACTAGACTAAAATGAAAAAATGATTCTATTCAGTATTCTATAAGAAAAAATCAACACCTCAATCAATTTAGAAAAATCAGTTTTAATAGATTTTTTGGATCTGATAATTAATGATTTGAAAATTTTTTTATTGAAATATTTGTCACAAAAAAAATGAGAAAAATCCTGATACTTAATTATTTGAAATTTTTTGTTTTCAAATTTTACGTTGTCTTGGTGTAGGGCTTGACTTTTAGTTTTTTTATTCTAGTCTACTTCATTAGGTTGCGCATATTGTAATGCTTAACGTGTCGTTTTTATATTATAGACTATTTCCTTAGGTAACGCTAGTGTAAGGCTTGACTTGTCGCTTTTTTATTATAGACCACTTCGTTAGGTCACGCTAGTGTTAGGCTTGACGTGTCGTTTTTTATTATTGTCTACTTCCTTAGGTTATTTTAGTGTAAGGCTTGACGTGTCGTTTTTTTATTATAGACTACTTCCTTAGGTTATGTTAGTGTAAGACTTGACGTGTCATTATTTTATTGTAACCTACTTCCTTAGGTTACGCTAGTGTAAGGTTTGACGTGTAGTTACTTTATTGTATCCTACTTCCTTAGGTTAAGTTAGTGTAAGTCTTGACATGTCATTATTTTATTGTAGCCTTCTTCCTTAGGTTACGTTAGTTTAAGGCTTGACGTGTCATTTTTTTATTATAGCCTACATCCTTAGGTTATTTTAGTGTAAGGCTTGTCGTGTCGTTTTTTTATATTGTATGTGATTGGTCTATATCTGGTCATAATAAGTGACCCTATGAGTATGTAATCAAGGAAAATTCCAAATAAACTGTTAGAAGTTACCAATAATATCATATTGTGGATAAATGCAATATTTTATGTGTGAATTAACCAGGAAATTATAAATATTTAATAAAAATCCACACAAAACTGCTATAATAAGTCTGACAAGTTGGTTACCTGATAACCTGGTCACCATTTTTTATATTCGACTGTAGTTTTTTTAAACCAGTGTAACAGGGGGTTTAAATGTGGGGTTAAGGCTTTTGTTATAGTTTTTTAGCCTTTTCACTAAAATTGTCCTGTTAAAAATGAAATGAATTTTTTGTTTTTTACAGTTAAATTTAATTTATTCATAGTGATTAATATTTATTTATAACTAAAGTGATATAAAATCACTTAATTTCTGGAAATTCGTGTATAATACTCACGTCATTCCACAAAAAAATTTTTTCAGAGTGGTCCAGAGTGATTCAGTTTGATGCTGAGTGAGTTTAGTTCTTTAAAAATATTTTAATTTACATTTTTAGCCATTTAAAACAATTCCCAGAAATTTGCTTGAAAATATAACGATTTCTCACAAAGTCAAATAACAGAGTGCTTTATATTAATTCAGAGTGATAAAGATCTTTTAATAAAATATTTTTTCTGCGATTTTATACGATTTTAAGGGAGTTTTAGACATTTTAATACAATTTGAACACGTCTCCACAAACAAAAATGCATTTCAGATTGATTCAGAGTGATTCAGATCATAAAAATATTTGTCCGAGAACTTCAAAACTCAAATTTAAACTTCCGTGTTTATAATTATCAAGTAAATATTAATATTTTTTATTAAATGCAGTTAAAAAATTATTTTATGGAAAAAAATTCATTTAAAAATAATAAATTATTACTTAATTAATAAATATGAAATTACAAATTAAAGAATAATATTAAATTTGTGTTTTTATTTACTATAACCTTAGTGCGCGCGCTTTGTATAATAAACAAACAATATGGCGTCCTTGCTGCTAAAACTGCGTTATAAAATTTTCTTCGTTTAATTACACGAAATTTCCCACGTATACCTCATATTCGCAAAGTACCAATAAATTCTTTAAGCTTTGAACTTTCAATTTATCACTATCTGCATTCGGGAATTCGCGATTTGATGGTAAAAATAATCAACTTTCTGAATTCTCCCCATAAGACTAATGTAATATTTATTTATCTTTGTACCCTGATATCTCAAAATTTTGCACGACTATCGACTATAAGACCCATACCATTCAATTCTTGAGGCTTTTCTCTAACAAACTGTATATGTCTTAGTTGGGGAATTCATTGGCCAGAGCGTCCTTAATTATTATATACACGTAAAAAAAATATAAGACAAACTAAACGTATTACGTTACTGAAATATGATTAGTATTGTAAGTTTGTTGAATGGAAAGATTAAACGTTGAATTGTCAAATAAAAACATTAAACCAACAAATACTTTGTTGATTCAAGCAAAATTAAAATTGTTAAGTTAACCACTTAAATCTTTGTTGAATCAACATAGTGTTAGATAAACCAACAACCTACAACATTAATATGATTAATTTTAATAGTTAGGTCAATGCTATTTCTTTTATATTAAAATATTTATTCATTCTTTCTCTTTCTATCCTATTATGCTCTTCTCTTTCAGCAGCGCGCTTTTGTTTATATTATTATTCAATAAAGAAATGGAATTTCCTAAAAATTTTTAATGATAGTTTTAAGTATTATTTTTAAATATAAATTTCACTGCGGGTATGCATAATTTACTTTTGCTTATATTATTATTCATTATTATTATAATAAAGAAATGGGATTTCCTAAAAATTATTTATGATAGTTTTAACTATTATTTTTAAATATGCATTTCGCTGGGTATGTATAATTTACTCTGCATATAATTTCTAAAATTATTATCTGTAACATATAGTACTTAAAATTTTTTTATTAAATACAAGTGTCCTGTTAGCAGAATGGATAATCACGCTGTCTCGGAAGCCGCGGTACTCAGTTCGATCCCAGTAGCAGTCAAAATTTTTCTTCGGTTTTTTTTAACAGATTTTAAATTAATAAATATATACCTATAAGTACATAAATAAATATAAAGGTAGTTTTAAATCTATGTAGTTAACTTTAATTTCATTTTCATGTAACATAGAAAGAGCTGGTATACAGTCACATTCAAATATGTCTTTTTTGTCAATTTTTTTAGTATATTTACTATATTCTTCTAATAGGTTATTTTTTTCTTCTACTATTATTTCTAATGTGATATTATCTAAGAAGTTTTCTTTATTTATTTTTTTAAGATATTTAATTTTTATTTGATTTATCCAATTATATTTAGTTCCATTTTTTTCTGATTCGTTTTTAGATAAATGTAACAGCCTTTTAAAACATATTTTAGGTAGTCTATCATCTTGCATTTCAAGCAGTTTTTGAATACAATTTAATGTTAGCTTAAATATAACACAGTCTATTTTTTCTATATTTGTTTCCGCCCTTATTGCATAACCCGGGGTATTTTTTGGTAGTGACAATAGTTTTTAAAAAAATAAATTTTGAACTTTTTCTAGCTCATCCATATAATTTAGACTTCAAATTGGAGCTGCATATAGGACAACTGATGTAACTAGTGCTCTAAGTAGTTTCTTACATGTATCTAGGTTGACCGAGTGCATTTTGTTTATGATATTAACTGTTGGTTGGGTCGCTTTTCTACCTTTGTCTAGAAAGTAATTTGATGCTTTTTTAAATAGCCCCGATTTTTTAAACGGTACACCCAGATACACATAAGAGTCCACAAATTCAATTCTTTCTTTATTGTATTCTAATGGCTCTAATTTTTTCAATATACTGTTGCCGCCTTTTTGGAAAAGCATGGCTTTAGTTTTTGATATGTTTACAACTAATTTATTCTCATAAAAGTATTTTTCTAGAGATAATATTATCTTTTTGAATATCACGTAAGTGTCTGAGAAGAATACCATATCATCAGCAAAGGCCAATAAAATTACCTCCCTCAGCTGATTTATTGATACTCCTCTTAATTCTGAATTTTTCAACAAAAATTCCTCCAAGTCATGCAAAAACAGCGAAAACAATGTTGGGCTTAAGGTTTCACCCTGAAGCACACCTAACGTTATTTCACAAGGATCAGATGATCCTTCATTGTTTCTAACTACCATATTTGCTTTACAATATAAATCCCTTATTACTTTAATTAATTTATGGCTCATACCAATTTGGCTAAGTTTTTTCCATAGTATTTCTTGGTTTACAGAGAGGAAAGCGCTCTTCAGGTCGACAAAGAGAGCAAATAGCTTACCTCCTTTTCTTCTTAACTGATTTTGTATCAGCGCATTTATTACAAAAATGTGGTCGCTAGTGCTTCTCCTTTCCCTGAATTCCGCTTGCCACTCTAGAATCTTTTTATTCTTTTCAGCCCACCTATTTATTCTACTGTTTAAAATGCTTGTAAAAATTTTTACTATAGTTACCACCAGCGAAATTGGCCTGTAGTTTCCAGGATCATTAATATCCCCTTTCTTATACAACATTGTAACTATTATTTTACTCCAAGAATCAGGAACCTTGCCCTCTTTTAAAATTTTATTGAAAAGAATGTAAATATAATAAATCCAGTTATCGGGAAGATTTTTAAAAAATTCATTTGAAATTTTGTCATAGCCTGGCGCTTTATTATTTTTACATCTTTTTATTGCTGAGATTATTTCCGTTACCGAAATTTCACCATCCAGTTCGTCATTAGAATGGCTGTCTGTGATTAATATTTCAAGGTCCGTAATCCTTGGGGGGAAACTATTTTTAAAGAACTCATGCCATGTTTCTAAGCTTATATTATTTATATTAGTTTTTTTTCCTATTCTAAATGGCTTAATATTTTCCCAAAATTCTTCGGAGTCCTTTGATGAGCAAATTAAAATAGCTAATAATTCATAATAGATTTTTCTCTTATTTTCTATAAATTTAAAATATAAATTTTTTATTTTATTAAACTCCGCTAATTCAAATTCTGTAACATTATTTTTTTTAACATTTAATAAAGTTTTACTGACTAATTTTTTCATATTGTAACACTCCAAGTCAAACCATGGGGATTTTTATATTAAATTTTTTTTTTTATATTAAATTTTATATGATTTTTCATTAAATCTGACCTCATCTGTGTACATTTTAACTTGCTCAGCTATTTTTGTTATGGTATCACTTAAATTTATTGCCATACTATTTATATCTAAATTAACTAGCCCTACATTTGGAGAGTTTAGCATACCCTCTAAGGAAATATTTTCTAAGGAAACTACTAAGTGACCCGACTTACATACATCATTTAGCACCTTAAAATCTATTATATATTCTAGAGTCATAAAATTACATAAAACTAGGTCAATTACTGAACACCCTTGACTGTCTATAAATGTAAAATTGCCGGGACTGTCCCCTGGAAATCTTCCGTTTGTTATGTGCAAGTCATTGCGCTCACAAAATTCCAGAAAGGTGCGCCCTCTCTTGTATATTTTATCATCTAAGCTTGTTCTCTTAGCGCTGTACAAAGATTCTGCTTCCATCCTATCAAGGTCGATTTCGCCTTCTTCTGCAACCCTTGCATTAAAGTCCCCACCTATTACTAGTCTTGGATTACTATATTTATCGACAAGCACAGTCGTGCGTCGTTTTTGGCGACAGTTCAAAACACACACCGTGTATAAAGTCAACAAACACCGTGTATAAAGTCAAAGCGCACGACGTGCTAATTATACTTTAAAGTCCCATAAAAATTTTTTTAAATTGATTTTATTAAAAAAGAAAATATTACGGCAGTTAAAGCATTTAATGAATATTACCCTTTAATCAATGCGAGTATAAAATAGAAAAAAAAAATTTCCTAACTCTTTTCAATTTTTCACAATACCACATTGACTTTAACAAGGGGGGTAAAACGCTTGATTTTTAGTTGCTTCTTTTTCTAATTTTACGAGATTTTTATTCAGAACAACCTATCTCTTTTTATCTTGATACATATCTAAATACAGCTGTTCTTCTCTTTTATACTGTTACTTGTTATTATTATTATTATTCTTATATATTAATATGTATGCGTATATACAAAAAAAAGTCTCTTTTTTTTTCTATTTTATATTATAATATATAATAATAATAATACATTATACAAGTGATGATGATGTATAATTCCCACTCTTTTTTTTTTAATAGACTTTGTTTCTCATTCATCAATATTATGGTTTTTATTGTTATTATTGTTACTGATACTGTTATAATATACTAAAATAAGAACGCATTTTTACGCATAATATGTATATACATTATAATAATAATATGCCCGGATTTTTGATAAAATTTTTTTGCTACCAATACCATAATAAATTTATTATATGTATGTATTTTTAAAAAATTATCAAAAAATATCTTTTTAATTAAAAAATTTTTTAATTTCGTTATACTCAAAAAAATGACGATTTTTGTCAAAAATTATTATTCATAATTATTTGCTAAATTTTATGCATAATTTTTTTTTAATGCATTTTATTTTTTAAAACATATTGTAACCTTGTTTTAATTATGGAAATTTTAATATTGTTCAAATATTATTTTTATATTTGGGAAAGTGCATTTTTAAAATCGAAGTAAAATTTTTTTACATGAGTTTTCCAATAATTTGCTTTAGTAAACAAAGTTAAATTAAAAAATAATTTTGATAAAAAGCGTTATTATTAAATTTTTTTAAATAAAATTTATCTGTTTTTGAAAAAGGGCCCACAGATGTTTATTATTTTATGAGTTATCTAGAAAAGTCATAAAAAAGAGAGAAAGAAATTTTTTTTTTGAAACTTAGAAAAATTCTGGCTTATATAAAATTAAAAAAATTTTAAATATTTGTGTGCAATAGGAAATCTTGAGCAGATTAACGTTTCAGTATCTAAATTATTTCTTGAAAGTTAAGGACATAATATTTTTTAATATTATTTAAATCTTTTTGGGCCTTTTATTTGTAAAGAAATTATTTAAACAATAGATATGTTAAATTATTTTAAATCTTTTTGGGCCTTTTATTTGTAAAGAAATTATTTAAACAATAGATATGTTAAATTACTTAATTATTAAAATTGCAATTATTTTAAAAAGTGATTAATTATTTTTAACTGTTTAAAAAACATTGCTATTTTCTAATATACACAGATAAATAAGTTTTATTTTGAATGTAATTTTTTTAAAATAAATATATATACTTAAAAGTCCTGACCACGGGTCCTATTTTAAAAAAGTATTTTTTAGATTTGACCAAAACATACTCAGTTTATATTATTAGACATATTTTGGGTGTGCAGGGCATTGAAGATCCCCAGTTAATGTGTTCCTTTATTTTAAAATATTTTTAAGATGATAAAGAATATATGATTTTAGGCGCGGGTAAACGTTGGAATTTCAATAGTCCGAATTACTGTAATTTTGAAAGCTTTAATTAGATGTATTTTTGTATAAAATTTTAATGTAATACGTATATATTTAATATCTATTAGTCGTGGATAAATTAATTTTATTCCAGTTGCAATAAAATGTAAACTATTAAAAAAATTTGCAAAAGAAATTAATTTTTATGAAAACGAATATTTTCATTTTTTATTGTAATGAACCCTGTATTAAAATTTAATAGGTAACAAATGAATTTGCTAAATTCCTTAAAAAATACCTGATATAAAACAAAAAAGACTTTAAAAAAGTAAAAGGTATTTTTGGCGACAGTTCATTTATCTCTACTCTAGGTATAAATAAATTAAAAAGAAAATCTTAAAAAAGTACTGATATCAGATAAAAATTATATGGCGACCGTCGTTACCACTAACTTTATTGCATATATACAATTAAGTTATTAAAAACATTAATTGTGTATATAGAATTGAAATGAATTAAATTATTCATTTGCAAAAATTGAGTTTCGTACCTGCATAAGAACTGCGCCATCGGTTATCATCTTTAAAAAAATTACCGATGGCACAGTTCTTATGTAGGTACGAAACTCAATTTTTGCAAATGAATAATTTAATTCATTTCAATTCTATACACAATTAATGTTTTTAATAACTTAATTGTATATATGCAATAAAGTTAGTGGTAACGACGGTCGCCATATAATTTTTATCTGATATCAGTACTTTTTTAAGATTTTCTTTTTAATTTATTTATACCTAGAGTAGAGATAAATGAACTGTCGCCAAAAATACCTTTTACTTTTTTAAAGTCTTTTTTGTTTTTATATATATTTGAAATAATTTCTTCTATTTCATTTAGTGTTGGTTCTATTTCCTTTAATGGACTAATGTACACTAGACCCACAATAATAAAGCTATTGTTAATTGGTATTTTAACAAAAATATAGTCATCATTTTTAAATAATGTTTTTACATTTTTATAGAACTTCTCATCATACATAATAATAAGCCCTCCGCTCGCTCGTCCTCTTTCGGCTTTTTTCGTTGCTATACTGTCTATTATATTTTGTTTTGACGGCAATCGTAATTTCTCTGTTTCCATGTGCCACGACTCTGATATACACACTATATCGTTCTCTCTCATGCTTTCTTTGAAATCATAAAAGTTTTTTACACCTGACACGTTCCAAAACAAAATCCGAGAGGGACGAGTTGACGTGTGTTATTGTTTAATTTCATGTATTTCTTCTTCGCTATTATTATTATGACTATGAATAAAATAATCATTTATTGTAGTTTTTTCTTTCTTTTTTTCTACTTTATTTATTTGACCTGGCGAAGAACTAGCAGCTCTTTTTTTTGTTTTTTTAACTAATTTTGTCTCTAAATTTACACTAACATTCTCCAGCTGTTTATCTTCTTTTTTATTTTTTTCTTTAATACTCACTAATACTTTTGTCGCTTCTTGGAGGTCGTAACTTTTATTCTCGATCTGAATCTTGCTATTTATTATTTTCGCATCTATATTAATTTCTTTTAATTCGTTTTTAATTTCTTTCATTTTGTTATACTCATCTCTTTCTGCCTTAGATAAATCATTAGCTATCGTAATATTAAATTTTTTTCTTAAAAGAAATGACTTTTCAAAAAAGTCTTTTTTGAATTTTTGGGACATTAATGTTACTACAACAGGTCTTATTCCGATTTTGGGGCCTATTCTTTTAACACTTTCAATTAATCGGCTATCTATTCCCACCTGTTGTAATATGTCTGCTATTTTACTAGTAAACTTCTATTATTTTCATCTTTATTGTCTATCACATTGTAAAAAATCACATTTTTCACCCTGAGACTTGCCTTTAAGGCTTCAATTTCTTTTTTTATGCTTATTATATCACTATCAACTTTCTTTTTATTTTCACTATTTTCAAGTTTTATTTCTTTGATTTCTTCACTATTTTTATTTGCTATTTCTAGCACTTCTTTATTTCCCGTCTCATATTTTTTTACTGTCTCTGTTAAATTTAGGATTAATTCTTTTAATTCGGTATTTGATGTTCGCGAATCATCCATTTTGGACGCTTTATTTAATTTTTTCTTATGTCCTTAATTATTATTAATTATTTATATGTTATTATTTATTTATTTAACTGTTAATTTTAATAATAAGTCCTTTAGTTCTTCATTAGACACATACTTCTTATTTATTTACTTTGTTTATTAGCTTTCGCGCGAAATGTCTATAACCTAGTCTACATAACCTTAAATTTACTGTCTTTAATTTTTTATTTTTTTTAACCCTTTTTAATTACCGCAGTTGCTTACCCACATTTTCACTTTAACTTCAAACTTTTCTTAATATATTTTAACTATTATTTTCATTTATAATTCAGTTTTTCTTTAAAAATTATTATTTTTTACTTAGTTAATCACGCGCGCGATGAAACCACTGCCGTTGCCCCCACTGTTTTTCCTGTACTTTAAATATTATATTAGCTTATATTATAACAATTTATTATCTTCAGAAACTGCTTAACTTGTCGGGCCCCTAAATAACTAGTAAACGGCGTGAATGGAAATTGTATCAATCTGTTGAAAAACAACAGTTTATTAACCAATCAAATTTCTTGTTTTCAAATTTGAATTTTTTCTTAATAGGTTATTTGGGTCATAGCCTATATTTATTGTAGGGTTTTTTATTTTAATTAAATTGTCAAATTGAGATGTATCATTCAAAGGATACCAAAACACTATACCTTTGTGAAATTTCCCGCAGAATTCAAATTTTTGGTCAGATTTTCATTTGGTCACGTGATTTAGTAAAAAATCAGCAAAATAAGTAACAAGTCAAAATTGAAAAATACGAAAATCGGTATTACTCGCTTAAAACAAAAATTACTCTCGGGAAATTTTTTTCAGGAAAATATATGCAATTTTTGAAAATTTTGAGAAAAAAAATTATTTTTAGCGGGAAACTTTTGAGTTATTTTCACTTAAAGTTTTACACAAAGTTGAATTTTCCCGCGAATTGACATAGAGTAGGAAAAATCTGACTGAAAATTCGAATTTTTCATCAAATTTTACATCGAAAACCTATACAATAAAATCTAACACACAAAGTAATAATTAAAAAAAAAAAAAAATAAAAAAAAAAAATTTTCGTTTCGTTAAGTTTACTCGAGGCAGCGGCGAACCGGGTTCCTCTAGAATAATTCATCTAAGAGGAATGGGATTAAACGAGCTCGGCCAAAACTCATTTGGTATATATGTATAAATTAATAAAATATAAGCTACACTAAATTAGAAAAAAAGAACTTTTTGCCCTCCCAGGCATAAAACTCGTTCGCAAAGAATTTTCTACACTCGTTCTACGCCTAGGTGGGCAAAAAATAGTGTAAGCACCATGGGCGAAATACTTTAGACACTTGCGTGAACACATATCACTCGTGCCCGGCTTCGCCGAGCACTCGTGCGAGTGCTTACGCTAGTGCCAAAACTATTACGCCCTTGATATATAATATACTATTCTACTTTACCCGAGGGTTTCCGTGGTTGAGAAAAACGTTTTTATCATTGAAAATTCTCGTTTTTACAGCCCAAAATATTTTCCGATTTTCCAATATGATATGGAAAACCAAAATACATAAAAAATCGAACTTTCTATATTACCAGGGGGTTTTCGTGGTTGAGAAAAACGTTTTTATGATTGAAAATTTTTGGTTTTCCAGCCCAGCATATTTTCCGATTTTCCAAGATGGCGAACCAAAATACATCAAAAATGGAACTTTCTACATTACCCAGGGGTTTTCGTGGTTCAGAAAAACGTTTTTATGATTGAAAATTTTCGTTTTGAGTTGTTTGAGAAAAAATTAAAGTGAATATATCCTGAAAAAATTTCGAATATAACTATATAAATTTATAAACATTATTTATACAGCAAGTATCGAGCAAACCAGTGCCGAAATAAAACTGTTGGAGGCTTCTACGGAAATATATTGGGGCCTACTTAAGGCAACGGAAAATAAAAAGAATTTATTTTTTATAAATAAAATTTTTCATATTTGTGAATTAATAAATTTTACATTTAAAGTTAAACAAATGACTCGACAAATGATTCATAACATCTTCTGTTTCATTTTTAAATCTTTTAAAAATACTTTTATAAAAACAACTTCGTTTAAAATCCCGATAAAAGCCCACCCTAAGGAATAAGAAGTATAAAAACTCTACAACCAGTCTCACACCTCAGTAGCCCGAGAAATCATCACTATAGCCCAAATTCGGCCAAAAATCACTCATTTTTAAATTGCTTTAAAAAGTATAATTCTTGACGAAAATGGGTTTTAGGCTTTTATGAGCCAAAAATTACAAAAATTTAAGAAGCCCTATTTGTTTAAACAAATAAATATTTTCAATTTTTTTTTTTATATTCTTGTACCAAATACTGAAAAGCATTGATTTTTTCATTAAAAAATTATTATAAATAAATATATGGCTAAAATATTTCAGTTACAAATATGCTACGCAAAAAACATCCCAAGGTGGAAAGAACGACCTGAAAGTCGGAGTCCTAATTTCAGGATTTTTAAAAAAATTCAATTTTTATTATTATCTTTGAAAACAGATGATATCTTAAAAACTATAGAGATTAGTAAAAAATGTTTGCAAACTTGAAGCATGTAAAAAATTTTTGAGACCTGTAACCCATTTTCGTCAAGAATTATTACGGGGCCTGAAAGGTGACTCGTAAACAAAAAAAATAAGATCAATTAAAAGATATTTGGTTAACTTGCAAGGTTGCAGAGTTATATTGAAAATTACCAAAAAATCGTAGTTATTGCGTTATTAAACCCAGAAGGCCCATTGTAATAAATAGAGGCTATCGGATTTTTTTTAGCAGACCAAAGTCATAAATTATAATTTCCCCTGTAAGTATTTTTAATTATATGCTTTAATATTGATCAAATTTCTACTTTGACAAGGGAAAATCAAAACATTTGGGTCACCAGATTACAATCCTCACTTATCGATAACTTTAATATGTTGAAAAAACACCCAAGATACCCTATGCTTATTCCAACGCGCCTAAAAACGCAGGGCAACCATGTTGTAATAATGTTGAGAACTTATAACTGGTTTGTGAAATCACAATCAATGAACATGGAACTTTTTTAAATTTATATTTTGAATCTTGAACAATCTTGAAGCCTTTATAATTTTAAGCACAAAAAAAAAAAAATTTGTAGCTCCTAAAATCCTTCTAATTCTATACTCTTTTAACAAAATTATTTTAAGTCCCTAAACCCGAATTATTTTAAGCCTCTAAAACCGAATTATTCCAAGTCTTTAAATCGAAATTATTTGAACCCCTCCCCCATATGGCACATTTGACTCAGCCCCCAAAATGACATGCTTGAAGTACCCCCCCCCCCCCTGCCTATAAACATGTTCCATGGACATGCATATTAAAAATATGATTTTTAGTTTAATTCCTATAAAGCACACTGTCTCATATACGGTTGTCATCGTGCAATTTAAAAAATTGCTTAAAACCCCTATTTTATAATTTATAAAATTTTCGTAACATTGGGCCCTGCATTTCGGAGCCCAGAAGGTGAATTGTAACAAACAGTATCTTGAGTGTTGTTTCAATAAGATATTAAAGTGATACAAATCTATAGATTGTAATTTAGCATCCCAAATGTTCCAGTCTCCTCTTGTGAGTGCATCGCTTGTAGTACGTTTTTTTAAAAATATGTATCAATTTCTTAGGTTTTCTGGGCTTAAGGTTCTGTGGGGTTAGATTTATTTGCATGCTGTCTGAACCAATACTTTGTTCCTTCTTTATAAAATAGCTATTTTAGATTTTTTTTGGTTCTTCGTCTTGGAGAATTGGTAAATTGGTTGGGCTGAAAAAACAAAAATTTTCATTCATAAAAACGTTTTTCTCAACCTCGAAAACCTCCGAGTAATGTAAAATGTTCCTTTTTTATGTATTTTGGTTCGCCATCTTGGAAAATCGGAAAATATGCTGGGCTGGAAAAACGAAAATTTTCAATCTTAAAAACGTTTTTCTCAACCACGAAAACCCCCGGGTAATGTAGAAAGTTCCATTTTTTATGTGTTTTGGTTCGCCATCTTGGAAAATCGGAAAATGTGCTGGGTTCGAAAAACGAAAATTTTCAATCATAAAAACGTTTTTCTCAACCACGAAAACCCCCTGATAATGTATAAAATTCGATTTTTTATGTATTTTGGTTCGCCATATCATATTGGAAAATCGGAAAATATGTTGGGCTGTAAAAACGAAAATTTTCAATGATAAAAAAGTTTTTCTCAACCACGAAAACCCTCGGATAAAGTAGAAAGTTCTTTTTTTCTAATTAAGTGTAGGTTATATTTTATAATTTATACATATATACCAAATGAGTTTTGGCCGAGCTCGTTTAATCCCATTCCTCTTAGATGAATTATTCTAGAGGAACCCGGTTCGCCGCTGCCTCGAGTAAACTTAATGAAACGAAAATTTTTTTTTTTTATTTTTTTTTTTTTTTAATTATTACTTTGTGTGTTAGATTTTATTGTATTCATTTGATTTAAATATAATTAATTAATTTATTTTTTTTTTTTTTAGCTTTTTTAAAAAAATTTTAAAATTCCTGAAAAGACATCTTTTTTTACATCTTAAATGATACCTTGGAGTCTAATAATTGGGCGTCTTTTAAGATGTGAAAAAAGACGTCTTGTGAGATGTGAAAAAAGATGTCTTGATAAACAGAGGGGTTCAGAGTGTATAAGCTAAATTGTGTAAGGTGTTGTTTTTTATGCAATTTTAGTGTTGAATTTTAGTGCGGAAAAAAGTACAGTTCTAAAATTGTCGTAGCACGTTTTTTTGAAATTTTTTGAATATTTATTTTAAAGCAGTGCATAAATATATTAGTATGGCGGAATCGAATAATCAACATGTAAATGTGCCAAAATTCAATGGATCGAATTTTGAAGTGCGGCACCGGGAGATAGAAGTTCAATAGAATACAAGGTATGGCGAAAATTAAATTCACGTGCTATGGCGATTTTGTCAACAGCTATGGCGCAAAATCAAGTAAAGAAAATTTTGGCGTGTGCGACGGCGGCAGAAATTATGAAAAAATTGTCTGCGGAATTCGAGCAAAAATCAGAGACGAATAAAATTGTCATGCTGCAGAGATATCATCGTACAAGAATGGTGCCTAAAAAAAGCGTTACTCAATACTGCACCAGGTTACAGAATATGGCGCGTGAGCTTCAGGAATTTAAACAGACGTTAAGTTCTCTAGAGGAACGTCTTCTCAAGGAAGAACAGAGGTTGTCAGTAAGGGACAACCAGGATAGTGCGTATTTTACATCAAAAAGAGTTCAAAGGTATCAAAATTATGATAATAATAATTATCAAGGTAACAAAGCTAAAAATAATAATAATAATTTTGGTAGTCAAAGTGGAAAAGAGAGGAAGAAAAAATTTAGCGGTAAAACTAATAAACCTCTTATCTGTTTTTATTGTAAAGGTGAAGGCCACATGGCGCGCAACTGTGAGAAGAAGCGAAAGAAAAAGCAAGCGAAGAGAAGCGAGTCAGAGAGCGTCCATGAATCGGACAGTCAAAGCTACCATGGCGCGCTGATTTCGACTGTCGAAAATTTAAACTTGGAATGCCATGGTGCTGCCATCTCTGATCACAAATGTGAATTTATGGAGAAAGATTCAAGCGACGTCTGGATTTTAGACAGCGCAGCTTCACATCACATGACTTTTCGTCGTGAATGGTTCACAGATTTTTATAGAAGTAGTGGTAAGAAAATATATCTTGGTATTGATGAGATATGTGGAGCTCAAGGAGTTGGAACAATTTTAATTAAAAAATACGTTAATGGGAAATGGATCAATGGGTCTATTGAAAATGTTTTATATGTTCCCTCGTTTACTAAAAATTTACTTTCAGTTGGTGTTTATGATAGTCGAGGCATGGAGAAAAAGTTTGCTGATGGTTATGCGAAGGTGTACCAGGGGAATAATCTGGTGGTCACAGGCATTAAACAACCAAACCAACTGTATCGTATGCTGATTGAGGTTCAAAAGGTTGAAGCAAATGTAGTGGAGTCTACGCTCAAGTTATGGCATGAGAGGTTGGGGAACACGAATACAAGACAGGTTGTAAATGGACTGAAGGTAAAGAAGATGAAGGATTTCTTTTGTGAACCATGTAGTTTGGGTAAATCTCACAGGTTACCGTTTAAAAAGGTTGGTCATGAAAAAATTCTGTATGACATAGGTGAGTGTTTTCATACTGACTTAATGGGCCCTATGCAAGTAGAATCTTTAGGCGGGTCGAGATTTAGTTTAATTTTTAAAGATGATTGCTCTGGTTTTAGAGTTTTTTTTTTAAACACAAATCTGATGTGACTTCTTATTTTAAAAGGTTTGACCGGAAGGTGTTCAACAAGTTTAATAAGGTCATTAAGATGGTTCGGTGTGATCGTGGTCGAGAGTATGTAAATTAACATCTTGGCGACCACATAGTCTGTATAGTCTTGACATCATGTTAAAGAAGACAGCACCTGAGCAAAATTTAAAAGCAGAGCAAGAAAATTGAACTATTATGGAAAGTACTCGTACCATGCTGATTGCAAGAAAAATGCCAAAGTATCTATGGGCAGAAGCCATGAGTACAGCAGTGTACGTTAAAAATAGGGTAGTATGTAAGCAGAATAAGGACATAATGCCTTATGAATTGTGGTATAGAAGAAAGCCAACAGTTGAGCATCTCAGAATTTTTGGATCTGTAGCATATGCCCATAAAAGAAAAAAATTGGATGACAAAGCATACAAAGTTTATCTCGTTGGTTATGAGGCATATTCTAGAAATTATAGAAAGTATTGTCCATAAAATAAAAAAGTATATACATAAGAAATGTGATCTTTGATGAAGAATATACAGAAGTTATAAATAGTGAAAAAGCTGATTTAGTAGAATTTTTCTTGTCTGAAAAAAGGAGTGGGGGAAATAGTACAAGAGAGTCGGATTCTGATGATGATTTTTCTGATGCAGTTACGGAGATTAGTTGTTCTGAAGACGATGAAGATAGTGACTGTGGTGAAGCAGAAAAAATAAATGAAGAGGTAATTCAGGCTGATAATAATAAGTATGTCGTCAGAGAAGGTCTTCGGGATAGAAGAAATTTAAGAAAACCACTCAAATTTAGGCAAGAAGTAAATTTATCGAGGTTTAGTTGTTAATAACAAAAAATTGACCACGAATTTCGCCAAACGAACCTCATGTTTAGCGAATCAAAAAACATAATACCAAACATTTTTTTTCCATGGAGCTTTTATGGCATTAAATAGCATGGTGGGTAATAGGACTATTATTTAAAAAATAATATTAATTTTTAATAGATAAAAAATAAAAATAAAAAACAACGAAAGACCAAATTTTATGCTATGTTATGCTATGTTCGAAGTACAAAAGAAAAAAATAAACACCCATATGTGTCATACTGATGCTGGCCACATCGGTAAGACATTGGACTTGAAATAGTATGTGGCAAAACCTTGCTATTTTGGGATCAAATCCTCGTCAAGGAAAAAATTTTTTTTTTTTTTTTTTTAAATTAATTTTTAATTAGTATTAATTATTTAAATAAATATTTTAAAGAAATTGTAATTAAAAAATGTAATTAAAATTTAAAAAAAAAAAAAAAAAAAAGTGTTACATCACCTATTCAATCAGATGTGAATTTGATATGGTTGTGCTTCCTGTTATATCACCTGTTATACCATATGTCACGCAGCATGCCCTATCTCCTGCCCGGTCTCCTGAGTTTTTGGGACTGAGTTATGCGTAAAACTTATTTTTTTTTTCATTTTTTTAATCCGGCATTTTGGAAAGTAAAAATTTCCAGAAAAATATTTTTTTTCTCATTCTTAAAACCGCATTAGAGTTAATTTAAATGTCAAAAATTGAAAAGGTTTTCAGAATTTCATGTCCGCCATCTTGGAAAAACCGACAAATTTTCTGATGATACAGGTATCAAAACTTATTCATATTTCTTTATTCACAAATTTTTTTCATAAATAAGGTTTTCGTATTGTTTGAGCGCTCTTTAAATACAAGCTTGGAATAGTCGCCATTTTGGAAAACCCGGAAAAATTTTCAGGCAGTAAGCGTATAATTTTTCACTCAAATGTTACTTCATGAAACCCGTAAAAGTAGATAAGCTATGTTAGTTCTACCTCAAAAAGCTGCCTCAAAAAGATACCTCACCCAGACCGACCCCAGAGGATGATCAGAGGGTGTGTCGGTAAAGTAGAGTTGAATTGGTAAGGTAGGGCCAAGTCGATAATGCAGATTGATGTCGGTAAAAAAAATTTCGCTGTGGGCAGGGTTCGAATCTGCGCGGGTTTTTGTTAACCCATTGCCCTCGATAGCAACCCTTAACCACTTGGATACCACAGCATATGTAATAAAAGAGCATGGCCTAAGTAATTAGGTCTTGTTAGTGATCTTTTATGTGGGAAGGGTGGGGGTAAAAATAAATAGAATCAAATAGAATTAAAATATTTATTTTTATAAATTACATTATTTTTTTGCTTTTTAATACTTTTAGATTTATTTTGTAGTTTCTTAAGTTTTGGTTTAGTTCTTAACATATCTGAAAAATTTAAATAATTCATTAACATAAAGTTATTTTATACTAATTACAAAAGTAAATCAATTATAAATAATTTTAAAATAGTTTATATGCTAAATATAATTTTTTTTATAGGACTATTTTTTTTACATTCTAAAAACACGTTATTTAGTATATAATCTCAGCTTTTCGTAATTCTTCGATAATTAACTTAATTTCATTATCATATCCAATAAACCCAGCATTTTTCTTTGCAACTAATACTCTCAGACGATCAACAAGTTTATTTGGATCATCCCAATTGTCGTAATCGAATGATGAATCGATGGTATCACTACATGATGATGTTGAACCATGAGCGGAGGAATATAAAAAATTTTGATCTATAGAACTATTAAAACTCTGATTTTTATTGAATGATTGATCAGCTTCATCCATATTAAAATTTACTTGAGGTGAATTATTTTGACTATTGTTTAGGTATCTTGTTTGTTTCAATTTATTTCTCCTAGGTTTATTGCTAGTAAATGATGACTCGATCGTGTTTACTCCTATACTTCGAACAGATTTTTCTGTATTCGTTGCCTTATCACAAAAAGTTTTTTCATTATCTAATTCTTCAAAATGAAATAATTTTTTGGTAGAATCATATTCTGTTTCTTCTTGTAATGTGTTTAAATCATCATCATCATCGTCATTACTTATTTCCGTATGACAAGATTTAGATGAATTCTCATACTTTTTCTGATCAAAATTTTCATCTTTTAACGATTTATAATCTTTTGAATGATTGTGTACAATATTCATATGTGTGATAGAATTCGCAATGATTAAAACTTTCGCCTTACACATTTTGTGTACACATCTCCATACATCACCTGAACGAATTTTCCAACCAAAGCGATACACTTGATTATCTATCTTTTTAAGCTGCCTACCCTTTCGACTAAGTAAATCTTCCGATGTTAACATTTTGAGATTATATTTCATACTGATAAATTAATAGGAATGAATGTAACTATATAACAAAACAAATTATGTTCATAATTCGATAATCTTCGATAATATTTTTTTATTTATTAACTTCACATACTTTCGGTAATTATCAGCAAACTTCACAATAGTTTATTTAAGTTAGATGATAAATATATAAAAATTGCGCTAACTATACTAAAAATTGCGCTAAATATACTAAAAATTGCGCTAACTATACTAAAAATTGCGCTAACTATATAAAAATTGCGCTAAATATACTAAAAATTGCGCTAACTATACTAAAAATTGCGCTAAATATACTAAAAATTGCGCTAACTATACTAAAAATTGCGCTAAATATACTAAAAATTGCGCTAACTATACTAAAAATTGCGCTAAATATACTAAAAATTGCGCTAACTATACTAAAAATTGCGCTAAATATACTAAAAATTGCGCTAACTATATAAAAATTGCGCTAAATATACTAAAAATTGCGCTAACTATACTAAAAATTGCGCTAAATATACTAAAAATTGCGCTAACTATACTAAAAATTGCGCTAAATATACTAAAAATTGCGCTAACTATATAAAAATTGCGCTAAATATACTAAAAATTGCGCTAACTATACTAAAAATTGCGCTAAATATACTAAAAATTGCGCTAACTATACTAAAAATTGCGCTAACTATATAAAAATTGCGCTAAATATACTAAAAATTGCGCTAACTATACTAAAAATTGCGCTAAATATACTAAAAATTGCGCTAACTATATAAAAATTGCGCTAAATATACTAAAAATTGCGCTAACTATACTAAAAATTGCGCTAAATATACTAAAAATTGCGCTAACTATACTAAAAATTGCGCTAAATATACTAAAAATTGCGCTAACTATATAAAAATTGCGCTAAATATACTAAAAATTGCGCTAACTATACTAAAAATTGCGCTAAATATACTAAAAATTGCGCTAACTATATAAAAATTGCGCTAAATATACTAAAAATTGCGCTAACTATACTAAAAATTGCGCTAAATATACTAAAAATTGCGCTAAATATACTAAAAATTGCGCTAACTATAAAAAGTGGCGCTAACTTTATAAAATCGGTGCATTTTGATAGATTTATTTTCAAGTTAAATGATATTAGAGGTAAAGGGTGCATGAGAATTAAAAAAAAAAATCTTTTTCCATAAATAATCTTTATTAAAAATCTCAAACTGTACAATACAAAAATAAATTTACATTTTTTAATATTAAATTTTATAAATTTTGTTTTACATTTATTTATAACCTTAAAAAAGTATTTTACAATAAAAAATTTATATTAAGCGTTCTTTATCTGATTTCTTTTCAGATTTTTTAGCAGTCGTAATCAAATAACTATTTTGAGAACTTGCATATTTTTTTCATTCACTATATGATGGATTCGAGAAGCTGATTGTTTCTTTTCCTTTATAAGTACTTGTCCATCGTTTTTGTTCACTCTTTTCTTGTCGTTCTTCTTTCAACTTAGTATATTTTACATCTGAAGATGCTGATCTGCTATGATCCTGACCCATGGCTGACAAAATTAATAATAAGCTCTAATTCAAAGAGCAGATGTATTTATACCTTATAAATCGGATTTGTCTATCCAGCTGTTGTGAGAGTTATCGAAACCAAGCCATTTTACAAAAAGTTTATTCCCTCTCTTTTTTAAAACTTTTTCAATGAGATAAACATCTGCATTGGTTGTTTTTTGAAGTTCAAATTCATAGAATCCACCAGAAATCAAATTTCCTTGATAATCTTTTAATTCATACGTGAATGGAATAGTTGGTTTAATTTTTTCAATCGTGAAAACTTCTGTTGTATAATTTGGGGTATACCCCTTTTCAAAAATATGTTTATATTTACTTATTCTAACTTTATCTGATACTTTAAATTTTGGCTTATCTCTAACACATTTTCCATTGAAATATCTTTGCAAAACTAATAATTCATTCTCGTGATTCACATCTTTAGGTTTCATTCCAATAGTTCGATGTTTGGTATTATTATACTTTGAAATTAATTCAGGTAAAATATCTACCCGTTTATAATTTCCATTAAGACTAAATTTTTTCCACATTATACTTTTCAAAGTACGATTGAAACGCTCCACGATTGAAGCTTTTAAATGGCTGTACGTAGAATACAAATCAACTTTATATTTTTTCAATAATTGTTTACATGTCTTATTGTAAAATTCGGTTCCCTGGTCTACGTGAAGTTTCGATGGTACTCGCCCTTGTTTAAAAATTGATTCTAACGCCTTAGCGACTTCTTCACCTGTTTTTTGCTTCAATGGTACACCCCAAGCATACTTTAAAAAATTATCTATTACAGTGAGTAAATAGTTGTATCCTTTATTTTCTCGTGAATGTGTATCCATTACAACTAAATCTGCTTGCCAAGTTTCATCGATTCCTCGAATATCAACTTTACGTCTTCTAAAGTTTTTTCTAACGGGCTTATGTAATTCTTCAACTAAGGCTTCTTTCACTTGTTGCATTATCTTCAATTTCAACTAATCTCGGATCAACTTTATTATTTGTTTTATTTATTTTATTAACTCTCCTTCTAAGATTAGTTAAACTTAATTCTACTTTTCTTATACTTTCATTAAATCCATCTACAATTGACTTTATTTTTTCAACAAAACTAGCTACAGTTGTTTCAAGTGATTCAATTTTAGTTTTAAAATCACTAAATATAGATTCAAATTCTGTAATTAATGCAAGTGATTCAACAGCCAATTTTTCTGAGAGTATATTTAAACTAACTGCGTCGTATCTATCAGTAGCGTCTGCAACTTGACGCAACAATTTGTTTTCTATGTTGTAGTCTCCTGTTTCAGTTAAATTGAATCCAATTCCAGGAGGTCCACGTAAACTTTTTTCTTTATTTAAAACACGTCCAAATACGTCGACGGACATAATTAAATTGAGGAATTTTTTTGAATGCCTCTCTAATATATAATTTCTGCTTCACGCAGTTCTTCTATGATTGAGAGAATTTCATTATCATGATTATTATTTCCAGCTTGCCTTTCTGCTACTAGGATTCTCAAACGATCAACTAACTCATTTGGATCGTCCCAATGAGTATACTGCACTTGACTATTGTTAGTTACCATATATTTAGGTAAAAACGGTATTCCATCTCCAGTTACTTCTAATGCCTTCACAACATAATTCAAGTATTTTGAAGATTTGTTGACTCTCATTGATTCTTCTGGTCGATAAAATTTTCGATGAGCATTTGTAGCTTTTATAATTTTTCCATAAGTTTTTAAATTTTCAGATGTAACTAAATCACCAGTTGGATAATTTTTAAAAATTAATTCCAACAATCCTATCTCATAAGGATAAGATGAATCTCCAAGAATAAATTTATCCTCCTCAAATTCAATTTTTTTATTACCAATTTGAAATGATTTATTTGCCATTTTTCGCACACCAAATGCAGTATCGAGATCTCTTTTTGAAGATTTATTTTTAAACATGTCTAAATAATCATTAATCAGTGGGTTATTTAATTGTTTTGTTTTATTTAATTTTTTCTTTTTGGAATTATCTAATCTTAACGTTTTATTGGGTGATGGTGTAAAATCATTAGAATCTGATTCATCTGACATCAACTCCTCCTCACTTCCCATAAATTTTCGTTTCTCAACCATTTCATTCTCCTCTATGAATTCTTTATTTTCCAACAGTTCTTCATTATCTATGAATTTTTTATTATCCATCAATTCTTCATCATCATTTTCATCATTACTTACAGCAGATTGAAATCTCGTATTCCATGTAGACTTTTCATGTTTCTTTATCTTAAAAGGGGTGCTGCTGGGTAATTGTAAAATGCTTTTTTTAACAAAACTTGGATTTTCAAAGTTTTCGGTAAATTTTTCTATTTTTTTCAATGGTTTAGTTATAGGCTTAAGACTTTCATTTATCATTTGCTCAGCATTTTCTCTTCCCAATTTTAGAGCCAGATGCTTACGTTTTATAGATTCTCTAGCCTTTATGATTCGCTCAAGCAATTCTTTTTTTATAGGAATATCTCCCTTAAAATCCATCTTCACTCTTTGAGAGATTGTGATGTACTAAATGGTATCTAAGTCATTACTACTATTTATAAGCAAATTTTTGAGATCTTTATTATTAGTAAAAAATCTTTTCTTAAATTCACTAAATGTCATTTCGATTTTGCATAATTTTCATAAGCTAATCTGAGTATCATTATTACTTTAAATTCAAGATCTGCATAAGTATGATTTTTATTAGATGACATATAAATATCTTTTGGCAATATTTTGATTACGCCTGGATTATGTTTTGATTTTACTATTTTCCATCTTTACTCTTAAAGAGCTCATACTAGACTAAATTATTTTTCTTCATTCTAGTTAATTATAAAAAATTCATGCAAGCCTTTTCTGTAACGCCCATTATTAATATCATTTTCTTTATCTATTACAATAAATCCAAATTTATCTTTCCAGCATTTGTCACATAATTTCTTAAACTTATTGAATTTCATATCAGTATTCACATGATTTTTATAAATATGATTTGTATTAGAATCATCTTGTTTAAAAATGATTAGAAAATTCACATTATCTCTAACATATTGTTTTGGAACTGCAGAATAAGATTGACACAAGTAAAAACTATCAACATATTTATGTCTTCCTCTTGAATAAAATTCATTACAACTCTTCTGACTCTCCAATTGTATATCATCAAAAATCATTAAACTGAATGGAAACACTTTTTCAGGTGGTAAGACTTGATCCTGCTCAGTGAATTCAAAGTATCCCATTCCTTCTAAGGGTTTAAGAACACCAGGAACCCCCTTAATTACCATTTTTAAATAATTAAATTTTGGTTGATCTGCTGATTTTGAGTAAACGTAAATGTATACAAATCTCAGTCCATTTTCATGTTTAATTATTGCCAATAACACGTTAGTTTTTCCACAGTTCGATCTGCCACAAATAACACCACGAATAGTATTTGGAAATAAGTTACCATTACGTTTAAATTGTACAATACCGTCACCAATAATTTCATCATAATTTATTACTGCTAAGGTTAATTTTTGACGTTTACATTTTATATCTGGTGAATGTTCTCTTTGATGATTAAATTTTTCTATTACTGGAGAAGTTTCCCTTTTGCGTTTTAATTTTAAATAATTCTTTTTTTGACGCTTACAATTTTTAACTGGAGAATTCCTACTTAGACGTTTCATTTTTATGTGTCTGTGTTAATAGTTAATTACATACTGAGACTTTTTCTATAAATACAATCTATTTATAGTCAAGAGCTCATTCTTTAACTGACTCTCATAGAAAGATGATCACGAATGGTAGTGGATTAATAAACACTTTAATTAATAAACTTCCAGTAGAACTTCATTTTCCAGGATATAGGTATTTATAATATTAATATTTATTTATTAAAAATATTTATTAAATTTATTCAATCAGATACTGTGGCCCTGGCACAAGACTAGCTAAACGTCTTGCTCGAGGAGATAAAGGTATAAATCCTCTAGATTCAGCTTGCAAGGAACACGATATTGCATATTTTCAAAATCAAAATAACATCGAAGAGAGAAATAAAGCGGATCAAATATTAGCTGATAAAGCTTGGGAACGAGTAAAGTCTTCAGACGCCGGATTTGGTGAAAGAGCTGCTGCTTTAGCTGTAACTAACATCATGAAAGCAAAATCAAAATTAGGAATGGGGTGTTCTGAAATCAGAAAGTGTGCAAGGAGAAAGGGTATAAATAATAAAAAGAAAGGTGGATTTATTCCATTCAGAACTATCGTAGCAGCTGCAAAAAAATCTATGATAAAAAGTAATAATGCAAAAAAAGTTATATCGTCTGCTATTAAAGCAGCTCGCAAAGCTTTAAAAAAGAAAGGAGGAAAAAATAAGGTTAATAAAGTAAGAGTTTTACCCCTTCCATACAAAACAGGGGGTGTTTTGCCCCTAGGTCCAATTTTTGCAGGGTTAAGTGCCTTAGGTGCCTTAGCAGGTGGCGCTTCAGGAGTAGCTAAAGCTATAAATGATTCAATCGCTGCCAAAAAACAACTTGAAGAATCCAAGAGACATAATCAAGCTATGGAGCAAGTTGCTTTGGGTAAAGGTTTATATTTGAGACCTTATAAAGTTGGAAATGGATTACGACTGTACAATGAAAATATTGTTGTTGGTAGAAAAAAAAACTTCATAAATTTACCATCGAGGGCTCTCACTAACACAGATTTACTCAAGTATGCAAAAGTATTAAAAATTCCATATTTAAGAGGAGTTTTTATGAGAAATTTACTACCAAGAAATGGTCCATTGACCAATGAGTCTGCAATAGTAAATTTAGATGATAAAGATGGTTCTGGTACACATTGGGTTGCATATCGTTAAAGAAAAAATAAAGTTTTGTATTTTGACAGTTTTGGAAATCTCAAGCCTCCATTAGAGCTCATAGAATATTTTAAACCAGCTAAAATTAATTACAATTATCAAAGATATCAACAATTTGATACTTTTATCTGTGGTCATTTATGCCTAAAATTTTTAAGTAATTAGTAGGATAAATAAAGGTTATAAAAGCAGCATTTTCTGAAAAACAATTCAGTATTACTCTGACTGTCATGAGTGAATCATTGATAATAAGCTTATCAGCTCGTTCATCTGTTTTGGAATCAAGATTTTTTCCACCAATTGAACTTCATCCAAATAAAAATTACGTTATTGGATTGATTGAGTTACTTACGTTTAACTCTATTCCAAATATTGATGATAGCTGTAATAAATTTTACTTATCTGATTAACACTCTTCAAAGTATAATACAGTGTGAAAAAGAAATAGATTTTGAACCGCAAGATTCAATTGGTAAATTATTAGGGTTTAAACCACAAAAGTTGGTTCCAAATATTCAACATACATCTGAACTTCCAGTATCTATATTAAAATTTAACGTTCTCAGAGTAGAGTGCAATATTGCAAGAGGAGCTTACAATAACGGACAAGAAGTACACAATATATACGAATTTTTCCCAGCAGTTCCACCAGGATTTAAAATTATTGACCGACCTTTGGAAATCATATACTTACCTGTATCTGTAAAAAATTTAGATTCTATTCAATTACGAATAGTTGATCAAGACGGTGATTTAGTGAATTTTCGTAATGAAACTATATCCATAAGATTACATATAAAAACTGTTTCATAATGGGAATATTATTTAAAACAAAAACTGGATCAGGTTATTTAAGGAAGAAACAATGGTCACCAGCAATCAGTTATCATCGAGCAGTGAAAGCGTTAACACGTCAGAATCAACAGTTTCTTGCAAGTCTAGGACTAAAACTCCGTCGCTGAAAGAAAAAATTTTCTGTGTTTTATTTTGCTGTATAAGATGGAGGAAGTATTAAATATCGATGAACCTGTCATTTTCGATGACTCTCTTGCCGACTATGAAATACACACTCATCAACCTTATGCTACGTCATCTTATAAAAATAGTGATACGATAGTTATAGCTATTCAACAGCAAGATCGTTGCATCTTACCATCAAAGAGTTTCTTGCATATCCAAGGAAAACTCACTAAAGCTAATGGGACAAAATCCGAAAAAATTAAACTCGTTAATAATGCGTTTGCATTTTTATTCTCAGAAATTCGGTACAAGATGAATGGTGAGGTCATTGATACCTGTAAAAACGTAGGAATAACTACTCTCATGAAAGGGTATCCATCTTTCACTGAAATTCAATCACATATTTTGGAAAATGCTGGCTGGTTATTGAAAGATGGAAATAAAATCATTGATGAAGATGGGAATTTTGATGTAATTTATCCTTTATGGATACTTTTTGGATTACATGAAAAATTCGATAAAGTTATTATTAACGTCAGTCATATTCTTGAATTTGTAAGATCAAACAATGATACAAATGCAATTATTCAAGATGGAGCCGTAGATGAATCATTTAAATTTACAATAAACAAATTTGAATGGTGTGCACCAAATTTGATACCATCGGATACTGCAAAAATAAGTCTGCTTAAGCAAATAGAAAAAGATATTCCCATAAAAATGGGTTATCACTCTTATGAATTATTTGTATATCCATCACTTCCATTATCTACTAAAACAGTATGGACAGTAAAGACATCAACTCAACTAGAAAAGCCACGTTTTGTTATAGTAGGATTTCAAACAAATAGAGATAATAATAGAACAGCGAATGCTAGTCATTTTGATCACTGTCATATAACTAATGTAAAACTATATTTGAATTCTCAAAGTTTTCCGTACGGAAATTTAAATCTCGATATAGCAGGCAATAATTACTCACTTTTGTATGATATGTTTTTGAGATTTCAAATATCTTATTATGGAAAAGAATACGCAGAGTCTTTTATTGATCGAAAAAAATTTATAAATGAAACACCATTGATTGTAATAGATTGTTCAAAACAAAATGAATCTATGAAATATGCACCTGTAGATGTTAGGTTAGAATTCGAGACTAGCCGTGCTTTTCCAGCAAATACAACTGCGTATTGCTTAATAATTCATGATAGAATGGTGCAATACAAGCCAATCAGTGGTGAAGTAAGAAAGTTAGTTTAAGGAGTGGGGGAAATACAAAAAGTGGGGATAACTATATAAAAGACAAAGATCTTGAAGAAATTCCTCATTCTCTCACCATGGAGTACATCGTTGACTTCCAGTCTTTCAAGCTCACCTCCAACGAATTCGCTATCAAGGAATTGGCGATTTTAAAACTAGGAAGTCGTCAAACACCAGATGTCTTCGTGTTCAAGCCACCATGTCACTGGTTCGATCTTCCTATACGCTGCAGAGTAGAAAATAATTGGCTGGAAAAAAATTATTTAACAATGACTTGGGAATCTGGTGATATTCCATATAATCAAGTTGAAAGTATTTTAAAATCTGCTTTATCTGATGCAGATAAAATTTATGTAAAAGGTTTGCAGAAAGTTAAGTGGCTTGAAAAATATTTTAACAACGTTATTAATTTAGAAGATACTTCAAATGTCCGACTCTAAAAGCATTAAAAAAATGGCGGATTCAAGACTATTTATGTAAACATCATCAATATTCGAATATGGTTTGTGCAGTGTACAATGTGTTATTGCTTGAAAAATATTTGAATATAAATAAACCTTGTTTAGAACGATCTTTTGAAATTTATGGTAAATTAAAACAACTTTCTTTAATGGAAACTGAAGATATTGCAAACTTGCCTAAAGAGTTTATTGTAAATGTGGCTGCAGAAAATGTTGACGCTGCATGGGATAAAATGCCCGAACATTATAAAATTGATTGTGATATTTTTATGTGTGTTAGATGTAGAATACATGATCATTCAGATAAACGTGTTACTCCTATGATAAAGGAGTGTAAATATTGTATGGAAACTATAAATATGTAATTTTTTCTATAAATAAATGTATTAAATCTATTTCATTCTTTTTTTAATTTTAACTCCCACCTTCTCCACATAAAAGATCACTAACAAGACCTAATTACTTAGGCCATGCTCTTTTATTACATATGCTGTGGTATCCAAGTGGTTAAGGGTTGCTATCGAGGGCAATGGGTTAACAAAAACCCGCGCAGGTTCGAACCCTGCCCATAGCGAATTTTTTTACCGACATCAATTTGCATTATCGACATCAATCTACCTTACCGACTCAACCCTACATTACCGACATACCTCTGGGGAAGGTCCCCAGTGAGGTATCTTTTTAAGGCAGCTTTTTGAGGTAGAACTAACATAGCTTATCTACTCGTAAAATATGAGATTTGACGACTTTTAGTTATTCAATCCTTTTTAAATTTATTCTGCCATCTTGGATATAAATGAACAAATATTTTTAAATTTGAAAAATAGCATTTTTCCTCAAAAATACTTTATATTGTTTATCACTAAAACTGAATCCTTTTTTAAAAAGGACATGTTGATCGCAACAGTAACTATGTAGATTGTTATAGCTAAAGAGTCATTCTGATTGGCTCATATAAATTTCATTGTTAATAGGTTAAAATTAATTGTTTTATTGTTTATATTATATTTTTATTATTTTTGAGGTTAGTTATAGTACGTCAAGTAGTTGATATGAATAAAAAAATTAAAGTAAGAATAAATTTTGGTATTTAAGAAAATAATTAAGGTTGAAAGTTTTAAATCATTCTGCGCGCGACGCGCGCTTAATAGTAGTAATATTTAAAAAATGGCTTTTACTTGGTCGAAATACTTCAATACAATTAAAAACTATTAAAATTATTAAGAACGATTAAAAACGGTTAAATTTAATCGTTTTCAATCGTCAACATTTTGTACGGTTAAATGCAATAACCTTTTAACCGTTTGGAATCGTATTGTTCCGTGAGGGAGGGGAATTTTTTTTTTTTTTTTTTTTTTTTGCAATTGGTAATAATTATTTAAATAAATATCAGGTTAATGAATATTTTTATTAAATTTATTTAATTGATCACGTAAGCTCAAGAAAACTTTTTCGTCAACTCGCCAATATTTGGATTTAGAAAAAAAATTATTTATTAACTTTGAAAAAAAAAAAGTGCAAAAGAGCTTTTGTTTCAGATATAAGAGGGGGGGACACTATGTATACTGTTATACTGTTATATTATTATTATTATACTGTATACTGTTCCTGTGAAAACCACTCATTTACATCAAATTGTTTTCACAAAAAAATATAACAATTTGAATGCAATATGCAATCAAGAATTTCATTGTCTATTGATAGCTTAGATTTTTGCCAAATTGTAGTCACCTACTTAATGCCATATTCACGTCATATGAGGACGCACCTTGATGTAAATTTGCTGTTTTCTTCAGCATAAATTGATGTAATATTGTTAGCATATTAATGGCATAATGCTATTGGGGATGTATCTTGATTTAATATCAAATCTTATAGTTCCAGAATTTGCAATAAGATTACCCAGTGAAAGATTACCCACATCATCAAGCATATTTCCTAAATAAAAAATGCTGTAAAACAAACAAGAAAGTGAAATTGAATATTTATATATTTACAAGGAAAAAAAATTAAAAACTAAAACTTAATTTTTTTTATCTGCAGTTTGATTATTATTTAATATGAAAATTAGATTTAACTGTCCAGGATTTCTTCAAGAATATTGTTGATATTCTAGTGAGAGTAGTCGCTTTGTAAAATCTAATCAAGTTGGAAGATCTATCATTCTGTTCTCAAGAGTCTAAAGTTATTATTAATATATTCTCAGTGAATGTTGTTACAATAACAAAAAAGATCACTAAAGAGATGTAGTCTAAATAGTAAGCCCCTAACTTAATGTATGTAACAAGTATGGCATCACTTCCTATTTAGACCAAAAATGAAGCTATTTTTAGAAAAAGGAGTCCTATTAAAGGATATATTACTAGTTATTTTTAACCTTTAGACAACCGGGATATTAATATATATTATTATAAGTATACTTTGGCTGTACATATTTATATATCTTAACTATACCATGACCACTATAGTTGTCGTAGCAGCTGGCTACAGAATAACAACAAAAATTAATAATAGTATAGAAATATTATTTAATATTTTATTTTTAATTAACAAGAATCCATCAAGTTTTAGCTGATGCTGCTGTGCAATTGTAAAAAAAAGGTAACACAAAAATTTTTTTTTGAGATTATTACTTATTTTGAAAATTCTTGATACTCAAAAAAAATAAATAAATTTGTAAATCGTTTTTTGGATAAAGCTATGAATTTTATAAAACTTATATGTTATATTAAAACTAGGTTTTAAAATCTCAAAATAGCAGGGTCATGGGAGTGGATTGTTTTTTTTACAATTGCACGGCAGAATAATGATGCAATTAAATTTAATTATCTTACCTTGGGAATAAAATTTATGCATCCTTAAATAACAAGAATTCAGCTATAAAATTATAGATTCATTCATCTATTGCTCTTGTATTTAAATGCTATATTATTCAATTAATCTTATTTTATTTTGTTTAGTTGCAAAAATAAATTTTAAAATAATTAAATAATTAAATTTATTTTGTTTTTTAAACTAATTTCTGTTTCGTCATGTTTAATATTCACATACACTGTTTAACTTAAATAGGTATATCATAAACGCCTACTAATAAAACATTTTTGATGTGTTTTAAAATTTTTTCAGCTGTAAATTTTTTATTTAAATATAGGTAAATCATAAATACTAACAAAACATTTTTGATGTATTTTAAGAATTTTTTAGGTGCACATAAAAACCATGATTAATATTACACCAGGCTTATTGGCGTGGTGCGTGAACGTGGGAGGAGAATTGAATTCGATCGTACTGCTCGGGGTGGCGAAAAAGGGTAAAGAGTAATGTCATGCCCTACTGACGGAACTATGGGCGTATTCCCAGCTATCAATGGGACCTAATGCCATGAATTTGGCGCTTTGAATGTAATATACTTGGGTGGTTTTCACTGTAACTATATATTTTTTTATTGTTTACGGCACAACACTAATTATATTTTTTTTTTAATTTTTTTTTTATTTAAATGTTTATCAATGTCCAAAAACCTAAAATTTTCAGTGGTACTGCTACAAATATAAAAATAAATTCTACGTGTTATTCTTATGGGATTTTTTTATTTATGCAGACGGTGGCGTCATGGACGGTTGCGACATTTTGAATGTATTATTGAAATAACTTTGTATTGAAGCCATCAAATTTACTCAAACTCTGGGTATCTTATTTTTCCATCAAAACGCATAACTGAACAAGATTTATTAAGTAATATATGACATACACTTGGAGAAAACGACATGGACGGTGGCGACATTTTTTTTTGTAAAAGCGTTTTAAAAATTTAAAAGGTTTAATTTTCATAGTTAAAGCTTTCATATTAAAAATTTTAAGTTTTCCACGGTTCATATATAAGTAGTTAAGTAAGAAAAAAAATACAACAGTGCTTTCAAGTGCATAAATATAGAGTGCGCTCCCATAAAAGGTGGGAAGCTTAAAAATAGCTAAAATTGGGGGACAGACTTATATGTGACGATAAGCTAAGAGAATTGCATGAAAATTTGTTTCGTAGAAAAAAATGAGTTTTTGGGACCTAAATACGTCATATGCATCCTACAGAAAAATTTAAGTTCAAATTTTAAGCCGTTTGTTAATACTCAAAGTTTACAGTTAAGCAAAAGGACAGCAGACGGTGGCGACAATTTGAACACATATGCTCCAGAAAATTTTTTTATTAAGTTACCAATATAGACATAGTAGGTTATGACTTTAAAAAAATATTATTTATGAACTTTTTAAAAGAAAAAAAAGTGTAAAAGAGCTTTAGTTTCGGATATAAATGGAGGGGACACTATGTATACCGTTCCTGCGAAAACCACCCACTTATATTCAGCTATAAAATTTGACACCACATATGTAGTTCATGTTATTCAATGATTTCTGACAAAATATATTCTCGCAAGCAAAATGTGATTGAAAGAATATATATAAGAAATCAATAAAATCCTTAGCTGATTTTGGTATATAAGAAAGATACATTGAGTTTCTTACTGATGATCTCGCTCAATGTATCGGAGTGAAATACCATTTATGTACTATTGTTGGAAAACAAGAAATGCTATTTATAAAATACATTTTATTCATTTACCAATGGGACGTCCAATAAACGTCCCTGATGGAAAAAACATTAAATCCCATTATAGTTATATCCCACTACAATACAGTATCCACTAGATTCCATTACAATATATGTATTTGTAATGTTGTCTAATGGGTATATACTATATAGTGTAAAATAGTCAATTTAAAAAATTAATGCTCCTATAGGGCTAAAATTTTCTTTGGAGTACTTTATAAAGAAAATGAAACAATTTTTTATGGAAATGAAGTTTTTGTTTTTCCAAGATGGCCGATAAAGGAACTTAAAAAAATTGCCTATAAAATTAAAAATTTTTTTTACTACGTTTTAGTGGTCAATAAAAATAAATTTCTGGAAAATAATTTACATTTTTCATACCCGGAAAATTTCTCTATTTTCACAAGTTTTCCGGCTAAAGATGAAGGAAAAGCGTCTAAAATTAAAAATTTTTGTTACCTTAACATTTTAAGGGTCAATAAAAATGTTTTTTTAATCAAAAATTAAAAATTTTCATTAACAGGAAAATTCTCTATTTTCCACAGTTTTCCGGAACTAAATTTAAGAAAATGCATTTAAAATTAAAATTTTTTTATAACCTATACGTTTTAAGGTTCAATAAAAATGTTCTTTTAATCAAATTTTTTTAATTTTTATCACCGGGAAAATTCTCTATTTTTCCAATTTGCCAAAAAAAATATTTAAGAAAAAGCGTTTAAAATTTTAAATTTTTTATTACCTTCACGTTTTAAGGGTAAGCAAAAAACTTTGTTTTTTCAAAAATTTTAAATTTTCATCACCGGGAAATTCGCTATTTTACCAATTTTTCCTTACGAAATTTCAGAATAACGTCAAAAATTAAAATTCTTTTATTCTCTTACAATTTGAGGCCTAAAAGTAAGGTCAGATATTTTACTTTTTTATACCCAGAAAAAAATTCAGAAAAAAAACAAAAAATTTGAAATCTAAATTATCTTTATGTTTTAAGGGTCAATAATATGCTTTTTAGACGAAAAAGAAAATTTTTTATATCCGGAAAATTTATTTATTCTCAGAAGTTTTCCGGCAAAAAAATTAGAAAAAACGCGAAAAATTAAGAATTTTTTGATCATTTACGATTTGACTCCCCAGATAAATGTCCGATATTTTACAATTTCATAGCCAGAAAAATTTTCTATTTTCACTCATTTTCCGGCAAAAAATTCAAAAAAAAAAGCCTACAATTTGATATCTAAATTACCCTTATGTTTTAATTAATAATATGCTTTTTAGTTAAAATGAAAATTTTTTATATCTGGAAAATTTATTTATTCTCAGTAGTTTTCTGGCAAAAAAATGAGAAAAAACGCGTGAAATTAAAAATTTTTTGATCCCTTACAATTTGACTCTCGACAAAAAGGTCACATAATTTACTTTTTTATACCCGGAAAAACTTTCTATTTTCACAAATTTTCCGGCTAAAAATTCAAAAAAAAAGCCTTCAATTTGATATCTAAATTACCCTTATGTTTTAATTAATAATATGCTTTTTAGTTAAAATGAAAATTTTTTATATCTGGAAAATTTATTTATTCTCAGAAGTTTTCCGGCAAAAAATGAGAAAAAACGCGTGAAGTTAAAAATTTTTTGATCTCTTACAATTTGACTCTCGACAAAAAGGTCACATAATTTACTTTTTCATACCCGGAAAAACTTTCTATTTTCACAAATTTTCCGGCTAAAAATTCAAAAAAAAAGCCTACAATTTGATATCTAAATTACCCTTATGTTTTAAGAGTCAATAATATGCTTTTTAGTTAAAATGATGGGTTAAAATGTTAGGTATATACCTCTTGTCTTTTCTCATCACAAAATCCACATGCAAATTCCGTCCCAAGAGCTCGAATTTCTGTTGAAGCTGCATTTTTAGTGATCTGGTCAGCCATAAATTCTAAAAAATTAAAAAAGTTTACTTTCTCAGATTATCTCTAACAAAAAAAACCACGTAGTTATACTCCCCGGTTCAGGAAGTTTATAACTCCCTAAATCAGGGAGTTAACTCCCTGAAATTTCTGTTATCTCCTGGAATACTTTCGGGATGAAAATGAACCGTACGAGTAAAGCTGATATCCTGGAGGCGTAATTTTTAATATTTCAACAATTTTCTGATTTTTCATTATGGCGGACCAAAAAACATGAAAATAGAAACTTTCAACATTACCTGGGGGTTTTCGAGGTCAAGAAAAACTTTTTTATAAATAAAATTTTTCATTTTTTTGCCCCAGGAGATTTTTCGGTTTTCCAAGATAGCAGACGAAAAAACATTTCAGAACAAGCTTCCCAATAAGCACCTTTTCGAAGTTAAAGTGTTCTTGAAGAGTGCGTGAATGTCGGTTCTTCAAGTGAACGTAAAGAACTCTTCAGGATCGAGATGATAATTAAACAAAAAATTAACTTTTAGCTTTACAGGGGGGTATTTTAAGGCAAGAAAAACGAATTTCCGGAAGAAAATATTTGTTTTTCGACTCAAAATATTTTCCGATTTTCCAAAATGGCAGACCGAAAAAAATTTTTAAAATAAAATTTTGAACTTTACAAGGGGGTTTTTTAGGGCAAAAAAAATGAATTTTCGGTGAAAAATATTTATTTTTCAACACCAAATATTTTCCGTTTTTCCAAGATGGCCGAACGAAATACTTGAAAAAATGAACTTTTAGCTTTTCAAGGGGGGTTTTTAGGGCAAGAAAAATGAATTTTAGATGAAAAATATTTATTTTTCAACCCAAAATATTTTCCAATTTCCCAAGATGTTGAACCGAAAAACTTAAAAAATGAAAATTATTAACTTTACAAAGGGGTTTCTGAGGACAAGAAAAATGAATTCTTTAATGAAAAGCTAAAAGTTCATTTTTTTCAGTTTCCTGTCCGCCTTCTTGGAAAATCGGGAAATATATTAGAGTAAAAAATGAAAGTTTTCTTTAACCATATGGTCAGCTCCTCGCGGAGCTGAGTCAACTAATTTTACATTTGTTAAAAGAATATTATTAAGTTTATCAGTATTGAAAACAAGTCTTTCAGCGCCGTGTTTTTGTTAATATTATTATTCGTTCCTATTATAATAAAGAAATGGAATTTCCTGAAAAGTATTTATTTTAGTATTAATTATTATTTTCAAATATGCATAATTTACTCTGCATATAATTTCGAAAATTATTATCTGTAACATATAGTACTTAAATTTTTTTTATTAAATCGAAGTGTCGTGTTAGCACAATGGATAATGCGGCTGCCTTTGGAAGTCACGGACCTTGGTTCAATCCCAGTCGGAGTCAAAATTTTTCTTCGGTTTTTTTTATCAGAATTTTTAACTTAAAAAAAATAAACAAGTTATTAATAAAAATATCATTGCTTATATATAAAAAAAAAATAAAAAAAAAAAATAAATAAATAAATTAAAAAAAAAAGTTTTTTTAAAAAAAAAAGTTTTTTTAAAATAATTTTGCGGGGAAAAATTTCTCTAAGAGTTCTTCACGCAATCTTGTAGAACCGACATTCGCGTATTCCTGAAGAGTTCTTGAGGAACAGATTAAGAAAAAAAAGAAGTCTTAAAGTGTGCGTCAAGTTCTCTTCAAGAGTTTTTTATGCTTATTGGGTTTCTACTTTACTAATACTTATTTTCGCCAATTAATGCCAATTCTTGATAAAATGTCAACCAAAACTTATTACTTCAAAATAATATTAACTAGTGACTACTAAGAATGACTAATTATTTAACTTCCAAAATCAACAATTTATCGGTATAATAATACTTCAAAAATTACAACAACACGTGATGGACTTATCATTACAAGCGCCATGCACGTTCTGAATATATAAAAATTAAGGAGAGGTAAAAAGAAGGAAGTAGATAAAAGAGGGAAAAATATATAAGTTCCGTCTGCTCTCTCTTCTCGTGCCGCGAGGTGATACCCTCTAGATTTCGCGTTTAATCACACACACACCAACGTTCGTCCTGCGCCCATACTCTCATGTACATATAAAATTAATATAGTCTGCTACTCAAAATTTACCACGCTATAGGCGGAACAAAAAACATGAAATAAGGAACTTTCTTGATTTGGAAAATTAATTTACTAAATAAGTAAGTACAAATATTGCTATGAAATCAAATAATAATAATAAATTAAAATTTTTGTTTAGGAAAACGTTTTTCTGGTTCTCGAAAACCCCCAGTTAATGTAGAAAGTTCCTTTTTTTTCATGTTTTTTCGTTCACCATCTTGGAAAACCGGAATTACGCTGGGGCGAAAAAATAAAAATTTTTGTCAATAAAAACGTTTTTCTCGACCTCGAAAACCCCCAGGTGATGTAGAAATTTCCTTTTTTCATGTTTTTTGTTCCGCCATCTTGGAAAATTGGTAAATATGCTGGGGCCAAAAAATGAAAAATTTCATTAATAAAAACGTTTTTCTCGACCTTAAAAACCCCTTAGGTAATATAGATATTTCTACTTTTCATGTTTTTTGTCCGCCATCTTGGAAAACCGGAAAATATTCTGGGGCTAAAAAATTAAAATTTTTGTCAATGGAAACGTTTTACTCAACCTCGAAAACCCCCAGGTTATGTAAAAAGCTTATTCTGAAATGTTTTTTTCTGGTCTGCGTCGAGAAAGCACGTATTTCCCGGACGCTACGCGTCCGAAAAGTACGTGTTTTCTCGCCACAGACACAGAAAAATGTTATACGAGCCTTGTCCATAAATAAGGAATGACCCAAATCGCAGTTTACCATCCTCGGCTTCGCCTCGGAAGGTAATTTACGTGCGATTTGGGCCATTCTTTACTTTTCTGGACTCGAGCCGTAAATATACTATTCGTCCGCCATCTTAGATCAAAGAAACATAATAATTTATCATCTGATTTGTCATATGATTTACCATAAGGTATATTATTGACCAAAAATAATTTTTGTGTTCTCCTAGAGACCTTTGGGATGAAAATGGACCCACCTAGGAAAAGCTGATATGCTGGGGGTATAATTTTCATTTTTCACCTCAACATGTTTTCCGATTTTCCAAGATGGCGGACCAAAAAAAAACAGGAAAAAACAACTTTCTACATTACCTGGAGGTTTTTGAGTTTGAGATAAACGATTTTTTGACTGAAGATTTTCATTTTTTCACCCCAACATGTTTTTCGATTTTCCAAGATGGCGGACCAAAAATAACAGGAAAAAACAACTTTCTACGTTACCTGGTGGTTTTTGAGGTTGAGAAATACGATTTTCTGAATAAAATTTTCATTTTTTCACCCTAAACATGTTTTCCGTTTTTTCACAATGGCGGAACAAAAAAAACAGGAAAAAACAACTTTCTACATTACCTGGAGGTTTTTGAGGTTGAGATAAACGATTTTTTGACTGAAGATTTTCAAAAAATCGGTTTTCTCAACCTCGAAAACCCCCAGGTAATGTAGACAGTTGTTTTTTCCTGTTTTTTTTGTTCCGCCATCGTGGAAAATCGGAAAACATGTTTAGGGTGAAAAAATGAAAATTATACCCTCAGGATATCAGCTTTTCCTAGGTGGGTCCATTTTTATCCCAGAGGTCTCTAGGAGAACACAAAAATTATTTTTTGTCAATAATATACCTTATGGTAAATCATATATAATGTGATAAATCATTATGTTTCTTTTTGTGCGAGAATGAGATTATGAATATTTTTATCATTGAAAACGTTTTTCTCAACCTTGAAAAACCCCCGGTAATATAAATACTTCTAATTTTCGTAATTTTTTTTAGCCTTTTTTTGAAAATATGGTAAAAAAATGAAAATTTAAATCATTGAAAACGTTTTCATGAACACTCAGGTAAACCAGAAAGTTTCTCTTTTCATGTTTTTTGGAATATCGGAATATTATTTTAGATGAAAATTTAAAAATCATGCCTCAATCGGGACTTCGATAATAAAAATTTTTTTATCGGAAACTCGATCGGAATTTTGATTTTTGATCGAAATTTTTTATCGGAAACTCGATCGGAATTTTGATATTTGATCGGAGTTTTGATCTAAACTTTAATCGTAAACTCGATCGGAATCCTGATTTTTTATCAGAAGTTCGATCGAAATTTTTTTATCGGAAACTCGATCAACTCTAACAAAAAAAACAACGTAGTTATACTCCCTGGCTCAGAGAGTTTATAACTCCCTAAATCAGGGTGTAAACTCCCTAAAAACAGGGAGTTAACTCCCTAAAACAGGGAGTTAACTCTCTGAATCAGGGAGTTTACTCCCTGAATTTTCTGTCATCTCCTGGAATACCTTCGGGATAAAAATGAACCGTACGAGGGAAAGCTGATATCCTGGAGGTGTAATGTTTAATTTTCCAACAGTTTTCCTATTTTCCAATATGGCGGATCTTAAAACATGAAAATAGAAACTTTCAACATTACCTGGGGGATTTCGAGGTCGAGAAAAACGTTTATATTAAAGAAAATTTTCATTTTTTGGCCCCAGAAAATTTTCCGGTTTTCCAAGATGGCGGACGAAAAAACATTACAGAATAAGCTTTTAACATTACCGGGGGGTTTTCGAGGTCGAGAAAAACGTTTTTATTAATGAAAATTTTCATTTTTTGGTCCTAGCATATTTTCCGGTTTTCCAAGATGGCGGACGAAAACATTTCAGAATAAGCTTTTTACATCACCTGGAGGTTTTCGAGGTCAAGAATAACGTTTTTATTAATAAAAATTTTAATTTTTTGGCCCCAGCATATTTTTCGGTTTTCCAAGATGGCGGAAGAAAAAACATTTCAGAATAAGCTTTTTACATTACCTGGGGGTTTTCGAGGAATGAAAATTTTCATTAATAAAAACGTTATTCTCGACTTCAAAAACCCCCAGGTAATGTAAAAAGCTTATTCTGAAATGTTTTTTCGTCCGCCATCTTGGAAAACCGGAAAATATGCTGGGACCAAAAATGAAAAATTTCATTAATAAAAACGTTATTCTCGACCTCAAAAACCCCCAGGTAATATAAAAAGCTTATTCTGAAATGTTTTTTCGTCCGCCATCTTGGAAAACTGGAAAATATGCTGGGATCAAAAATGAAAAATTTCATTAATAAAAACGTTATTCTCGACCTCAAAAACCCCCAGGTAATGTAAAAAGCTTATACTGAAATGTTTTCGTCCGCCATCTTGGAAAACCGGAAAATTTTCTGGGGCCAAAAAATGAAAATTTTCATTAATATAAACGTTTTTCTCGACCTCGAAAACCCCCCGGTAATGTAAAAAGCTTATTCTGAAATGTTTTTTCGTCCGCCATCTTGGAAACCCGGAAAATATGCTGGGGTCAAAAAATGAAAAATTTCATTAATATAAACGTTTTTCTTGACCTCGAAAACCCCCAGGTAATGTTGAAAGTTTCTATTTCCATGTTTTAAGATCCGCCATATTGGAAAATCGGAAAACTGTTGGAAAATTAAACATTACACCTCCAGGATATTAGCTTTGCCTCGTACGGTTCATTTTTATCCCGAAGGTATTCCAGGAGATGACAGAAAATTCAGGGAGTAAACTCCCTGTTTCAGAGAGTTAACTCCCTGTTTTAGGGAGTTAACTCCCTGTTTTTAGGGAGTTTACTCCCTGATTTAGGGAGTTATAAACTCTCTGAGCCAGGGAGTATAACTACGTGGTTTTTTTTGTTAGAGAAATTCTGATCGGAAATCCGATCGAAAGTTCGATCGGTAAGTCTATCAACTTTTTCGATACGGGTTAAGTCTATGTTTTAGGTGGTTAACTCTCTGTTTTAGGGAGTTAACTCCCTGAAATAACTCTCTGAGCCAGTAGTCTAGGCGCCAGCCATACTAATCACGCACAAAATTTAAAAAATTAAATTTATTTTTCCGAGGATAAAAATAGGTGGTACTTATGTTTTTCGACCCGCTGAACACAAATCCGGGCTCTATTTTGCGAATTTCTGGGTTAATTTTTTGTTATTAACAAATTATTGGCCAATTTTGTAATAATTTGTTAATAACAAAAAATTGACCGAGAAATTCGCTAAACGGACACCGGATTCGTGTTCAGCAGGTCGAAAAACATAAATACCACCTATTTTTATCCTCGGAAAAAGAAATTTAATTTTTGGGAGAAAGGACGGAAAGCACGTATTTCCTTATACAACCCTGGTCCATAAATGAAGAATGGCCCAAATCGCAGTTTACCATCCTCGGCTTTGCCTCGGAAGGTAATTTACGTGCGATTTGAACCATTCTTTACTTTTCTGAACACGGGCTCGTAATATACTATTATTGCGTTTGCAACAGTTTTTCTATAATACTTTTTTCTTTTCATATAAAATTTTTAATGTATAATAAAAATTTCTTAGTTTCCGCGTTCAAGTTTAAGATTTACTCTGGCTATTCTTAATAGTACCGATTCGGTGGCGCTGTAGGTTACCTTCCACGATGAATACTCGAATCAGACTCGAGTCGAATTCGATGGAATGATGCACTAGCGTTTCTTAGTTTAGTACCCCCCACTATTGTTTTTCATTTAAAACGTTTTAATAAATTTCTGTACTTTTGTACTGATCTGTATAGACCTGATATAAGCTTAATCATGATACAAATGTGCATGTTGTTTCAGCTATTGAAGTTTGCGTATACCTTTCTTATATTTTGTAATCGTTATATATATTAAATTGGTTTCAAATCATAATTTGAAAATTTGCTGAATTGTGTAGTTTATATATTTCGATCTAATATAAAAGATCTAGGTTTTAGAAAATTTTTCAATGAGTTTTGTGTTTAAGCACTCCTTTATTATTTTCTTGATAAGAAAATAAATGTGAATATATTTTTAGCTGAAGTCGTTGCCCGTGAAGGATGCCTTCTGCCAACCCCAAATTAGAAAAACAAGTCTCTACCGAGGCTGTAGAACCTATTCGCCAAGCCTTAATTGTTATCGAACACAGGATTCGAAATCTTGAAAAACGAAAGGTATTAAAATAAAAACATAATTATCAAAAAAATAAAAATCGAATTTATTGCAAATTAATTAAAGTTACCATTGCATAAAAAAATTGTCCGCCATATTATTAAAGCCATGTGCTTTGAAAAATTATCCTTAATTTGAAAAATGAGTGTTAGACAGTATTCTTTTTTTAATGTTAAATTGTGCGTTACATTAAATTGTTATGTTAAATTCAACCTTAATTATAATTTACATGTTTGTTTTTTAAATAGAAGTATACAAATATAATAATAATTTGATTCTCTTTTAGCCTTTGCTTTACTTCTACCATAGTTATGAGTACCTGAGTATTAAGTTATATATGAATCAAAAAATAAAAATTTTTAGTATTTTACTTTTATATTTATAAGGATTGGACTATTTAAAAATATTTTTTATTCATAATAGAAATCATAATTTTTGTTTCTAGTAAAAATTAACCAGTTTTGACAAAAACATTTAATAACAATAAGTTCAAATTTAATTTTTAGAACCCTAATAATAAGTGTTTTAAAAAAATATGTATGGAATAGAATCATCTTTACTACCCCTTTTAACCATTTAAAGCATATGGGCTCATCTAAATGTCGATCAGTTTTTGTATACCAAATTATCTTTAAAGGAGCTAGAAATAGCCAAGCCGCAGTCCGTGGAAGATCCCAGGCATACACGTCTGATTTTTTTTCTGAAAAAAATTAATCATATGTTTTTTTTACTGCTTGCTAGTGGTAAGGATACCATGTAAAAAAGAGATTTAGCCAAGGAAAAGGCTAAATCCTTATTTATAGGTTAACTTGCTATAAAACAAATCACTATGCAAACTGTAGTTTTAGTCTTATCTCTCTTATAAAAACCATTCCATACTATACCAAATAAACTTTAAAACTAAAATTATTATTCCTAAAAAAATAAATATTGGTAAATATAACCAAACAATTAGTAAATTTTACTAAAGAAATTGAGTTTTTAGTTTTATAAACAAATTTTATTAGTAAATTTTACTAAAAATTTATAATGACTTTTAACCATACTGAACTTAGTAAACAAAATCATTATTTTGGTTACATTTACTAATTTTTTATATGCGTGTATATAAAAATGTCTCAATTTTTTTTAAAATATATTAAAAAATTATTAAAAATGTTAATTAATAAACCTAAAAATTAATTATGTATTCTTAAGCAAATTAAAAATAAAAAACAGTTCATTAGAGAATATATCATTTAAGAGTCACATTTTTTAAAATTTTTCTTCCAGATCGCACTTTACCATCCTCGGCTTCACCTTGGATGCTAATTAATGTGCAATTAGGCCATTCTTTTTTTTTGCTCCCTTGGTAAAAAATGTACTATTATTGCAGATTAGCTATCAATAAAAATTGGATTCTGAAAGCTCTAACTTTATAAGATTTTGCTAGTTATTTTATTTTCAGCATAATAGATACAAAAAATGTAAGATTAATTCATAAATTATTTATTTATAAGTTAAACAATATATATTAATTAGAACTATAATTATAATAACTATGTAAGAGTGTAAGTAGTTTATTTTTTGTCTATACAAATAAAGGCAATAATAATAATAATTTAAATACCTTTAGGTATTTATTTAAATAAAAAAACTCAATAAATTTAATTTTTCACGCAAACCCATACCTTCCCAAGTGGACTTAAATAGTCAATTGAATTCTTGGCAAGGAAACTAGTGAAAAATGAAAATCTGTTTTAGACGAAATTGTTTCTTATGTAAAAAAATTTGCTTTTTTATTATTTCGGGTCTAAATTTCAAAACTTTTAACCAGACTTGATATATAGCTTCTCAAAGTTAACTAATTTATAGTATACAAATTGACCAAAGTTACCATTTTTTTTTTGAAAGCCATAATAATAAAAGTAAGCAGATTTGAAGAAATAAAATCAAAAGTAAAAAAAAACCTTCACATTTGAATTTTTTTAATTCTGCTCCCATTTAGTCGTCCACCGTCTTGAAAAGGTCTAAAAACTTTTTAAATGTAAGTAAAGAAGTTCTCAGAAATACCATTTCTTTAGTTTCATAGATTTGCAGACCTTAAAAATAAAATTGCTGTTTAGCCAAATTTGATATTATAAATAAGTCAACTTTTAGAGACTATACATTTTTATTTTTTTTTTTATTTTTATTTTTAAACAAATTAACGGGACGAACCCTTTTACAATAGTTTAAATTACAATAAGAAGATAAAATTTACATTTAAGAATTAACAATAATTTAAAATTTTATTGAGTTTATAAAATAATAATTAATTAGTAAGAAATTAATGATACTGAATATAAGATTAAAGTTATCAGTACTAAATTTTGATACAGTAATTATTTTTAAATGCTCATTTAAATGTTATTATGTATTATGAAAATTTACCCAGTTGTATTTTTAGACTCTTAATGAAACTAATTTCAGATTCATTAGATGTATTTAGTTTTTTGTTAATCATATTGAAGCTTTCTATTATTCTATAGAGAGAAGATATTCTATTGTTTTTTTTTAAATTCAGTTGGTACACTAAATAGAATATTTCGATCTCTAAGACCTGATCTTAATGGTATATGTAAATTAATAGTTGATAAAATACATGATGAATATTAAATTGGAAGGATTAAGTGACAAAGTTATAGACAGGTGTATAATAGTAAATAATGCTCAGTTATAGGTTTAACCTCAAATATATATTTAACTGTGGGTTATGTGTACAGTGTAACGTACAGTAGGAGACTGACTGGGGAGATTCCCTTACTCCTTATACATGGTATACTCTCTAATACATAGATAAATGATATAGTCTCAATTACAATAACATCAATACAGAATCAATTTTTTAATTAAATACTCTATACAAAAATTTTATATCAGCAATGTCTTTTGATGATACTAAAGTCATTAAATCAAATCTTTTATTTAATTCTAAATTGTTATGACAGAAATAGTCAAAATCAATCTTTTGGTTATAAGCAAATATCGTTAGAACTTGATGTTGAATTTTTTCTACATCATAAGTTAAAGAAGTTGTATAAGGGTACCAAATTAATATTGATTTAATATGTGAATTATAAAATAATTTTAAAGAATATATTGTTTTTAGTTTATATAATTAATAAATTAAAGTATAATTAAAACTAAGTTAAGTCTTGTTGTTTCCTATCACAAGTTATAATATAACTTTATTTTACCATAAATGTTGTGAGATGAAATATATGGCCTAAGCTAAGTAAATTTTTATTTCAGCAAAAGTATAAATTCCTAATAAATATATTTTAACTTTTGGGCCATAAATGTTGTGAGATGAATTTTTATGGCCTAAGCTAAGTAAAAATTTAATTTAAGTAAAAGTATATTTCAAAATATTGATACTGATTAAATTAATAATTTTTTTAAAACTTTAATAAATTAAAGTATAATTAAAACTAAGTTAAGTCTTGTTGTTTCCTATCACAAGTTATAATATAACTTTATTTTGGGCCATAAATGTTGTGAGATGAAATATATGGCCTAAGCTAAGTAAATTTTTATTTCAGCAAAAGTATAAATTCCTAATAAATATATTTTAACTTTTGGGCCATAAATGTTGTAAGATGAAATTATATGGCCTAAGCTAAGTAAATTTTTATTTCAGCAAAAGTATGAATTCCTAATAAATATATTATAACTTTTGGGCCATAAATGTTGTGAGATGAAATTTTATGGCCTAAGCTAAGTAAAATTTTAATTTAAGCAAAGTATAAATTCCTAATAATAAATATATTATAACTTTTGGGCCATAAATGTTGTGAGATGAAATTAAATGGCCTAAGCTAAGCGAATTTTTATTTCAGCAAAAGTTTACAGTAAACAGATAATTTTTCTTATTCAGCTTTTTCACATTGAGCTCACAGGCTGTACTATAAATATAATTAGCTTATATTATAACAATTTATTATCTTCAGAAACTGCTTAACTTGCCAGGCCCCTAAATAACCAGTAAACGGCGTGAATGCATTGTATCAATAATTATCTATTGTAAAAAAGTTTATGGGCTCTTTATGGAGATCGCCATCTTGTGTCAACAGTTTGTCAACCAATCAAATTGCTTGTTTTCAAATTTGAATTTTTCTATTTTCTTTATAGGTTATCATGGGCCTATATTTATTGTGAACATCTATCTTTGATATTTTTTTTAACGAAGCTAATGGGAAATTTTAATAAAATATATTTTATTAAAATTTCCCATAGTCTTCTTTTTACTTGGTGTAAAAAGACTTAAAATTTTATTTTATAAAAGTATTAAATAAATTGGAAATTTTTTAAAAATTGTAAGAATATATTAAAAACATATAGTAAGAATATCATCTAAAGTAATAATCTTGTCTATGAAAATGATTTTTCATTATAAAACAAAGTTCTTTAAATATGACTTTAAAGATTATAAACAAATTAATGGTTTGTATTAAAAACAAAATTTAAGTCATAGATGAGTAGTAAAAATATTCATTAACGTGATCTTCCATGAAATACCTTTTTTTTAAATCGACATTTTTTTTAGAAGAGGATTATGAGTGAAAGAAGGAAATTAACCAAAACGTAGTTACTATGACCATTAACTTAAAAGTAGTTACCCCCATAATAGCTTTATCCAAATAATAATTATTTTGCATACATCTAAATCAAGCATAAATCTATAAAAACGATTTCTTTAATTTTATTTTAATTTTCCACCGATTAAATGCTTATTTAGGGGCCTGGCAAGTTAAGCAGTTTCTGAAGATAATAAATTGTTATAATATAAGCTAATTATATTTATAGTACAGCCTGTGAGCTCAATGTGAAAAAGCTGAATAAGAAAAATTATCTGTTTACTGTAAACTTTTGCTGAAATAAAAATTCGCTTAGCTTAGGCCATTTAATTTCATCTCACAACATTTATGGCCCAAAAGTTATAATATATTTATTATTAGGAATTTATACTTTGCTTAAATTAAAATTTTACTTAGTTTAGGCCATATAATTTCATCTTGCAACATTTATGGCCCAAAATAAAGTTATATTATAACTTGTGATAGGAAACAACAAGACTTAACTTAGTTTTAATTATACTTTAATTTATTAAAGTTTTAAAAAAATTATTAATTTAATCAATATCAATGTTTTGAAATATACTTTTACTTAAATTAAATTTTTACTTAGCTTAGGCCATAAAAATTCATCTCACAACATTTATGGCCCAAAAGTTAAAATATATTTATTAGGAATTTATACTTTTGCTGAAATAAAAATTTACTTAGCTTAGGCCATATATTTCATCTCACAACATTTATGGCCCAAAATAAAGTTATATTATAACTTGTGATAGGAAACAACAAGACTTAACTTAGTTTTAATTATACTTTAATTTATTAAAGTTTTAAAAAAATTATTAATTTAATCAGTATCAATATTTTGAAATATACTTTTACTTAAATTAAATTTTTACTTAGCTTAGGCCATAAAAATTCATCTCACAACATTTATGGCCCAAAAGTTAAAATATATTTATTAGGAATTTATACTTTTGCTGAAATAAAAATTTACTTAGCTTAGGCCATATATTTCATCTCACAACATTTATGGCCCAAAATAAAGTTATATTATAACTTGTGATAGGAAACAACATGACTTAACTTAGTTTTAATTATACTTTAATTTATTAAAGTTTTAAAAAAATTATTAATTTAAACAGTATCAATATTTTGAAATATACTTTTACTTAAATATAATTTTTACTTAGCTTAGGCCATAAAATTTTATCTCACAATATAATTTTACTTGAATTTAATTTTTACTTAGCTTAGGCCATAAAAATTAATTTTGCATATACTAATTAATTGATTTGTATCGAAGGTAAAATGATATATATAAATTTGGGTATTTCTTATTTCCCAAATTAACTGTAGAGAAAAATACTATATCGAAAATGATTCTTCAAATCATAAACTTATTGTTCAAAAAAAAATTTTCAGATATATTAACTTATTGTACTGTGCCGATTTGCAAACAAAAAACGGTATAAATCAGAATTTATTTTTGTATCGCATTTACTTCTGTTTCTGTTGCTTAAGAAAATCATGTTTACTTATAATGAATTTTAACCAATACAAATTGTTTTATGCAAATAAAGCCAAAATTTCTAAAAATCCAAAAATTTTCAAGCTCAATTAAATCCATTTATGTCAGGTTTTTTGGGCTCTCTGACACAGTGAAGCATATTGATTTAAGTTTTTAATTGTTTCAAACGTTTTTCGGCATCAAACAACGGAAAATTTGAAGAAAAAAAAAATCGGAAATTTTTCCATATACCCCTTTTGATTTTTGCAAAATAAAAGTTGTCAAAAAAATCCAGTTCACCCATTTCAATAGCATACTTATTTTATTAGAAAACTTGGTTTATAATGAATTTTAACCAATTCAAATTGTTTTGTGCAAATAAAGCCAAAATTTCTGAAACTCCAAAAATTTTCAAACTTACTTAAATCCATTTATGCTAGGTTTTTTGAGCTTCTGACCTGATAAACCATATTGATTTAAGTTTTTAACTGTTTCAAACCTTTTTCGGTATCAAACAACGAAAAATTTGAAGAAAAAAAATCTGACAATTTTCCATATTACCCTTTCGATTTTTGGAAAAATAAAAATTGTTAAGAAATCCAGGTCCATCAAAATTATTTTTGTTAGAAAACTTGGTTTATAAAGAATTTTAACTGATTCAAATGGCTTTTTGGAATAAAGCCAAAATTTCTAAAAATCCAATCAAAAACCTACTTAAATCCATTAATATCAGATTATTTTGATTCCACTGACTCAATGAACTATATACCAAATGAAATATTTAGGTTTTTAACTGTTTTAAACCTTTTTCAGTGCAAAAAACCGAAAAAAATGAAAATACTATAGAATGAAATTTTTCGTTTTTTTCGCGTTTTTTCATACAATATAGGATAGCCGAGATCCATTTTACTCAATAGTGAAATTTATGATGAGGTTCTTTCATATAGTCAACATGTATTTTACTCTATACCCCTCACTAACAATTTTTTTCTTTTAAGTTGTTAGCTTTTAACTAAGGGATTCAAAAATATAATTCAGTCCGGCTTTAAGTATATTTATTGTGTTTATTAATGTTCTGCCGTTTAAAATGGTGTAATAGCTGATTGGAACTCCAGAACATTGATCGTAAGAAGAAACACAACACGAGTCATGCTTGATACTTAAGTAATACATGAAACTACAAATATAAAGCCGAGCTGAAATATATTTTTGAATGCTTTAATTATAAACTAAAAACTTAGAGACACTCTACTTAAAGACAAAAACTCTTAATTTATTTATTTATTTTCTTTAAATAATGACACAACCATCTCTTTTTTTTATATGCCTAGGATGCATCTGCCAGTTATAGTTAAAAAAGACACATACAAAAATAAATAAATAAATGAACAATTTTTTTCTTTTAAATTTGAGTTTTTAATTGTGGCTTTCAAACTTATAATTAAGTTTGGCTTTATATTTACATTCTCATGTATTACTTAAGTATCATGAAATCCATTGCTGGAGCAGTGTTTTTTCTTGCGATGAATGTTCTGCAGTTTAAAAACTCATTAATTGCAGGAAACAATTAATCAATATCTAAGACTGACAAGAATCATATGTTGTAATATCTTATAGACAGACAAGAAACATTTGGTGTAATAGCTAATTCCTTTTGAACTCCAGAACATTGATTGTAAGAACAAACACATGGATTTCTTGATACTTAGGTAATACATGAGACTGCGAATATGACGAACTGAATTATATTTTTGAATCCCTTATGTTAAATAATACACTACATTAAAAGATAATAATCATAATAATATACATAAGTTAATAATATATAAGTATGCGTGCGTGTGTGCACAGAGTGTAAGCGCGTGCCTTTAGAAGCGGCGTTGAGTGCCGGTCCAGTCTTAGGACAATAGTCCAAGTAGCAACACGTGATTTTTTATAATAAAGTTTATTAGATATTCATGCTACTTAAATTAAAGTATTTTTTTATTAAGTTATTACATTTAACCATCACCAAAATCCTAATTATTCACCATTATACAGTCCACTATCCAACATTATGGTCCATCAGCCGTCTACATTATTATAATAATAAATGTTAAAATAAAAGAACTCAGTGATTTCATCGACCGCATGGCGGCATAATAATTTAGTGTTTTATTGAAGATTTTTCAAGAAGATTTTTCAACGGCCATGTGGCGGCTAAATAAATTATATTGAAGACTAGAATATTTTTTTTGAATGATCACAGTTATTATTTTCAACAAGAAAAGTTAAAAAAAAAAAAAAAAGTTATAAAATTTTAAAGTTTAAAAAAAAAGTTTTGAGGTGATATACAAAAGCACGTGAATGAAATTTCAACGGCATCATCAACGTAAAAAATTCAAAAAGTTAAAGTTAATAAATTGAGTGAAGTGAAAAAACATGTGCACGGTTTTACCGGCATAATCACCTCAAGGCCATCATACAATTTTTTTTTTTATATTATAATCACATGCTTACGCAGTGATTAATTTTGTGATTATTTTGGTGATGTGACTGTAAAATGTAAAAAAAATTATTTCAAATTAACTGAAGTTAAAAAGTTTTAAAGTTTAATTAGTTTAATTGTCCTAAGACAAAAAGTTTAAAATTTTTTTATTAATAAAAATTGTGTTGTATAAATCAAAAATTATTAAAAAATTTTTAATTAAAAGTTATAATAATATAATTATCATCAACAATAAAATAAAGAAAACTTCAAAAAATTAAAAAAAAAAAAAAGAAAGGACTCCATTTTATTTTTCAATTATTTGCTATGACGTCATCGAGAAGAAAGGAAACGGAAGCATAAATTTTTAATTGATTTACATCGTTACTGAAAAGGGCCCGCGCAGGTGAAAATCAGCTGTTTAATTTCAAGTTCAAAGAAGTTTGGCGCGCGCAACTTATTCTAATTCTTGCTGTCTGCTTTCTTCTCCTTCTTGCTGCGCTGTTTATTCTATATGGGAGAGTCCATGCACCAAGTTCAAGGTTTTTTCTTTCCTTTTTAATTATTTTTAATATTTTGTATTTAACAAATTTTTTCTTTTTTCTTATTCTAATGATTTAATTTTAAAAGAGTTAATTTTATTTAAAAAAAAAAAAAAATTTAAGTTAAAAATTTATTATATCAAGTTAAAAATATTATTTCATGTATTATAAAAAAAAAAGTTATATTTTTTCATGTATAATAATAATATGTTGTAAATACTCCAAGGCACCGCGGTATGAATTTTTTTTTTTTTGTGTGTGTAATTGAGCTTTTTAATATTAACAAAATTATAAATTATTTTAAAATTTTATTTTACCTTGATAAAAAATTGATTTATATAAAAAAAATCTTAAGATCTCCTTTGCAATTATATCTTTATTATTAAAATTAATTTTTTATTTATTATTGATATCAATAATTTCTTATGTATATAGGTAAGTTAATAATTGGCTTGTTTATGGTTATTTTAGTTTTTTATTTAGTATCATTATACTTAATATTTTTTTCAGAATTAATTGATATTTTTATAGGGTATTTTTTAATAAACAATAACCTGGGCAAGTTTCTACTATCTTTTAGATAATCGGTTACTTAGTTAGTTATAATTTTTTTTTCTCTTTCTCTAATTAGTTATTAGTTACTTTTTAGTTTTGAAGTTTCAGGAATTATTATTAATTTATTTAAAATAAGTTTTTATTTATGCAATTTAAATTTTACCTTTTAAAGAAATTAAAAGTTGGTGAAATTTGTTGCATGAGTTGGAGGTCCCATTGAGTTTCCTTTCTGAAGAAAAAGTTAATTACTAGTTTTCTTTTTTTAGTTAAAAATAATTGTAGTTAGTTTATTTTATTTTCTTTCTTTTCAGAAGGGCCTCGATGAGAAAATCTTTTTTTGGGATTGTTCTCACGGGAACTCTTGCACATTTATATGTAGCACAGTTTTTTAATAATTCCATAAAAAGTTGACTAGTTAATTTGTGCAACATTTTTTCATTGAATTTTTTTTTTCTTTTCTTTGAAATAATTGCATATTTTCTGCTACAAATATTTTCTCCTTTTTCCATATACATTAGTTAAAATGGCCAAATCTTTAATTTCAGAGCAAATTTCTATTTCGCAACGTATTGCTAATTCATATAACAATTTTGTTCGGGATGGCAATGAGAGCATATACAATGCTTCCACGCGTTTAGAAAACTTGAATGACATGTGGTATCATTATGAGGAAAACCATTACAAAATTATAAATATCGCTAATTCAGATAAATCTAATTATATAAAAAATAATACTTTTATTACAGTTGAACAAGATTATTTGAAAAATAAATGTCAATTTAATGAATTTATTGCAACCCATAATCCTCAAAATGATAACTCACATAGATCTTCACGTTTTACCACTGAAAATAATTTGGAAAAATTGGAAAGAATCCCTATCCCAAAATTTAACGGTAGTTTTACGGAATGGGAAAATTTCCGAGATATGTTTAAATCTCTAGTTATTAATAAAAGTTATTCTGATGTTTTTAAGTTATATTATTTGAAATCCAGTTTACAGGGTGAAGCCCTTCAATTAGTTAATTCTTATAGCATTACGAATAATAATTTTTCATTCGTTTGGGAAAAATTAGTTGATAAATTTGAAAATAAGAGGAGATTAGTTAATTCACATTTAGCTTCGTTTTTTAGTTTAAAACCTATGAAAAAAGAGTCCTCTGCAGAACTAAAAAGAATTCTCAACGGTATTACAGCTCCAATACAAGCTTTAGAAGCTTTAAAGAGAAATACCAAGTATTGGGATGACATGTTAGTTTTTCATTCCATTTCTCTTTTTGATTTAGATACCCGTAAACAATGGGAAAAATTCGTTGGAAATTTAAGAAATTGTAAAGAACCTCCATTATTTTCAGATTTAATCAAATTTATGGAAAGTCAAGTAGTTGTATTGGAATCAATTGAAGATAATATAAAAAGTAGTAATAATAGTTTGAGTTTTCCTAATAATAAGTTTAATAAATCTTCAATAAATTCTAATTCAAATAGCAAAAGTTCTAACATTGATAAATCAAAATGTATAATCTGCAGTAAAGAACATTTTTTTTCTTTCTGTCCCAGTTATTTAGATAAGACCCCTAACGAAAGAAAGCAGTTCATTGTAAGTAAACATAGGTGCTTTAATTGCTTAGGTCAACATATGCTACCTGAATGCAAATCTGAAAGAACCTGTAAATTTTGTAATGAAAAACACCATTTTACTATTCACATTCAGAATCAGCTAAGTTCAGTTAATAAAGAACAAAAATCTGGTACAGTTCATATAAAAAATTCTCATTTAACAACTGATTCTGTTTCTGAAAATGAAAGTGGTGCCTCAAATGTTACTTATAACCAAGAAACTACTGAAAATTTTGAAACTACTCAATTTTCAAATATAAGTTCTTTTTCTAATTCAGCTTTATTAAATAGAAACCCTGAATTGGAAAAAATAGTTAATATGCCTGATTTATCAACAACGTGTCCCGTATCTCCTTTTTCTAGCCCAGTTTTGTTAGCTACAGCTTATGTAAGAGTTTGGGCAAATAATGATAAATTCATCACAGTTACTGCCTTGATAGATCAGTGTTCTCAGTCTTCCTTTGTATCTGAGTATGTTTGTCAACAATTAAGTTTAGATCGAAAATCAATTGAAATTCCGGTTTCTGGTGTAGGTGGCAAAGTTAATTACACTTGCAAAAGTTATGTTAATTTTAAAATCAGTTCTACATTTGATAACAAATTTTTTGATGTTAATGCTTTAATTTTACCTAAAGTTTCAAATTATGCTCCTAATATTAAACAAAAATTAAATTATGAGCATTTAAAAAATCTCAATTTAGCTGATCCTTATTTTTATAAAAACAAAAGAGTAGATATTTTATTAAGTACAACTATATATTCTCAAATCGTTCAAGGAGATCCTATTAAAGGTCAAATTGATGAGCCTATTGCTCAAAATACTTCTTTAGGTTACATTGTATCAGGTGATACTAAAGTTCATAATCCCATTCATAAAGTTTCAGCTCTTCATATAGCTGAAGAAGAAAAAATTGATTTATTACTCAAATCCTTTTGGGAACAAGAAGAATTTCATCAAAAGAAATTTCTTACAAAAGAAGAACTAGCTAATGAACAGTTCTTTAAAAATACTCATTCTAGACTTCCTTCAGGTCGTTTCGTAGTTAGATTACCAATTTTTGTTGATAGAGAAAAACTTAGTTTTCCTGGTTCCTTTAATAAAGCCAAAATCATGTTTCTAACTCTTGAAAGAAAATTTGAAAAAAGTCCCAAATTAAAGGAAATGAATTCTGATTTCTTTCAGGATTATATTGACAAAGGTCACATGAGAGAAGCAAAAGATTTTGAAATTCGTAAAATTAAATATTTTATTCCACATTTTGGGATTCTAAGAGAAGATCATCTAACAACAAAATTTAGATCGGTTTTCAATGGTTCAGCAGAAGCAGAAAACGGTTTATCTATTAATAATGTTTGTTACACAGGTGAAAATTTATTAGCGGATTTATCGGGACTTATATTATCATGGCGAAAATATAAATATGTTTTTATTTCCGATATCAAACAGATGTTTCGTCAAATTAGAGTTCACGTTGACGATCAATACTTTCAAGCAATTTTGTGGCGTTTCGATAAATCTCAACCAATGAAAGTTTATTTATTAGAAACCGTAACTTACGGTTTAGTTTCAAGTCCATATTTGGCAATTCGATGTTTGAGACAACTGGCAGAAGACGAACGTTTGAAATTTCCCCTTGGTGCTAGTGTTTTAGATAGCGAGGTTTATATGGATGATACCATTTCAGGTGGTTATACTTTAGACGAGACTATTAAAAAATTAAAACAATTAAGGGAAATCTGCAAATTAGGAGGTTTCGAATTACATAAATTCTTGTCAAATGAAAATAAAATTCTAGAAGAAATTGATATTTGTGATAGAGCAGATAAGTCAGGAACAGATTTCAACAACAATTTTAGTTTAGGAGTATTAGGTTTACAATGGTGTCCCAAAGACGACTATTTTTTCTTCAAAATAAATCTTGTTGATTTCTCAATTTTCAAAAAAACCATAGGTAAACGCGTAATACTATCTAATATCTCAAAAATTTTCGATCCTCTTGGCTGGCTATCTCCTGTTATAGTTTCAGCAAAAATGCTTATGCAAAAACTCTGGGTACGTAAAGTAGAATGGGACTGTGTTATTCCTAATGATCTTCTAAATGAATGGTTACAATGGTATAATAATTTACAATGCCTCGATACTTTAAAATTTAATCGCTGGTTGAATTTTCATCCCGGAGATGAAATAGTTGAGATACATGGTTTTGCTGATGCATCTAAATTTGCATACGCTGCAGTAGTTTATTTAAGAGTTGTGAAAGATGGAAAGGCTTTTATATCCTTACTTCAAGCAAAAACTAAAGTCTCACCAATTAAAAAGATTTTAACAATTCCCAAATTAGAACTTATGGCAGTAGTCTTGTTATCAAAACTAGTTAATCAAATAATTGACGAAATTAAATTAACTAATTATACTTGTCATTTATGGAGTGATTCAAAAGACGTTTTGTATTGGCTCAAAGAGCACCCATCTAAATGGACTACCTTCATAGCCAATCAATGTTCAAAAATTCATGATTTAGTTCCAAAAGCCCAGTGGAGACATGTTAGATCAGCTGAAAACCCTGCTGATTGCGCATCTCGTGGTTTAAAGTCTAATGATTTTTTAAATTTTGATTTGTGGTTTAAAGGTCCAAAGTGGTTATCTGAATCTTCAGAAGCTTTTCAGATAATATCTGAACCCAATAATGTTGAAATAGGTTCTTTCTTATCCACCTTGTATTGTCATGAGATTGATATTGTAAATAAATTTAATCAATGGGAAATAATAAATAAATTTTCCAGTTTAAATAAATTAGTTATCGTTTCAGGTTATGTTATAAGGTTCATATATAATTTATTAATAAAAATCAAATCTCCATTGCTTAACAAATCAAAATTGTTTTCTAACACATGGTTTCATGAAAATTCTAATCCTACTGAAGAATATAATTATATTGAAGTAAACTCCATAAAAATTAGATCTTTGAGCATTTTTGAGTTAATAAGGTCCAAACTTACTCTTATTTATTTAGAACAACATTTTTATTTTTTCAAACAAATACATCAATTGCGTAAAAGTAATCAATTAAAAAGAAGTGATAATCTTTTAAAACTTGATCCATTTTTTAGGGACAATCTTTTAAGAGTAGGTGGTCGTTTATGCAATGCATTGATAGGTTTCGAAGAAATGCATCCTTTCATACTCCCATACACATCAAATTTGTCCCTATTAATTACTCGTTATGTTCACTGTATTGAAACTATTCATGGTGGTATAAAACTTACCCTCTCCACCATAAGACAACAATATTGGATTGTTAATGGACGTAACTTGGTAAAAAAAGTAATAAGAAATTGTACTACTTGCATTAGGTATAGGGGTAGTACTTTATATCAAAAGATGGGCAATTTACCATCTGTTAGATTTAATTCAAATACTGATGCCTTTACTTATACAGGAATAGATTATGCAGGACCATTCAATATCAAAGCCTCTAAGTTTAGAGGTATAAAGACTTACAAAGCGTATATAGCTATATTTGTGTGTCTCGTTACAAAAGCTGTACACATAGAATTAGTAGAAAGTTACGATAGTTCAGATTTTTTGGCTGCCTTTAGACGATTTATTTCAGTTAGAGGTGAATGTCGTGAAATTTATAGTGACAATGGTACAACTTTTGTCGGTGCTTCCAAAGAAATTTCTGATTTATTTACTAAAGGTTCTGACCATTTAAAAGAAATTATTTATTCTTTAAAGTTTGAAAATGTAAAATGGCATTTTATTCCACCCTCTGCTCCAAATTTTGGTGGCATATGGGAAGCTGCCGTTAAATCGGCTAAACTTCATTTAAAGAAAGTATTAGGGGAACAAATTCTTACCTTTAGTCATTTTTACACCTTACTAAAACAAGTAGAGGCCTGTATGAATTCGCGCCCTCTCCTACCTTTAAATGACGATATCGGTGACCTGGAGATATTAACTCCTTTTCAATTAATTGCAAAATCAAAAAAACCAGCTCATATTTTACCTGAACCTAATCACTTAAATTCTAAACCCCCGTTATTGATTTGGCGAAAAATTCAATATTTTTTGCAACAGTGGTGGAATAGGTGGTTGCATGAGTATTTGCAATCATTGCAAACTCGTAATAAATGGAATTTTGCTCAAAATAATTTAAACATTGGAGATATTGTACTAATTTTTGACAATAATCTCCCACCGGCTAAATGGCCTTTTGCAAAGGTTATAGAAATTTGCCAAGGCAATGATGGTTTGGTAAGAGTTGTTAAATTAAAAACGGCAACAACTGAATTAACTAGACCAATAAACAAGCTAATTTTGCTTTCCAAAAATAAATGAAATAGCAAAAGTATAAATATTATATTATAATAAAACTGTAAATATTAAAAAAAAAATGTATATAATTAATTTTGTTTTGAATGAATGCATGTATGTGTGAAATTTTTTTAATGTAATTTTACGTAAAAATCAATGTATATTAAAAGAAAAATTGTATTGTAATTTATTTATTTATTTTGTAAAATATTATGGGTTTAAATTTAAAATTTTATTTTAATTAATTTTCTATTAAATAATACAAATTATTTTAAATATGTACATAAAATTACTAAATTTTTTCTTATTAATTTATTTTCTATGTAAATAAATTAAAAGGGGGGAGAATGTTAAATAATACACTACATTAAAAGATAATAATCATAATAATATACATAAGTTAATAATATATAAGTATGCGTGCGTGTGTGCACAGAGTGTAAGCGCGTGCCTTTAGAAGCGGCGTTGAGTGCCGGTCCAGTCTTAGGACAATAGTCCAAGTAGCAACACGTGATTTTTTATAATAAAGTTTATTAGATATTCATGCTACTTAAATTAAAGTATTTTTTTATTAAGTTATTACATTTAACGATCACCAAAATCCTAATTATTCACCATTATACAGTCCACTATCCAACACCTTAGTTAAAATTTTAAAACTTATAAGAAAAAATTGTTTATTTTATTTTTTTATGTATTTTTGTCTACTTTAATAGAAAGATGTATGCCAGACATATAAAAAAAAAAGAGATAGCTTTTTTATTATTTAAAAAAAAAAATGAATGAATGCGAATAATATTTTTGATTCAAGTTTTACTTAACTATCAAGAAATCCATTACTGGAGTAGTCGCTTTGTTCTTACGATCAATGTTCTGGTTTCAAAAGGAATCAGCTATTACACCATATGATTCTTGTCAATCATAGATCTTGATTACTTGTTTTCTGCAATTAATGAGTTCTTAAACTGCAGAACATTCATCGTAAGAATGAACACTGCTCCAGCAATGGATTTCTTGAAACTTAAGTAATACATGAGAATGTTAATATAAAGCCGAACTATATTATATGCTTGAAAGCCTAAATTAAAAACTCTAACCTAAAAGAAAAAATTTTTCATTCATTTTTTTATTTTATTTATGTGCTTTTTTCTGCTATAACTGACAGATGCATGCTGGACACATATAAAAAAAAGAGATGGTTATTTAGCTATTATACACCAAATGTTTCTTGTCTGTCTAAGATACTTATTACTTATTTTGCTGCAATTAATGAGTTTTTAAACTGCAGAACATTCATTGTAAGAACAAACACAACACGAGTCATGGATTTTTTGATACATATGAGACTGTAAATGTAAAGCCGAACTGAATTATATTTTTGAAACCCTTAGTTAAAAGCTAAAAACTTAAAAGAAAAAAATTGTTCATTTAATTATTTACTTTTTTTATTTATTGCTGACTGATTTGCATGCTAGACATATACCTAAAAAAAAAGAGATAGTTATTTCATCATTTAAAAAATAAAAATATTACTTAACGATCAAGAAATCCATTACTGGAGTAGTCTTTGTTCTTACGATCAATGTTCAAAAGGAATTAGCTATTATACGATATGAGTCTTGTTAACCTTATAGATATTGATTACTTGTTTTCTGCAATTAATGAGTTTTTAAACTTTTTAAACATTCATCATAAGAATAAACCATTATCAATGGAATAAACACTGCTCCAGCAATGGATTTTCATGATACTTAGGTTATATTTTTGAATCCTTTATAGTTGAATTTCTTTTTATTTATACGATAACGATACCAGTGCAGAAGTAAATATAATAATTTTTATATCCATAACATATCCATAACATATCCATAATAGGGCCTAATCCATAACAATACTCCATTAACCTTTTAATAATAAAAATATTACTCCATAACATTTATTTATGTACGTTACGAGCGCAGAAGTAGTGTATAGTATATTTTTTCGATATATATTCGAGAGAATTCCGACTTATTCGAGACAATTCCGACTTTCGAGTATTTTTGCTCGAATTTCGATTATCAATGAGAGAGAAAGAGTATTTTCGCGTATATTAGTGTGTTTCTAACTTAACTTAGAAACGGCGCCATAAATGGCGCAGTAATATTTTTTTTAAGTAATAGATTCTTTTTTTGGATTTATAGCTATAATATTTTGTATATGAACATTGAAGTTTAAGTTTTCATCAAAGTAAATTCCTAGATCTTTAATCAGGTTTACTTGTGCAATGATTTTCTTGCCAATATTGTATTGAATATTTTTACATTTTTTAGAATTTTTAGTTTCATAAATCATAATTTTACATTTAGAAAGATTCGATGACAAACTGTTTAGATAATTCCACTTATGTAACTTTTTTATGTATTTTTTAAAGTTAACTATCATTTTTAATCTCTTTAAATATTTTAAGATCATCAACATGTAATAAAATATTTGATTTACTTATACAAAATTTTAAGTCATTAATATAAATTATATATAAAAGTGGACCTAAATTAGATCCCAGAGGGACACCAGAAAGCTTTAAGAAGTTGGCCCGATATTTGCAAATTTTGTAACCAATCGATTGCGCGTAATTAGCCCTTTAATTTGGTATGGTCAAAAGGTTTGCGCGTCCCCTAATTAATTAGTAAATCAAAAAAAACTTGAGGGGGATAGTTTTCATCCCCCAAAAACTTTAAATCGATTTTGTAAAAAAACTATTTATTAAAAAAAAAAAAAAATTGTAAGACTTTACCTAATATATTTGGGAAAAATTTTCAATAATATGATTGATTGCAGCAGCATTGTGAATGGAATGAATCTAAATGCTCCTATGAGGTTACTAAGGGGACTTAGTTATTCATTTAAGTTACTTTACCCTACTGATCCTTATTCCTTCAAGTCAGTCACAACAAGAATATGTAACTTATATAATCTTAATAATTCTCTTTTTGATTTGTTTTCTGATAGAATGGGTACGATTAGAAGGTTGTCATGTAAGTTACTGGAGTACAATTAGCTTTACTAACTTTGTACTCTGGTGAAATTTGTACTGAATTTATTATTAAGGTAGAAAGAGAGATTAAATTCCTGCATTAATTTAGTTAATTGTATATTTTCTTATTTCTTTAAAAATTTTTTTCTTTCTCCTTTTAAAATTAAACTCTTATAAAAAATTTTTTTTTTCTCATATAAACTACTCTACTGAAAATTGTTATATGATTTTCTATATTTATATAATATTATAAATTATTTGTATTTGAAGGATTTTATCCTGTATATATTATAAATAAATAAATAAATAAATAAATAAATAAAAATTATTACCAATCGTTTGCGCGTCGTTTGCGCTTTTATCCCCCCTAATCGGTTTTTAAAAATAATAATTATTTAATTAATTAAATAAATAAATTATTATTTTCATTCAAACTCTGAAAAAAAATAAAAACCACGGTAATGACGCATGCGCCTTGGCATTGATTCGATAATCACCTGTTACCCTGTCAGGCATGCAGAAAAATAACTGATGTTCTATTAATTTAATAAATTAATTATTATTTTAATTTTGACAATATTTACAGTATTTATTATTATTTGCAGAATTTCAGTGGATAAAAATTATTAACAAGAAATAAATATTATGTTATTTTCAGTGTTTAATTTGTAATAAGTGGGCAAAGTTTATTTATTCAGTGAATAACCAAATTAAAGTTTACATTAAATTTTTATTTTAATAAAAATTATTATCTTAATAAAATTATAAGCAACAAATTTTTTTTAGAAATTAATAAGTTTTTGAATATGAATGTGACTAAATTCTTATTAATTTAACTGATGCTCATCCAAATATCGCTTTGTATAAAAAATTTTGGAACTTGAGATCTTATTAATAATTGTTGCCTACAAACTATCATTTTAGAATGAATTACGAGAACGATTAAGGTTCGTTTGACAGGCAGCCGGGCTAAAAAAAATTCAAAGAACTTATTAATAATTGTTGCCTACAAACTATCATTTTAGAATGAATTACGAGAACGATTAAGGTTCGTTTGACAGGCAGCCGGGCTAAAAAAAATTCAAAGTTTGCAGATGTTTTTTTATTTTATGCACAGATTTTTTTTTAATATAAAAATATTTACTTATTTACTTATACAAAATTTATAAAAATTAAAAATTGTAAATGATCAGCAGGTATATCAGCAGAAATTTGGAGTTGTAATGGTGTAATTTTTGTGAAGTGATCAGTCGCATGCTTCAAGTGATATGCATATTTCTCAGCAAGAATTTTTATTCATTATGGGCAAAAACTAAAAAGCATTTAAAAAAATTCCATATAAATTAATACTTCTTTGAATTCAGAAGTCCATACATGATTATTTTTATTTGCTGGAAGGCCAATCATTAAAGCGCAAGCCATCTTTTAAGTAAGATTTATGATTTACACAGAAAACTTAAACTTACAACACTTATATATTTTGGTAATATATACTCAATCAATGGTAACTTTAGTGCAGTATTATTTAATATTTGCATCTTTGAGGTCAATATAATAAGTTTAACTCGCATGGGATATGATTAATTTAACCAGTACATCCAATTTCAACAACGAACACTGGATATTTTAAGTGATTCGATAAACAATATCTTGATTCCAAACCTATGAGCAGAAACATAAATATTTGCACTTAAAAAATTGTTTCTTGTACAGTAACAAAATCTCATCTTAAAATATTAAATCTTATTCAGCTGGTATTTGATTTATCAATATTAAAACTAGGGATACCTTATGCTGGAACGATTGGCCAACCAATAGACAAGAATAATTATGATTTAGACTTTTGAATCTCTAAATTGAATTGAAATTTTATTTAGATTTACTAATACTCTAGTATTAATAAATTTATCAGCATTTGATTGTCTTTAATATTTGGGTTCTCAAGCTTTCCATAACTTTGATGTTCTCTCGGATGCTCTATTTTTATTCAATATACAATTTAAATCTGCTCATTCTTTTAGAAAAGATAAATAATTTCAAAAATTTTTTTATTGCTTTATTTATTAGATCTGTTGCATAAATTTTTGATAATTAAATTTTGTCTCAAAATTTTTGCCATTAAGGTGGCTCTTTCATGAGCACTGGGTGAAGCATAGCTTTTTTTAAAAACTGAGATATTTAACCATACATTTAACCAGATATTTAGCTATATTCATTTATAAAAATTTGTCTATGAAAGACTTCACTTATTATGCGTGTTTCTGTACAAGAAATTGAAAAAAAAGTTCAAAATGATTATTTGTTTAAATTTATACACATATTAAAAATTTGGCTTGTAAGCAAATCGTAAATCCAATAATAGTTGTTCTAAATTTTATATTTTCTTTTTTGACCCCTTTAATATCTAATTTTTTTCTTATAAAGAAAAAGATCAATTTTTAGTTGTTTATAGGTAGGGGTCTGGATTAAAGGAAAAGAGTCAAAGGGGATTTATAATAATTTCGATTTACTGACTTAAAATCCTATTTTGTTACTGTATATCTAATGTAATAAAAAATCTTATAGCGGGTTTGCTTAGGTACACAAGCAACTTGAATTGAATATGTTTATGTTTACTCATTACTTATTTATTACTCTAGCTTCCTAAAGTGCCTGTAAGTCCCCCAAAACTTGACTATTCTAAATCCCTAAACACAGATTATTCTATGTCTCTAAATCCGGAGTAGACCTTCACCGAGGTAACGAGGTGGCCTCGCTTTGAGCAAGGCGAGGCGAGGCGAGCCCGAGGCGAGATCGAGGCGAGATCGGAAAATTGAAATTCTCGTTATACCGAGGCGAGGCCGAGACTGTCTTTTTGTAAACCTCGGACTCGCCTCGACTCGCCTCGCCTCGCCTCGTTCTGCCTCGCAAAAAATTTAAAATATTTCGCCAATCACATTTATACTAGCAGAAAAAGAATTTCACGCGTTGATTGTGTAAACCGTTAAAAATTATTTATATTAATTAAAAGTTATTTATTAGTTATTAAAAACTACAAGATGGAATAGCAGTCTTCAAATGTTGGAAGTTTTTGAGAATTTAAAAGCTCCCATAAAATCGTTATGTGATAATAACCTACAAATGAGAGAGCTTAGACTACTTGACATTGAATGGGATGCTTAGATATCGTTATATAATATTTACAAATTTTTAAACATGTATCAGATCTTTTATCAGCTGAAAAGTACCCCACGCTTCCCACTGCAGTTTTAGCATTCAACATTTTACTTGATAAAGTCTAAAAGATTACGTCTGATAAAAAAAAAAAAATGCTCGATCGCGATTAGATGGAATTTTAATAGAAGCTTTTCAGAAAGGTCAAACTAAACTTTTAAAGCACTTTAGACAATGTAATTGGTTCTACAGTGCTTCCCTTATTTTAGACCCAAGACATAAAAAAAAATTTGCTAAAACTTCTTGGGGACAAGAATTAGAGAAAGAAAGTTTCAAATGTTTTAAAAAAATATACAAATATTATACGTTTAAGCAATGCAAAGATGTGAAAAATGAAACCCCAAAAAAGGAAGTTAATAATAATAAGTTTCTGGATTTTTCAGTTATTTTTGATGAAGATGAGGAACAAAACTGGGAAGAAGAGTTAAGCAACTATTTAGATGCACTATGTGCTCGTGAATATACAAATATATTAGATTGGTGGAGAGAGCACGAGGATTTTTACCCAATTTTATCAAAAATAGCCAGAGACAAGCTGTCGATCATGGCCACGTCAGTTCCCGTAGAACGCTCGTTTTCAGATGCTTCTTTGATTGATCAGCCTAAGAGACGATCATTGAAAAATGATGCTCTAACGGCATTACTACGTATAAGTGCTTGGGTGAAATCGGATTTAGTATCTGAAATATGTGGCTTCGATAACGATTATTTACTGCAATCTGTATAAAATATTTTTTTTAAAAAATAAACATGAATTTAGATTTAAATTAGAATTTTAATTGTTTTTTGTCTTATCAAACCTCGGGCGAGGATCTCGGCCGAGACCGAGGCGAGACCGAGGTAATGATTTTTTGACCTCGGCCGAGTCCGAGGCGAGGCGAGATCCATCTTTCGCCTCGCCTCGGTCTCGGTCATTTATATCAAACCTTGCCTCACCTCGGCCTCGGTGAAGGTCTAATCCGGAGTATTCAAGCCCTTGTATGCCTGACTAAAAACCGATATAATCTTTGATAAAACTTTATTTTGCATAGGTAGCTTCCTGCTGTATAGTCACAATCCACGGAATACGGGAGACAAAAACGATCTCAATATTCAATTTCTCAATCCAAGATATTTTCCGATTTTCCAAGATGGCAGACCATAAAAGTTCATTTTTCAAGTTTTATTGTCCGCCATCTTGGAAAATCGGAAAATATCTTGGGTATAGACTTAGAGCTTATAGACTTAGAATAATATCGATTAGGTACTTATAGAATAATTCAGGTTTAGGGACTTCGAATAATTTTGATTTAGGGACTTGGAATAATTCGGGTTTAGGGACTTAGAATAATTTTGATTTAGAGACCTGGAATAATACGCGTTTAGGGAATCAGAATAGTTTGGGTTTAGAATCTTAACATCTAATAAGGTATAATTACAAATTAGAAAATTAGAAAATTGTATTGTAACGTTACGTAACATTTGCATTATATCTAGCCCTCAGCTGGAAGTAAACATGTTCCATGCATTTAGGTTGTGTTTACACAAACCGGTTATAAGTTTTTGTTCAAATTTTATTTTTTGAGCTAAACTGGATTTTAAATTTAAAAACCTGAAGATGATTTTTTATTCCAAAATAGGTGCATTAAGGCGTGAGAATAATATTAACCTCCGCGGGGCCAAATTTTTCCTTTAAGTGGAAAACTGATTAAAACTTGATTTCAAAAAGGGTACCCTTTTTACCTGATTTTATTAGATTCATTATATATGCAATATGTTGAAGGGAAATACTAACCTCAGGAAAATAATCACCCACAAGCGTACTAAATTTGACAATCGAAAATATTTATTGATTTTTCAGAGTTTTGTAGAATTTATTACAAAGTAAATGAGCAGTGAGACAAACACCCACTCGGGCTAAATGTTATACCCTTGAACGATCATTGTCTCTCGGGAGCTGGCATGATTTATAATCAAAGGACCTGGCGCAAAAACATAGGAAATGTCCGTACGGTGAAAATGGCTGAATTTTTGATATGTTGTTATTCAAGTCATCCTGATTAAATGCTTTCATGAGCACCAAGCTCCAAAATCAATATTTTGGCAACTGCCAAGCTCCAAAGTTCCATGGCTCCAAAATAGCTAAAGTTCTATGACTAAGTTATTAATCTATTATTTACCCCTGGAGATCATTCATGTCCACTAAAATTAATTTAAGCCCTTGCTGTTTATTTCTACATAATGAATTTGCAAAATTAGCCAAATTTTGCGAATAGCTAGCCATCTAAATTAGAGAGTCTGACCAAGTGATTTTTTTTCTTTTTCAGATTGGCCCTTGAGGGGTAGTTTTATGCAAATTAACAGTTAAACTCCTGGCGCTTGCTTAAACTCTCCTCTAAGCTCATTTTTATACCATATAAAAGTGCAACCCCTTTGGTTATTCAGGATTTGGTCAGTTTTTTTATAGCTGATTGTACACTGTAAAAACTCCTCTCGTATTTACTATATCTGATAGCAAATTTACTATCACAATATCACGATAATGAACTTTTAAGAACTTTTTAGAAATTTTAAAAACTTAGAAATTCACAAAAATTTCCAGAAAAAAATCAGAATAATTAATGTTTATTTGCAGTACATGTTTTTTTTAAAATCTTCATCCAAGTATGTAATAAAGATAACCATCGCTAAATTGAAGGGAAAAAAATACCAATAAAAAATGAGTAAATTTAAAATTTTTTATTTAATCTTTTTTATTTGCACAAATTGACATTAAATTTTATTACCATCAAATATTTATACAAAAATAACTCAGTTTTTAAAAAAGACTTTGCTTCACCCAGTGCTCATGAAAGAGCCACCTTAATGGCAAAAACTTTGAGACAAAATTTATGCATCAAATCTATAAAATAAAGCGATAAAAATTTTAAAAAATTATTTATCTTTTCTAAAAGAATGAGCAGATTTAAATTAAATATTGAGTAAAAATAAAGCATCCGAGAGAACATCAAAATTATGGAAAGCTTGAGTGCCCAAATATTAAAGACAATCAAGTGTTGATAAATTTATTATTATTCAGCAACTTATTGCGTATTATTACCAGAAATTAGTAAATCTAAATAAAATTTTCAATTTAATTTAGAGATTCAAAAGTTTAAATCTTGATTATTCTTATCTATTGGTTGGCCAATCATTACAGTGTAAGGTATCCCTAGTTTAAATACTGATAAATCAAATACCAGCCGAATAAGATTTAATATTATGAGATGAAATTTTGTTGCTGTACAAGAAACAATGCCTTAAGTGCTAATATTTATGTTTATGTTTATAAGTTTGGAGTCAAGATATTGAAAAGATTTGTTTATCGAATCACTTAAAATATCCAGTATTCGGTGTTGAAATTGGATGTACTCGTTAAATCATCCCATGCGTTAATCTTATTATATTGACCCCAAAAATGCAAATATTAAATAATACTGCACTAAAGTTACTATTGATTGAGTACACAGCCAGGCTGCTTTGCTTGAAAATTCAAGCAACTGCTTGAATTGCTTGAAATTTCTTGAATTTTCTTGCTTGAAAATTCAAGCAACAAAAAAATTTCAAGCAAAGCAGCCTGGCCGTGTATATATTATCAAAATATATAAGTGTTGTAAGTTTAAGTTTTCTGTGTAAATCATAAATCTTACTTAAAAGATGGCTTGCGCTTTAATGATTGGCCTTCCAACAAATAAAAATAATCATGTATGGACTTCTGAATTCAAAGAAGTATTAATTTATATGGAATTTTTTTAAATGCTTTTTAGTTTTTGCCCATAATGAATAAAAATTCTTGCTGAGAAATGCATATCACTTGAAGCATGCGACTGATCACTTCACAAAAATTACACCATTACAACTCCAAATTTCTGCTGATATACCTGCTGATCATTTACAATTTTTAATTTTTATAAATTTTGTATAAGTAAATAAGTAAATATTTTTATATTAAAAAAAAATCTGTGCATAAAATAAAAAAACATCTGCAAACTTTGAATTTTTTTAGCCCGGCTGCCTGTCAAACGAACCTTAATCGTTCTCGTAATTCATTCTAAAATGATAGTTTGTAGGCAACAATTATTAATAAGAAATAAATATTTGATTCTAAATGTAAATTCATCCATTCAGATAAAAATGATTACATGTAATACTTGATCTCAAAATTTTTTATACAAAGCGATATTTGGATGAGCATCAGTTAAATTAATAAGAATTTAGTCACATTCATATTCAAAAACTTATAAATTTCTAAAAAAAATTTGTTGCTTATAATTTTATTCAGATAATAATTTTTATTAAAATAAAAATTTAATGTAAACTTTAATTTGGTTATTCACTGAATAAATAAACTTTGCCCACACACAAAAAAATCCTGTATTCCTTGAGCCCGAGCCCCTGTGATGTATACTACCAATATTATCGTGCAGCTCCTCAATTATTTCCGGGCTGCTGACGCCCAGAAAAATTCAGAAAATAATATCGAGTTAATTCGTGTAAAATGACGGTAATGTTATAGAGTCAAATTATTTTGATTTTTATATAGTGCGCGCTATTAATTAATATTTTTATATTACACTGCATTTAAAATTGATAAGAAGTCTTATTTAATTTAATTTAAATTACAAAACGAGCGCTTATAACCTAAAAAAGAAATATAATACATATAATATTATATATATATGTATGCAATTTATTATAAAGGTAAATTGTATATATAAAATATAAATACATTTTTGAAACGGGTATAGCAATTATTCAGATAAATTACCATCCTGTAAATTACTATTTAAAAGACACATAAAATTTTCATTAAAAAAATCTGTATTTATCAATTTTAATAAGCATGCTTTAATATAGTAGTATTCACTTCAGTTTTGGAGTTTGTAAATACTATTTTTTTACTCGCGAATATAGGTTCAAAAATCTATTCTATTGCATTGAATCTTTTATTAATCTAAACAATATATCTCATTATCACGATGGAACTCATTATTTACTCCATTATCTATAATTGCAAATAAAAAAAATAGTACATAATATACACCAACAAATAAATATTATTACAAAGTGCGTGCCGGGCGCACGGTACGTTATACTACCGTGCTCTCGTATGATCATGCGCATTACCTCTTTAATATTCCGGGCTCTGGCAGCCCGGAAACCGTGCATTTTTCTTACGGCAAGAAGGTTCACGAGGTCTGAAATCACATGCAACAAAAGCATTGTAATCTGTGGAGCAGTAACCCAGCTTCGGGCTGACGCCGCACGGGATTTTTTTGTGTGCAGTTTAAAAAATTACACTTATGTTTAATTTATATTATGTTTTCAGAACGTTAAAATGAAAAATATGAACAATAGGGTCAATAAAACAACCATAATTACTTTTTAATTCTGTACTCTTTAGTATTTTTGGTTCTTTACGATATCGAACAAAAGCATTGTAATTTGTGGAGCAGCAACCCAGCTTCGGGCTGACGCCGCACGGGATTTTTTTGTGTGCACTTATTACAAATTAAACACTGAAAATAACATAATATTTATTTCTTGTTAATAATTTTTATCCACTGAAATTCTGCAAATATTAATAAATACTGTAAATATTGTCAAAATTAAAATAATAATTAATTTATTAAATTAATAGAACATCAGTTATTTTTCTGCATGCCTGACAGGGTAACAGCTGATTATCGAATCAATGCCAAGGCGCATGCGTCATTACCGTGGTTTTTATTTTTTTTCCGAGTTTGAATGAAAATAATAATTTATTTATTTAATTAATTAAATAATTATTATTTTTAAAAACCGATTAGGGGGGATAAAAGCGCAAACGACGCGCAAACGATTGGTAATAATTTTTTTTTTTTTTAATAAATAGTTTTTTTACAAAATCGATTTAAAGTTTTTGGGGGATGAAAACTATCCCCCTCAAGTTTTTTTTGATTTACTAATTAATTAGGGGACGCGCAAACCTTTTGACCATACCAAATTAAAGGGCTAATTACGCGCAATCGATTGGTTACAAAATTTGCAAATATCGGGCCAACTACTTAAAGCTACACCAGAACTATAATTTATTTGTTTAGCGGGAGACTCTCTCTCTCTCTCTCTCTCTCTATTATATATATGTATATGTTACGGGTAGAGTCCGATCTCTAGATAGACCTAGGTCTAAGGAAAAACCTAGGACTATCCAAGTGGAGTTGGATAAAGTCCGATTAGTAAAAAATGGTGAACAAAAAAAAAAAAAAAAAAAAAAATTATTTCACCATATTTTTTTTATTTTATTTGTTATAATTTTATACTCTAATAATTATTTGACTTAGTCAAATTAAATAATATTATAGATAAATTTATACTATTTACGCTATATAAATTATTTTTTTATATTCGACAATAATTTTGTATTACTGTGAATAATGTAAATAAGTATTTGTTATTAAACAAACAAGAATTAAATTAAGGATTAATTTTAAATATTATTTTGAATACTTATAGTTAGTATGGATAGATAACGGATTGTATAAATTAGCTAATTATCATGGAACAATCGAAGAAAAATTTTCGCGGAATTAATTTACACCTACGACAATGCAAACCACATAGATATTTCAAAAGTACACGCAGAAAAAGAAAAAGGAAAAATTCATATATTTTACATTAAAAATCACTATATTTTTATAGTAACTGGACACTGTGTTTTATTTTATAGTACCATTTACTATTAAACGTATAATAAAAATCCTTCAAAATTTTAAAGCAATTTTTCACATATTTATAATTTAAGTTACTATAATGTTTAATATTTTTTACTATACGAGAATTGTAATTTTTTCTATAAGATAAAAATTGAAAGATAGAAATTGAAAATTTTACTGTACCGTATTGGAATTTTTATTAATGTTGTTTTATATACAAAAAAAAATTTTATATTCTTAACCAATGCTACTATTTTACCTATAGATAGATTATTCATCGTATCTATGGTTTTACCTGCTGTAGCTTGGATTTGATTTTAATTTTAAGATTAATTTTAAGATTCGGATTCAGTTAATCCCTATTTGACCCTAACGCAGTCGCAATTTATTTTATATTATGTTGTTCGCAACACGATGGTATTATACGCATGCACGCGGTCGATTGCCGTTTTATATAAGAGTTTTTTCGAATCCTTATATAGATTCCAAACTCTGTTTTTTTGCGCTTTTGAGAAAAGACACGATCCTTCAGTGCAAAATATAAAATAAAGTTTTCAAAATAAAATTCTAAAGGCGCGAATATTTAAATTTAAAATTAATATCATAAAATAGCAGACAAAAATTAACCTTTCGCCAACTAAATTTCATCTAAGACATTCAAAAATATTCAACACCTGGCGAATCAATAGAACTATAATTCTCAGAACTGCGTTTTATTCATACTATAAAATATTTATATGTATATCATCATATACTTATATGTGCCTATAAAATAATTTACACATACTTATTTACAAAATAAACATAATATATATATTTTAATGTACATGTAAGGTATATTGTGTACCTTTGTCTTTACTGGTCTTTACTATATTAAAATTCAAAATAAATTTTGGGTCGCTGATTAAGAATTTCGATTTCTTTTTCATAAATAATCAATATTTTACCCTTAAAATAGCTAAAACTACCCCTAAAAGGGTTTTTTTTGCTAACTTCGCACTTTGAGCATCCAGAATATGCCCATATAGGTTTTTTGGGTCACTAATCAAGAATTTCGACTTCTTTTTCATAAATAATAAACATTTCACCCTTTGGGTTTTTGTTATTTTCGCATTTTGAGCGTCCAGGATATGCCCATATAGTTTTTTTGGGTCAGTATTCAAGAATTTGGACTCCTTTTTTGTGACGAAATATTAATTATTTATGAAAAAAAAGTCGAAATTCTTGGTTAGTGACCCAAAAAACTTATAGGGGCATATCCTGGATGCTAAAAGTCCGAAAATATCCAAAATACCCTCTTTTCGGCGGTAGTTTCAGCCAATTTAGAGGTTAAATTTTAATTATTTATGAAAAATAAGTCGAAATTCTTGATAAGCGACCCAAAAAACCTATATGGGGATATCTTGCATGCTCAAAGTACGAAAATAGCCAAGACACCCCTTTTAGGGGTTATCACCCTTAGTTTTTGCTCCAACTACCCCAATCACCCTCTAAACTGTCCCTGAGGGTGAATATTTTACTTTGTGCAAAAGTTATAAATTAAAGTATCTTAGTTACGAAGTCAGAATTTATCCATCATCCATAGTTTTTGTCCCAGCCTAGTTACCCTCTAAAGTCCACCAGAGGAAGGTTAATTAATCGCTTTGAGGTTAACTACCCTGCCAACATGAATATAACGAATTGTCCTGACTAAACTACAAAAAAGGCTGTTTCGTATTTTGTAAAATACTAAACAGCGTTATTAGTATTTTATAAAAATTTCATGAACTCACATGCGTTTACAAAGTACTAAACATGGTCGTTTGTATTTTTAAAAATACCATCGACCTAACTTAATAATTTTACGCAGAGTCTGCAACTGAAAAGTATTTTGTAAACTACTAAACGAGGCTTATTTAATATTTTTATATGAAATAATTATATAAAGTGCGATTGTTTTTATTATTTTATAATTATTTATAAATTATAAAAAGCCAACAATCATTTCTATTTTTTCAAATACGGTTTATTAGCCAAAATGGTCCAGTTGCCCACAATAGGCGTTTTTACACTAACCTAACCTAAGGAAGTGGTCTATAAGAAAAAAATATACCAGTGTAAGGCTTGTCGTGTAATTTTTTTTATAGACCACTTCCTTAGGTTATGTTAGTGTAATGCTTGACGTGTCATTTAATAGAAATGATTGTTAGGTTATTATAAATTGTTGGCTTATTATAATTTATAAATAATTATAAAATAATAAAAACAATCGCACTTTATATAATTATTTCATATAAACTGTGTATATTTTCCTTAAAAATATTAAATAAGCCTCGTTTAGTAGCATACAAAATACGTTTCAGTTGCCGACTCTGCGTAAAATTATTAAGTTAGGTCGATGGTAGTTTTAAAAATACAAATGACCATGTTTAGTATTTATAAAAATACTTATAACGCTGTTTAGTATTTTACAAAATTCGAAACAGCCTTTTTTGTAGTTTAGTCAGGACAATTCGGTATATTCATGTTGGCAGGGTAGGGTAGCTGGGACAAAAATTAAGGGTTATAGATACATTCTGACTTGAAATTCGTTTTTAGGGTCATTAAATACGAATATAATATCAATTTATACCGTATATTGAACAGTTACCCACATTAAGAAAGTTTAGGTTAATTTTTAGGGATTTTTGTATATTTATAAATATTACTTATATTTTTTAGGTCACAAAGAACGAATATAATATCATTTTGAATTAAGAAAGTTTAGGTTAATTTTTAGGGGTTTTTCTGTATTCGCAAATGTTGCTTATTCTTATTATTTTCTGTATTACAAATGTTGTTTTTTAAGTAAATGAGACCGGTTTGTTTAAACACAACCTAAATGCATGGAACATGTTTACTTCCAGCTGAATGTTAAGTATAATGCGAATGTTACTCAACATTACAATACAATTTTCTATTTTTATAATTTGTAATTATCACCTCACTAGCTGTTAAGATTCTAAACCCAAACTATTTTGATTCCCTAAACTTAGTGATTCCTCGCGTAGACGCTACTTAAAAAAATTTTTTGACCCCGGAACCGGATAGCCAGGGAAATTTCCTATTCGGACTTAAATGGAAAAAATTTTTCATGCTAATGAGAGTTTTTTACAGCAATAATAAAAAAAATTATGACTTTTCTTACACTTTTTATGACAGTCAAAAACACTAAAATGGCTGCCAAAAATCGAGATTTCGCTCTGGGAGGCTAAAAATTGGGCTGTTTACTTATTTTTGGTAGTACTTTCAGAAAAAAACACTTTGGGGCAGTTTTGAAGACCCGACCATATAATCTCACTCACTTCATTTAAATTTACCCATAAAGTATTTAAATTTAAATGTTATAATTGTAAACATAAACAATGTCTTTAAATTTAAAATGCTTTATAAGGATATATTATGGATGCGTGAATTTTAAATTTATAATAACTTGTCATATAATACGTTTTATTAAAAACTAGTTTATCATTGAGCATGTTATCTTTGTCAATTTTTGTGTATTTATAAATGTTTGATACCTTTGATAAATTTTGGGCCATGAATGTTGTGAGATAAAATTTTATGGCCTAAGCTAAATCAAAATTTATATCATCAAAAGGATAAATTCTTAATAAATATATTATAATGTACATTTGGGCCATGAATGTTGTGAAATGAAATTTTATGGCCTAAGCTAAGTCAAAATTTATTTCATCAAAAGGATAAATTCTTAATACTCCAGTCAAAATACGGGTTTGGTTGTATTTTTACTGGCGAACATGAGATTTGCTTTCCTATACGTTTTTTGGGTCGCTGAATCCGAAAATCGGGGTCATTTCGTAAAGAAATGGGGGCTTCACCCTTAAATTTGCAAAAAACTACCCCAAAATGGGGTGTTTTTTACATAGTTGCAATTTGAGCGCTCAGATTGGCACCATACGGGTATTTTGTGTCGCTGATCAAGAATTTTGACTCATTTTTCATAAATAATTAAAATTTCACCCCTAAATTGGCTAAAATTACTCCCGAAAAGGGGGTGTTTTTGCTACTTTCGCACTTTGAGCAACCAGGATATGTCCATATAGGTTTTTTGGGTCGCTGATTAAGAATTTCGACTTATTTTTCATAAATAATTAAAATTTCACCCCTAAATTGGCTAAAACTACCCCCTAAAAGGGGTGTTTTTGCTATTTGGGCACTTTGAGCAACCAGGATATGTCCATATAGGTTTTTCGGGTCGCTAATCAAGAATTTTTATTTTTTTTTCATAAATAATCATCGATAATGGACATGGAACACGATTAATTACTTGTTTTATATGTTTTTAACTATATGTTTTTAGTCATATGTTATTTATTATACTTTTCTGTTTGAAACTTCTCGTTTCTCTTATCAACACTCTTGTACAACATTTTACTTAATAAATGATTTTATTGAGCATGCATTAAAAAAAAAAAAAAAATTTAAGTGTAATTTATTCATTTTTACCTTCACTATAATAATTTATTTTTCAGGTAAGTATTAATTTTTTATACAAAAATAACAAATTTTTATTGATCAGCGGCCCAGGGACCTGAATGGACATATTCAGGATGCTCAAAGTGTAAAAGTTCCAAAAAAACACTTTTTAGGAGTAGTTTTAGCTGTTTTATGGGTGAAATATTTTATATTTATGAAAAAGGAGTCGAAATTCTTGATTAAAGACCCAAAAAACCTATATATATATATCCTGGATGCACATAGTGCGAAAATAGCATAAACACCCTTCTAAGGGATAGTTTTAGCTATTTTAAGGGTGAAATATTGAACATTTATGAAAAGTAAGTCAAAATTCTTGATTAGCGACCCAAAAAACCTGTATGGACATATCCTTGATGCACAAAGGCCCAAATAGCAAAAACACCCCTTTTAGGAGTAGTTTTAGCTATTTTAAGGGTGAAATATTGAATATTTATGAAAAATAAGTCGAAATTCTTGATTAGCGACCCGAAAAACCTATATAGACATATCCTGGTTGCTCAAAGTACCCTAATAGCAAAAACACCCCTTTTAGGGGGTAATTTTAGCCAATTTAGGGGTGAAATTTTAATTTTTTATGAAAAATGAGTCGAAATTCTTGATTAGCGACCCGAAAAACCTATGTGGACATATCCTGGATGCTCAAAGTGCCCGAATAGCAAAAACACCCCTTTTAGGGGGTAGTTTTAGCCAATTTAGGGGTGAAATTTTAATTATTTATGAAAAATAAGTCGAAATTCTTAATCAGCGACCCAAAAAACCTATATGGACATATCCTGGTTGCTCAAAGTGCGAAAGTAGCAATAACACCCCCTTTTCGGGGGTAATTTTAGCCAATTTAGGGGTGAAATTTTAATTATTTATGAAAAATGAGTCAAAATTCTTGATCAGCGACACAAAAAACCCGTATGGTGCCAATCTGAGCGCTCAAATTGCAACTATGTAAAAAACACCCCATTTTGGGGTAGTTTTATGCAAATTTAAGGGTGAAGCCCCCATTTCTTTACGAAATGACCCCGATTTTCGGATTCAGCGACCCAAAAAACGTATAGGAAAGCAAATCTCATGTTCGCCAGTAAAAATACAACCCCCCCCCGTATTTTGACTGGAGTATAATAAATATATTTTAACGTATATTTGGGCCATGAATGTTGTGAGATGAAATTTTATGGCCTAAGCTGAGTCAAAATTTTTTTCATCAAAAGTATAAATTCTTAATAAATATATTATAACGTACATTTGGGCCATGAATGTTGTGAGATAAAATTTTATGGCCTAAGCTAAGTAAAATTTAATTTCAGCAAAATTATATTTCAAAATACTGATGATATTGATTAAATTAACAATATTTTTAAAACTTTAATAAATTAAAGTATAATGAAAACTAAGTTAATTCTTGTTGTTTCCTAATCACAAGCTATATAATATTACTTTCGGACCATAAATGTTGTGAGATGAAATTATACGGCCTAAGCTAAGTAAATTTTTATTTTAGCAAAAATATAATTTCTAATAAATATATTATAACTTTTGAGTCATAAATGTTGTGAGATGAAATTTTATGGCCTAAGCTAAGTAAAAATTAAATTTAAGTAAAAGTATATTTTAAAATACTGATGATATTGATTAAATTAACAATATTTTTAAAACTTTTAATAAATTATAGTATAATGAAAACTAAGTTACATACACATACAATGTATTATATACGTGAAACACATACTAATATTATCTTTAATATTTGTGTTATTATTAATTCTTAAACTTTCGGGCCATAAATGTTGTGAGATGAAATTTTATGGCCTAAGCTAAGTAAATTTTTATTTCAGCAAAAGTATAAATTCCTAATAAATGTATATTATAAGTTTCGGGCCATAAATGTTGTAAGATGAAATTTTATGGCCTAAGCTAAGTAAACATTTAGTTTCAGTAAAAGTTAATTTTAAAATACTGATACTGATTAAATTAATGTTTTTAAAACTTTAATAAATTAAAGTATAATTAAAACTAAGTTAAGTCTTGTTGTTTCCTAATCATAAGTTATAATATTACTTTTCGGCCATAAATGTTGTGAGATGAAAATATATGGCCTAAGCTAAGTAAATTTTTATTTCAGCAAAAGTATGCGAAATCCTAATAAATATATTATAACTTTTGGGCCATAAATGTTGTGAGATGAAATTTTATGGCCTAAGCTAAGTCAAAATTTAATTTAAGCAAAAGTATAAATTCCTAATGAATATAGACGCCATTTTTTTTTACCAGAAAAAAAAGTGAACAAAGATGAGTTGACCAGAAAAAAATGAACAAAAAAAGTTACATAGAAATTTTTGAACAAAAAAAATTGAACATAAAAATTTTTGAACAAAAAAAGTTTACCAAAATTTTTTGACAAAAAAAAAAAAATTAATGAAAAAATGAATATAAAAAGTTGAACATAGAAATTTTCAAATTTTCTCATTTTTTTAAGTTTGTTCAACTTAAAAATTTGTATGTTCAACTTCTTATGTTCATTTTTTCATTAATTTTTTATTTTTTTTTTTGTCAAAAAATTTTGGTAAACTTTTTTTGTTCAAAAATTTTTATGTTCAATTTTTTTTGTTCAAAAATTTCTATGTAACTTTTTTTGTTCATTTTTTTCTGTTATAATGTGTAAAATTCCTCTACAACAATTATAAAAAAAAATAATAAATAAATAATTTTAGAGTCATGAGACTTACTATAATAAAGGGTATCAGCTTATTAAAAATAACCAAGGATTCCTTTATTATAACAAGTTCAAAGGGGGTCCGTATTAAGAAAATATCACGCGAATATATTTCCAAAATACTATAACGGGCACCAAGAGGTTCTGGCACTTCAATATTCAACAATTCTCAATATTCAAAAATAATATAAGTCCTAATGTACAAATAGTATAAACTTACCCATATATTACTAAAATTATAAAAAGGTAAAATAATATATTAGATATAAAAGAAATAATTACAAGTTGTATTTGAGTGTCGCTCACCAGCATAAAATTTTTATTAAATTGAAAGAAATAGAATTTATTGTGAGGACTAATATATGTATATAAAACAATTAACTTAAATCTAATTAACAAAAGAATTAATACGCGAGAATTACGCGACGCTTATGCGGTTTTAATAATTTGACGTTACAGTATAATCTTTACTTAATTAATTAGTAACAACCTAAAGTACTGGCCTAGTACTTAGGTTTAATTTAATCACGTTGAGAGAGAGAGAGAGAGAGAGAGAGAGAGAGATAAAGCGGAAGGCAAAGCAAATTATAATTATACAATTATTTCTATAAAAATTTAACTAAGGAAAAGGGAAGGAAATCAATGCGCAATTTCTTGATAAAAATATTATAAAACTATCGATACTCAAAATAATACCTTGATCTTGACTGACGCCACACACAATTATTAATTAAATATTTATACCAAGCTTGGTTTTATAATTGATCGTTCCAGAAAATTATCATATAAAAACGCCAATACTGATTTGGAATGATGATGCCTCGTGGTCAATAAATCGATCGATGCCGGCAACTCCAAATTTCAATAATAATCAACTAATACTTATTTTCCGCCAATTAATACCAATTCTTGATAGCGTCAATTAAAACTTGTTATTTCCAAAAGATATTAGCTAATGACTATTACTAATGACTAATAATTCACTTCCAAAAAAATATAATTTATCAGTACAATAAACTCCAAAGAAATTACAACAACACGTGATGGACTTATCATTACAAGCGCCATGCACGTTCTGAATATATAAAAATTTAGGAGAGGTAAAAAGAAGGAAGTAGATAAAGAGGGAAAAATACATGAGTTCCGTCTGCTCTCTCTTCTCGTGCCACGAGGTGAAGCCCTCTAGACTTCGCGTTTAATCACACACACACACCAACGTTCGTCCTGCGCCCATATTCTCATGTACTTATAAAATTAATAGTCTGCTACTCAAAATTTACCACGCTATACTGTTCAACTCATCTTTGTTCACTTTTTTTTCTGGTAAAAAAAAATAGCGTCTGAATATATTATAAGTTTCGGGCCATAAAAGTTGTGAGATGAAATTATGTGGCCTAAGCTAAGCAAATTTTTATTTCAGCAAAAGTTTACAGTAAACAGATAATTTTTCTTATACAGCTTTTTCACATTGGGCTCACAGGCTGTACTTTAAATATAATTAGCTTATATTATAACAACTTATTATCTTCAGAAACTGCTTAACTTGCCAGGCCCCTAAATAAGCAGTAAACGGCGTGAACTGAAATTGTATAAAAAATTATGTATTATAAAAAAGTTTATAAGGCTCTGTGAAGAATATTTTGTGTCAACAGTTTTTTAGCCAATCAAATTTCTTGTTTTCAAATTTGAATTATTTCTTTATTGGTTATATGGGTTATAGTTTATTGTAAACATCAATCTTTGATATTTCTTTAATGAAGCTACTATAATGGGAAATTATAATGATATATAGCTAGTTTTAATTTAGTGTAAAAAGAATTAAAATTTTACTATTACCATTGTTGTTATTCTCATCCCCCATAATTTTTTAATATATATATCTAATGGTTATTTATAATTGACCTGTACTTTTGCCCAGTACAGCTCAATTATAAATAACCATTAGATAAAATTTAACTTTATAAATATTAAATAAATTGGAAAATATTTAAAAAATATTGTAAGAATATTTAAAAAATATATAGTAAGAATATTTTCAAAAGTAAGAATCTTGTCAAAATTAAAAAAAGTAGTTACCCCCATAATAGCTATATCCAAATAATAAATATTTTGCATACATCTAAATTAAACACGAATCTATAAAAACGATTTCATCGAAAAAAAATCGAAAAATAATATAACAAATTAACAATACCGCCTTAAAAAAAATGCACAAGCGAGGAATAATTAAATAAGTAAACATTAAAATAAAATAATAAATGTAAAAAAAAAAGAAAAAAAAAAAAAAAAAAAAAAAAAAAAAGAAATTTTTACTTATTTTCTGTTTATTATACATTGAAATGATATGTATTCATAATCATTTCAATAGCTTTAAATATTTGAAATAATTTCAATCTCGCCATTGAATTTATGATATCCGTCATTGGCATATATCAATTGCTTCTAAGTCATTGTTTCAATGGTACCGGTTTTTCAGTGTAAGCTCTCTCACCCGTGTGAATTCTTTCATGACTTTTGTAATTACCGATTTCATTAAAAGTTTTTCCACATTCTTTACATTGATAAAGTTTTTCTCCTGTGTATATTTTTTTATGTCTTGTTATTATCTGACCTAAAAATTTTTCCACATTTTATACATTCATAAGGTTTTTCACCAATATGTACATTTTCATGTTTTTTGAAACTATTTATTTATTTAAAACCTTTTCCACATTCTTTACATTTATAATATTTTTATGATATTTTTACTATTCACGGCAGTCTTTGTGGGACATATACGACTTTGGTGGTCTTTGGCCAAATTTAAATCGGTCTAAATTTTTTTTGAGTATTTAGTAGAACTAATTAACAGTATATTCCCGAAGGTTTTGGCAACAAATTTTTTAAAGAAAAACTCAATGGAAATGTTTAAACACCGCTAAACGTGGGAGATTGTGAAAATTTCGATAGACGTGTTCGTTCTACGAAGACCGGGGCCTCGATTTTCGAATCTGATAGAATAACAGAGTAATGGAACTCCACTCTTAAAAACTACTCCATTAATAATAAACAGATGTATTTTTAAAATAAGTGGAGTAAATTTTTTTCCATTCTCCCTGTTTCTATTGAGGGAGAATAATATCGCTATGTTGCCGTTATGTTTATTATCTCTCGGCCAATGCAAGCGTAGTTTTCAAAGTGCGTAAAACTGAATAATTTGAAACTATTCAAGTATTTTATATTTCGACTCAAGTAATGATTCCATAATGTTATAATTCATTTTATTTATTTTTTATAAATGATAATATTTAAAAATTATAAATAAGAATGAAAAATTAGAATTTTGGAATTTGAAATTTAAAACTTTAAATTACTTATAATTATAAAATACTTAGATTTCACCCTTAAATTAGCTAAAACTACTCCCAAAAAGGGGTATTTAAGCTATTTTCGCACATTGAGCGTCCAGATTTGATCCATATAGGTTTTTTAGGTCGCTGATCAAGAATTTCAGGGATGTTTTTATAAAAAATTAATATTTGTTGCTCAAATTAGTCAAAAGTACTCTTGATAAGGCTATTTTTGCTACTTTCGCAATTTAAACTAATTTAAGGTTAAAATATTAATTTTTCATCAAAAAAATCACCCAAATTCTTGATCAGGGGCCCAAAAAACCCATATGGGACAAATCTGGGCACTCAAAGTGCGAGTACATAAAAAATACCCCATTTTGGGGGTAGTTTTTGCAAATTTAATGGTAGTCCGCACATTTATTTACAAAATGACCTTGAAATTCGTGGTCAGCGACCCAAAAAACCAATCCTGATGGTTGTTAGTAATAGTACTGGAGTAAAAGTAAAAAATTTATACAAAATACAGTTTGAAAATATTCTGACAAAAATGAATATTTTAAAACTTACATTCAGATTAAAATTTTAATATAAGTAAAAGAATATATTTGTTTATTTATTTTTATTAGTTATATTTTATAAAAATTTTACGCTCTATTAATTTCGAAAATCGGGGCCCGGTGGGGAGAGTTAAAAATCTTTGTCTTCTGAGCTATTTAACACCATTTTTTCTTTATGATTTAATTATTGATTTTAATTTTGATTTTATTTGAATTTTAATTTAGTTTATAATTTTTATATTATTTTTATTCCACTGAAAAGTTATCTTGAAAAGTACTTATACTAGACACAAGTAATATTTAAACTGTCGAATATTTTTCAACTGAAAATTTATTTTTTGCCCTCCCGGGCGTAAAACTCGTGCGTAAAGAATTCTCTGCACTCGTTCTACGCCTAGGTGGGCAAAAAATAGTGTAAGTACCATGGGCGAAATACTTTAGACGCGAGCGTGAACACATATCACTCGTGCCCGGCTTCGCCGAGCACTCGTGCTAGTGCTCACGCTAGTGCCAAAACTTTTACGCCCTTGATACTTAATATACTGTTTACTCATAAATTTAAAAATTTACGATTTAATATTACATTAGCTACCAACAAAATTAATTGTTATGAGAATTACTATTAAGTTACGCCGAGCATCGCGAGGCCAATCAGCTAGTAATTTATTAAATATTCACGTGTTTATTAGTTAATTAAGCAATATATGATAAATATTTCATTTATTATCATAATTTTATTTGATATTATTTAAGAAATAACAGTTTTTCCCACCATGAATTTCTTTAATTTTTTTTTTTTTTTTTAATAAATTCAACTGAGCTTCACGCAGAGACCAAATTAAGGTTTAAGGAGGGGGACAATTAAGACTTGAAATAATTTCAATTTATGAATTTGAAAAATCTGGGCTTAGGGACTTAAAATAATACAGGTTTATGGACTTTGAATAATTTTGGTATAGGGACTTGGGATAATTAGGGTTTAGGGACTTGGAATAATTTTGATTTAGATATCCTGTAAAACTACCATAAAAAGTACATGTGAAAAGACAAATTTTAAGGCCAATTAGATGAAAAAAAACACGGTTTTTGAGAAATTCATATTTGTTGGTTCCTTTTAATTTTTCCGATTTTTCGGCTTTTCTTAAAATTTTTCTGAAAATCTAATGGCAGTTTTGGACTCTGCGAAAAATTTTGCATACCTCATGTAGTTGAACATTATTTTTAGCTGTATGTATGTAGAGTGGTGAAAAATTTTTGAAGCAAATTTGAACAAAAAGGAAACGAAAAACAGCTGTCATTTCTAAATCATTGAATCTAGCACATTAAATTATTAGCATGGTACCATATTTTCATATAATAAACTCAGTACAATGGGTATTATTAAAATCCCAGATTTTGACCAGCCTTATACGTTAGTTACACTAAGAATAGCTCATATAGGTTATGTGTAAAAGCAACATGGGCGAGTTCTGACAATATGCTAACAAAAAGGTTTTCCCTTCATACTATCTTACTCTGTAGGAACTGTAAATTCTAAACAATGATGTAATGTGTAGTAGTGAAACTTTCCTTTCCACCTTTTTACCCAGTATTATTCAATATAGATAAACATGGCATAATTTAATTTTAATAAAAATAGTGGAGGAAATAAATAATAAAATTTTAAAAAATTTTAATATTATATAATTTTCTGGTCTGCGTCGAGAAAGCACGTATTTCCCGGACGCTACTCGTCCGAAAAAGACGTGTTTTCTCGCCATAGACACAGAAAAATGTTATACGAGCCTTGTCCATAAATAAGGAATGACCCAAATCGCAGTTTACCATCCTCGGCTTCACCTCGGAGGGTAATTTACGTGCGATTTGGGCCATTCTTTACTTTTCTGGACTCGAGCCGTAAATATACTATTAATTTTATTTTTAAATTTTAGGGAAAGCTAGAGTCTTACAGAAATATACAAAAAAATGGAGGTGAGCTTAATGCTGATCAAAAAACAGCAGTCGAAAAATTTGAAGAAGTACAGCAATCCTTAGAAATTACACGTGATATGTACAAACAAATCGTTTCTATTGCTAACGATGCAGCTAAGCAGCAAAAAAAATTAGCTCGAAAAGAAGCTTTAGAAAGAATGCAACAGGATATTTCAAAGGTAAAACGTGATTCTTATTTTTTAGAGATTTAAAATATGTAGTTTTAAAATTTTAAAAATATAAATAGTTGTTTTTGAGATTTAATTTTTCATCGAAAATATTTTTATAATAAACAGAAATATAGAAATTTCTTTATTCTCTAAGTAAATAGTTATACATAATTGATTTTATTGAAATAAATATTATAATGTAAATTTGAATTATTCAGTAATAGTTAAAGCGTTCAAAATCAGAAATCACTTAAGGACATTATACTTGTAAAGAATATGGTACAGGACAATTTCGGATGACCTAGATACCTGATCACATTACTTAGCGACCCAAAATTTGGTGATCGATTACCTTAAAAACGCCCAAATAGCTTGGAAATATCTAAGTGCATTAAAGTTCCGAAGATTGTGGTACTGAACAATCCCGAATGACCCGGAAACTTGATCACATTACGTTGCGACTCAAAATTGGGTAATTCATTACCTTAAAAACACCAAAACAGCTTGAAAACGTCTAAATTCATTAAAGTATTTTGGTGTATTGTTCCGTGAAATTCCGAACAATTTGAAACTTCACGAAATTAGTAAAACATTTTTACATTTTATGTGTCCTTTCACTATATAATTAAAAAAATAAGTTAAAAACAATAAATATTTTTATAAAAATAAAAATGTTATTTATTCCGTCTTATAGTGAAAAGTTAATTATTGTAAACTGACGCGTTTCGAGATACGTAATTTCATTTTCAAAGATTTAAAATCATCTTATTTACGTGTCAACTCTTTGAAAGAAGAGAATAATAAATAATATATGTATGTATATGTAAACAATAAAAATAAAAAATTTTAAATGTATAAATATTATAAATTCACCTTCAGTATACTTTGTTATATCAAAGAGATGACACGGAAATAAAATTTTCGAAAACCTATTCTTAAAACAACTAAAAATTTAATTAAAATCTTAAAGATTAGCAAGATATTCAAGAAATAGCTTAAAAATCCTTGTGAATGTATATTGATAAAAATAATGTTTTGGAAATTTTTTTCTGACCGGGCAATATTGATGGTAGGAGACTATTTTTAAAAAGTATTTAAAAGTATTTTTAAAAAATAAAAAAAATGTAGAATGTTATTTCTTTAAAGATCAAATCGAATTGTTTTTCAAGTATTTTCATCCATACTGCTTCAAGAAATAAAGGCATAAAATATCTTAAACTGCCAAAAAGTAGTAGTTGAAAATGAAACCTAGTGGGGAGTTTTTATGTCCACCAAAGTTTGGTCGACCGCCTTTCTGAAAGTGCCAAATATTATGGACAAAAAATTTTTTGTTTTGTTTTTTAAGAATATCTCGAAAGTGGTTGAAGGTATAGTAAAGGGACCAGTTCACCGAACATGGATATAGTATCGGACAAAATGACTTTTTTATTTAATTGAATTTAATTTTAATGTAAAAATGGTTTTTATAAAGTAGAATTATTATATTTTAAAAAAGCTATCACTTGCATTTAAAAAAAAAAATTAAATATGCAAAAAATAAAAGAAGTTTAAAATAATCTGATATGAGTGGAAATATTTGTTGTACTGTATTGTAAAACAAAGTTCTTTTAATTTTCTTAAATCTGCTTTTAAAATAAAAAATTTTTCAAAAAAAATTATTTTCTGAAAAAGTTCAAACTTTAAATTTAATATTTCTTCAAGAAATTTTAATATTTTTTATTTAAATTTTTAAAAAATTCATGTCCGGTAATTATGTACATTTTCAAAGCAGTAGCCCAGTTTACCGAACATGTTTTTCATAATTCCGGAATTTCGGAGCAGGTGCGCAGTAATTGTACTAGTTAACCAAACGCTGAAATAGGCTCTTAGTTTTTATTATTCTTATTAAATTTTATTAAAATTATTAATTTAATTTGTAATATTTTTTATTAATTATTGTTTATAAAAAGTACATCAATTTATAGTAAGTATTCTGATAAATTATATATTAAAACAACTTCTTTTAAAATCTAACCTCCAAATTAAATACATTTACTGGTGTAAAAAAAAAATGCCAAGAAACAAAAAAAATAATAAAATCTTAAGAAATGTAAAGAAAAAAAAAATTTTTAGGCGTTCAAAAGCTACTAAAAAAAAAAAGCTTATGCTAATGAATCTCTTGAAGAAGCTTTAAAAGCTATATCAGATATAAATCCTTTCAGGGAAGTCTGTAAACAATTTAATATACCAAGAAGTACTCTTTAGGATAAAATTCATAATAAATATTCATCAAGTACTAAAAGTGGACCTCCTCCAATATTGTCAGTCGAAATTGAGCAAGATATAGTAAATTACTTATTAACATGTGCTGAATGTAGATTTCCGTTATCAAAAGATAAAGTAAGAGATTACGTAAAGTATCTACAAATCTCTACTCCACTTATCAGTGATAGGCCTAGTCGAAGATGGTTTGAAGGATTTTTAAGGCGGCATCCAGAAATTACTTTAAGAAAAAGCCAAAGTTTAACTCCAGAAAGAGCATTTGTTACAAAACAAGATTTAATGGATTGGTTTAGTGATGTTGAATCATGCATAAGAAAAAAAAATTTGCATAATATAAGTCCTGATAGAATGATCAATTGTGATGAGTAAAGTTTCTCACTAAATCCTCTCCCAGATAAGGTTCTTACTAAAAAAGGAGCAACAAAGGTTAACAAAATTCAACCTGATGGAAAAGAATGTTTAAAAACTTTGTTGAATTACAACGCTCTTGGAACAAGAGCTCCGCCAATGATAATGTTTAAATATTTAAATGGAATCCCAAAAGGAATAGCTAAAAATTGTCCTAGCCATTGGGGATTAGGAAATAGTGATACTGGATGGATGACCAGGGAATCTTTTTTTGAATATATTGCAAATGTTTTTTACAAATGGCTCGTAGAAAACAAATTTACATTTCCAATAGTGCTGTTCTTAGATGGGCATTCTTCACATTTATCAGTCCCATTAATCAAATTTTGTCGTGAAAAACAGATTGAAATTATAGCTTTATTTCCTCACACAACGCATTTAATGCAGCCACTTGATGTTGGTTTATTTCATTCTTTAAAACTTCAGTACAAAAAAACTAATATAATATTTAGAAATGAAAATAATATTAACAAAGTAACTAGAAACCATTTCCCAGAAATTTTAAAAAAGACTTTAGATGCTTTACCTAATGAAAGTAAAATAGTGCAATCTGCCTTTAAAGCATGTGAGCTGTATTCATTTGATAAAAATGCAGTTGATTGTGAAGTATTGAGTACTAAAAGTAAAAAAAGAAAAGATCCAGCTGATTTAATAAAAAAAGATAATAAAAATAAGGAAAAAAATATTTCTGAAAATGAACTTATTTGAAAAAAATTTAACTACTGAATTATTAGAACAGTTTAGAAAAACGGCTGAATCTGATAATACGGTTTATTTTGAAGATCTCACGAATTTAGGCTTATATAACTTTTGGTTGGATCTAAAGAAACGCTGTGGTATCAGCAAAAATTATTACCATCAACTTTTTTATTATTTTATATATTTTTTATTTTCTTATTATTAATTTCCTTTTTTTACTATTTGATATCCATAAGTAAATTTTTGAATTTTTTAATGATCTATACTTATTATCATAAATTAATTTATACTACTCAATTTATATTAATGAGCATATTTATTTATTTAAAAATAAATAATTTAATATTAAATAAATATATGCATATCAATTATGCATATATAATTTAATAGATTTTTACTTAAGGGTCGTTTTACCTAAACTTTTTTTTGATAATCGAATTTTTTTTTTTCTGTTAATTACTTTATATATGTCTCAAGAGTATGTAAAAAAAATTTATTTTTAAATCCTCCCCCCTAAGTATATTTTTTGGCCTGTTTTGCGCGCACCGTCAAACGTACTTTTGATAAAATTTAACGGTATGGCTCTATTATTATCTTACATATCTTCTAACTATTGTTCAATAGTTAGTAATTATGTCGGAACCGGTCACTGATAGAAATTATGAGCAAATTTAGCTAATATTCGCGATTGTTTATGACGCCAAATTTAGCCGTGCCAAAATGGTAAAAAATAGCAAATCGGCCCAGCAGTAGGGGTAAAATCAGCTACAGGTTCAGTTTGAAAACCGGAAGGATAACTTTATGGCTCCAAAATCACTAATAACTTATAAGTATACTTAAATGTACAAAAAAAAATGTTTTGTTAAATTTCTACGAAAAAAAATTTTTTATTCTTATTTAGAAAACTATGTTTTTACAAAAAACCTACAGTAGACCAAATCTGGTGGCGGCCACAAACAATACATACATAAACACCTCCCCCCTCGTGATTTGACTCGAGTAAAATGTATATTTCATATCTTTAATTGTAATTTTTAATTTTATATCATAATTAGGATAATTTTAATAAATTTAGGTTCATACATAAAACAAATCCGGCCCAAAACAAAATACTAAGGTGATTACCGAGGACAAAAATGGACTCTATAGGTAAAAAATGGGTCTTACATGAAAAAATAAAAGCAACAGATAGAATTAGCTATCAAGGGGCCCATTCGGCCCTATTAGAAAAAAAATGATATCTTGCTCTACAAATCGATTCCCAAGGATAAAAATAGACTGTAAGGGTAAAAAATAGGTACAGCAGCATAAAATAAATAACAACTGAAAAAGTCGTGCATTCTGGGTCCTATTGGGTCCAATCGGGAAAAAATCAAATCCTGATGTTTAAATCGATCCCCAGGGATAAGAATGGACTATAAGGGTACAGAATTTGTCCAACAGGATAAAACAAATACTAACTGATAAAATCGTCTATTCTGGGTCGTATCGGGAAAAAATCAAATCCTGATGTATAAATAATATAAATCGATACCCCGGGGATAAAAATAAACTTTAAAGGTAAAAAATGGGTCCAGCAGAATAAAATAATTAAAATTTATAAAATTAGCCATCCATCAGCCTACTGGGCTCAATTGGTTTAAAATGAAAATTAAAATTTAATAATTTAAAATTCCTGATGTATAAATTGATCTTTAGGGATGAAAATCAATTTTAGGTGTAAAAATGGGGCCAGCAAGATAAAACGAATAACAACGGATAAAATCGATCATCCTGGGGCTTATTGGGCCCAATAGAAAAAATATGTGATCCCGTTGTTCAAATCGATCTCTGAGTATGAAAATGCTCTTTAAAGGTACAAAATTGGTCCAACAGAATAAAGCAAAGAATGATCTTCACACTCTTGCTCATCCGGACTGAGCAATTTTGAGGGTTCATCGAAAATTTCCTCTTGTCTCCAAAAACGCTCTAAATCGAAGCAGACCCAACGCCTGCATTACCTGAAATAATCCAGCCTAATTTAGTACTCATAGCTATCGTATCATTTAAAGCGCCTTTTCTAATCCCCTCCTCAACAATAGAAGCGTGGATAGAGGCACTAAGTAAAACTTCGATTTGACCTCTCTTGTCGAAATTCGGATCAGCTAATAACAAGCCAGAAATATGATCTAACTCTTTACATCTTTTACTGGCTGTTGGTGAGTATGAAGATACCCCTGAAATAACGAAGGCTAAAACTTAAATTGAAAATTCCGAAACAAAGTGAGGTTTAATATGGAGTTTAACCATTTTTTTAAGTTTAGTTTTTAACGCCACCTGTACTTCACATTTACATATTGAAAAGAGTTACTATTATTACTGTTATTTGACTTTTCATTAAAATTTATTTTAGAGCTATTTTCTTCCAAGAATTCCAGAATGCTGATCTGGGATTCTACAAAAGAATTTAATTGAGCAAACGTTGGAGGATCAGAAGACTTTACCACCGATGCATCATTACCAACTGTTTGGGAAGTTAATGACAAGTTATTAAAGAAATTTTCCCATTGCTTTTTTATGTCATTGTCTAGCAGGGAAACTGCGTGAAAAACAAGCCAATCGCCCCATTTATCGACTGGTCTTTTTAACGTTTTAAAAGCTGATAAAGGAGTATTTAAACTTACTAATATTCTTTTTAATTCAGAAGAACTAGATTTGGACATTGGCTTTATAGAAAATAATGAGGACATATGAGAATTAACAAGCCTTTGTTTATTTTCATATTTATCGACCATTTTTTTCCAAATGATAGTAAAATTTTCTGAAGTTATCGGATATGACTTGACAAGGTCCTCGGCGTCACCCTTGAGACATGTTCTAAGATGCCTCAATTTGGTGACGTCAGGAACATTGTGTTTGTCAATCACCGAGGACTGGAATACATCGCAAAACGACTCCCAATCCTTATATTCACCGGAAAATTCAGGTAAATTAATTCTCGGTAGTCTCTCATTATCCTCATTATTTGCATTTTTCTAATTAAAAACATGATTATCAATAGCTGTAGAATTAAGGGTGGTATGAGGATGTGAAACTAAATAAAGTTTAAAGAAGCTTAAATTTTTTAAATAATCAGATTCAGTAGCATCGAAAAGAGCATCCTTAAAATAAGGCTGTTCTGCTACTATCTTATTATAATCAGCATGGTCATGCAATTGAGCGTCTAGGTCTTCAAATTTAATTGAATTGTTTTTTTGGGTCTCCATTTTAACCTTACAAGAAGATACACTCATATTATCTCCCTCATGTTTAAAGTTACTGTAAGCTTTTTTGATCCTAGTGATCATATTAGTCTGTTGCAGGATGATGGAAGCCATGGCCCTGGACTAACCCCAAAGGGAAATATTATACAATGGATAATGTACTTGCAATTTGAAAATATAGATTTTAACAAATTGATTTTATAGTTAATTAATAATTTATACAATCATTTAAAACCAATTGTTAATATTTAAATAAAATTAATATGCTAAAGTAATAATAAATACATGAATGATAAAAGTGAAATACGAATTGCAAATACCCTATGTTATACAAATTTTAATATTGAATTTCTAAATTTTGTAAAAAATATCGTTACTTAATGATTAAATAATAGACGCTTGCGAGACACAAAAGAGCACAATTTGAATTGCCAATTATAGGAAACATTAAAAGAAAGAGTAAGAAAAAGATCATGAAAGTTAAAAAATTAATTTACAATACTGAATAATTAATTAATTTTACCAAATATTAAATTTTAAATGAGCAACTGTTTATAATTCATGATTAAGAAACTCTATAAGTAATTTTAAAAAGAAAAATTAAGTAATTTAATTTTTTGATTAAGCGAACAAAATTAGCAATTCAAACAATGCCTATTAACAGGAGTAACAGTACAATCATATAAAAATATAATAAAAGTAATGTACAATAAAAATACTGTTGAGATGATAAGTCCAGGCTTGAAGGAGTCCACCAATTCAAAATACCAATAAGGCAGCTGAGGCGTTAAGAAAAAATCTAAAGGCAAGGTTGATTGAGTAGTATGTTGTTGTAGAATATGATCCTTTGAACTGACAAGAAAGAGTTTCTACCAAGAAGCGCAGACCAAAATTATGTACCTTGTGAACATCAATTAAATTAGTAATTGCATATATAAAAGACATTAACTAATAAAATAATAATTAATTATTTAAAATTCACTCAAGAACATATGTTTAAATATTCAAATCACATAATACAGTATAATAAATTAAAATCACATCCAAAGAAAATAAAAAGAATTTAGAAATTTAAGTAATTTTATTTTGAATATTATATTGTTATTTCTTGAATCACAATCAAAAAATAATAATCTAGAAAGAATTTAAAAAATTTAATTGATTTTTTTGCAAAAAGACTCATGAATGTAAAAATTTTTTAAAGATTTTAAAAAACAAAGTTATTTTTTATTTTATAGAAATGAGTGAGAGAGAGAGAGAGAGAGAGAGAGAGAGAGAGAGAGAGTATTCAACTATAAAAAGAACACGAGACATATAATTAATTAAAGTATATAATTTTAATTGTTTTTGTAAAATGTTGTAAAATCTTAATTTGGTGATATAAAAAATATTTTTACTGATAATAAGAATAAGAATCTACTATTAACAATGTTAATATTAATAGCAGACCACTTTATGTAATTTTTATTTACAACACTATGATATTAAAAAATTAAAAAGTAGAAATTAATACGTATCTTTTATTTTTAAATGTAGTAAAAAAGGTAAAAAATCAACAATTTGATGCATCGTGACTGGAATGACCCATATGTGATTCAGTAGCAGAAGAACTCGTTGAAAAAAAGTAATGGCCGCTTACTGAACTGCTAGCAACACACCAAAACGATGACGCCAAAAGAATATTTCATAGAAGAAACACGTGATCGCTGCCTTGCACAATTTTACTAGCAGACGAACTCGGTGAGAAAATATGGCCGTCGACTAAACTGCAAGCAAATACCCATAGTGATGATAACGCCAAAGAAGGATTTTGTAGAAGAATCATGTGATTCTCTACTTCTTCATAAGAAATTTGGTTTTTCCTTCCTTTTTTTGACACTTGAATTGTTGAATTTTAGAAATTTACTTTCTTTTTTTTTTAACTTTTTTAATTTTTTGATGATTTTTGACAAGGAGAAAACTTTGCCAAGTCGAAAATTCGTTACAATAAATTTTTAAATGAAATTCGCCTTGTTGAACTTATTTAAATCAAAAAATTTCGGCATGTTAAAATTTTTGAGATGAAATTTTCAAATAGTTCGCCATGTTGAATTTTAATTTAAGACGTTGACAAAATTGCTTACTATGGTTTTGTTGAAATTGATGGAACTAGATACACCATAGGGTCTGTTGTCTTAACCAATATAGAATCACAGTATCTTAAATTTGGAAAAGTGGAGAAAATTTACAAAACTAATGAGAATGTTTTTTTCAGTCTAAAAATATATGAGGCTTTAGGTTTTGATGAACATTGTCTCGCATACTGTTCAATAGCTGAGTAGTGGACTGTATAATGTGTGATAAACTAGGATTTTGGTGATGATGAAATAAAATAACTTACTAAAAAATATATTAATTTAAGTAGCAAAATAACTATGAAACTTTATTATATAAAAATGTGTGTTGCTACTTGGACTATTGTCCTAAGACTGCCGGCACTGTGCGCCGTTTCTAAAGGCACGCGCTTACACTCTGTGCTCTCTCTGTGCACACACGCACGCATACTTATAAACTTATATTAATATTTGTGTTATTATACAGTGTAATATTTAACATTCTCCCCCCTTTTAATTTATTTGCATAGAAAATAAATTAACAAGAAAAATTTACTAGTTTTTATGTACATATTTAAAATAATTTTGAAGATCAATTAAAATAAAATTTAAAATTATACCCATAATTTTTTTACAAAATAAGTAAATAAATCACAATACATTTTTTATTATACATTAGTTTTTTTTTTACGTAAATTTATATTAAAAATTTCACACATACATTCATTCATTCAAAGAAAATAGATTATTTACATTTTTACATTGAACTTACATAAAAATATTTTTTATATATTAACAAAATATTTTATATTTTTAGTAAGTAATTAGCTTATTTATGGGTCCAGTTAAGTAGTAGTTTTTTTATTGATGGCCCAAAATAAACTGTTAATCCCTGGGTAAATTTTCAGAATCTAGGCATAAAGCCATTTACCCAGAGGTAAGCTATTGTCAGGAATTAGAAAAAGGACGATTTTCTACGTCACTATTAGAAAATTGTAAATTTCCCTCTGCATTCCTATTCTCAGTAGATGTATGTATATTTTTAATTAAATTAGAGTCAAAATTTTGACTGATGCTATAATCATCTGACTGATTAGAAAAATGCAAAGTAAAATGATGATTTTTTTGACAAAACTTACATCTTTTTTGTGATTTACATTCGGGCAACATATGTAACCCTAAACAATTAAAACATCTATGTTTACTAGCCACGAATTCTTTTCTTTCAAGTATAGTTTTGTTCAAAAAAATATCACAAAAGGAAAAGAAATGATCCTTATTACAAATAATACAATTGATTTGATTATCTTTGTTATGTTTCGAATCATTACTTGTAGGATTTATTGATGACTTATCAAAAATATTCTTAGTATTGTCTTCGATCGATTCTAAGACAATAACATGATTTTCCATAAATCTAAGTAAATCTGAAAATAAAGGAGGTTCTTTTGAGTTTTTTAAACTTCCAACAAATTTTTCCCATTGTTTTCGCGTATCCAAATCAAAAAGAGAAATAGAATGAAAAACTAACATATCATCCCAATATTTAGTATTTCTTTTTAAAGCTTCTAAAGCCTGTATAGGAGCTGTAATACCATTCAAAATTCTCTTTAATTCTGAAGAGGATTCTTTTTTCATAGCTTTTAAATTGAAAAAGGAAGCTAAATGTGAATTAACTAATCTCCTCTTATTTTCAAATTCATCAACTAATTTTTCCCAAACGAAAGGAAAATTATTATTCGTAATGCTATATGAATTAACTAACTGAAGGGCTTCACCCTGTAAACTGGATTTCAAATAATATAACTTAAAAACATCAGAATAACTTTTATCAATAACTAGAGATTTAAACATATCTCGGAAATTTTCCCATTCCGTAAAACTACCGTTAAATTTTGGGATAGGGATTCTTTCCAATTTTTCCAAATTATTTTCAGTGGCAAAACGTGAAGATCTATGTGAGTTATCATTTTGAGGGTTATGGGTTGCAATAAATTCATTAAACTGACATTTATTTTTTAAATAACTTTGTTCAACAGAATCAAAAGTATTATGTTTTATATAATTTGTTTTATCAGAATTAGCTATATTTAAAATTTTATAATGATTTTCCTCAAAATGAAACCACATGTCATTCAAATTTTCCAAACGGGTAGAAGCATTGTATATGCTTTCATTCCCATCCTGAATAAAATTGGTATACGAATTTATAATACGTTGCGACATAGAATTTTGCTCTAAAATTAAACTTTTTGCCATTTTAACTAAGGTATATTAATATGCAAAAATAACTGAGGGAAAGATAAGAAAAAACTTTATAATAAGTAACTATGCAATATTTCAAAGAAAAAAAAATCAATGAAAAAATGTTGCACAAACTGAACTAGTCATCTTTCCCCGGAATTATTAAAAAACTGTGCTACATATCAATGTGCAAAAGTTCCCATGAGAACAATCCCAAAAAAAGATTTTCTCATTGAGTCCCTTCTGAAAAGAGTAAACTAACTATAATTAACTAAAAAAGGAAAACTAGTAAATAACTTTTTCTTCAGAAAGGAAGCTCAATGGGACCTCCAAATTTATGCAACAAATCTCACCAATTATTAATTTCTTATAAAGGTAAAATTTAAATTGCATAAATGAAAACTTGTTTTAAATAAATCATCAATAATTCCTAAAACTGAATAACTGACACAGGTTCTCTCACACAAAAAAGAGAAAAACAAAAAAATAACTGAAAAAACTTTAGAAAATTGTATAATAACTGAAACCAAAATATTTCTCTTCTTTTTTGTTGAAAGAATCCTGTAAAAACTGAAAAAAAACTAAATTTTTACAACTAAACTAATAAACTGATCATCACATAGGATAATAAAAACTTGCATCTAATTATATATAAATATAATGAACGCATAAATAAACTAATCACTAACTTTTTTATACACATAATAAATCATTATTAATAAAAATAAATTACATAAAATAATCGTATCACTCATACCGCGGTGCCTTGAACTATACAAAAAAAAATAATTTAATTTTAATAAGATATAATTTTTATACATAAAAATATGACTTTTTCTTTATTGTAATACATATAAAATCTTTTTTTTTTTTTTTAATACATAATATAACTTTTTTTTTTTTAACTATTATTATTGAATAAAAGAATTTTAATTTTAAATTTAAAAGGATAATAAAAAAAAATTATATTTATTTAGAAAAAATGAATTTAAAAAAATATAATTATTACAAAAGAGAAAAAAAAATATAAATATTATAAGAGAAACCTTGAGATGAAATCTTATGGACTCCCCCATATAGCAGAAAACTCCAAAAAATTAGAAGAGGCAGAAGAGGGAACTGGAATGTTGCGCGCGCAGTACCTCTTAAACTTGAAAAATTTTTTAAACACATGTAAACATATGATTTTTTGACTGCGCAGGCCCTTCCGGTTATTTCTTGGATTTCTTCTTCTTGATGACGTCACAATCTAACTGAATAATGGAGTCCCTCTTTTATTCTATGATTTTTCTTTAAACTTTTTTTTTGATTATTTATTAAAAAAATTTTTCAATATCTACGTTTAACTGATTTTTTAATCAACTCTATTTTTTAACTAACTTTTTTTTATAACTTTAATTTTTTATGAAAATAAAAATATTTATTAACTTTTGTGTCTTGGACAACTTTAAAACTGTACATCACCAAAAATTAATGACAAACTGATAATTAATAAAAATTAATTAAACCTTTCACTGAAATTTATTAATTAAAAACTGTCACTGAAAAACTTGCAATGGCGGCCGTAAAACACGATGCCGGTAAAACCGCGCACATGTTTTTATTAGAGATTTCACCAACTTGATTTTTAACTTTGTGATTTTTTTTTTTATAAAGATTTATCTTGATTATATTTCTTTTAACTTTTAAACATTTTTGTAACTTCAGATTGCCAAAAAAAAGGTAAAAATCCAAAATAAATAACTTTGCGGCCATGCGGTTCTTGAAAATTTGGTCACTCTTGTCCTTTTTTTTTAATTAAAACGGCGATGATGGACCATAATGTTCAATAGCTGAGTAGTGGACTGTATAATGTGTGATAAACTAGGATTTTGGTGATGATGAAATAAAATAACTTACTAAAAAATATATTAATTTAAGTAGCAAAATAACTATGAAACTTTATTATATAAAAATGTGTGTTGCTACTTGGACTATTGTCCTAAGACTGCCGGCACTGTGCGCCGTTTCTAAAGGCACGCGCTTACACTCTGTGCTCTCTCTGTGCACACACGCACGCATACTTATAAACTTATATTAATATTTGTGTTATTATACAGTGTAATATTTAACACATACCTTGTTCATTCAAAAGATAATGATATCGTAGAAGTTGACTATAATAATCTACCGAAATTTTCCCCTTGCTTGTTAATAAAAAAAAATAAATATGATTATGTAGCTACGAGATATTTTGTTTAAACATCTGTAACGATATAGACTGTATTTTTCAAAAAGCTATGTATATTTGTATATATTTATACCTGTAAATAATACATTTCTTTATATAATAAAAAACCAAAAATCTTTTAATTTTCTAAAACCTTATAACATTTATGCATTCCTGTCACGTGATTCAATTTTTAATTATAGTTTATTACAAAAAAAAAATATTGAATGGGTATACCTCCTTGATAATTGTATCGTTATTATATTAATTTAGAATTGAAATTTTATTAAATAATTAATAAAAATCTCTCTATTATATAGATTTTACGAATTTAAACTTCTGATAATGGTTTATCAATTTATAATTTTTGAACAATATTCATATATTTTTAGGCCTGATCACCCTATATAATCAAATATAAAGATATATTTAATCGTGCCTTATAAATTCACTATGTCAAAAATATAAATTTTCTATTTGTGGAAAAATAGAGTCCCAAAGTCATTTCAAAGCCTCCAACATGCCTATGACAATGGTCTGTGTGAAGATTTAATGTTTGAAAAACTGTACCCAGCAAATCTCATAAACAACGCGAAGAAAACAAAAAAAAATTAATTAATTTAATTAATTTAATTAATTAATTTTTTAAATCTGATTTTTTATGCCTCCTAAATGTTTAAGTGGTTTCATTTAGTTGCTGACGAGTTATAACGAATAAACTGATTTAAGATGTCGATAATTCAAGGTAAAATGCTAAAAAATTAACTATTTTATATCCTGAATTCAGGCTATCATAATAAAATTAGTATTTTGCGAAGAAAAGATTGGAGTCCCCAAGGGGCAAATTCGAGTGCGAAGCCCCCATTAAATGAACTAGTTATCGTGCCTGAAATGAAAAACCCTTAGGTTTTTTATAAGTCAGCGTTATTTTTTAAATACGTATTTTATTATTATCATTAACTGTAATTATACAAACATCCCCATATATAATATGTTATATGTATTTTATTTTAAAATAAAGGGTTCAAAAATCAACAATTTTCATTCATTTTTTAACTTAAAATAGGTTGTATAAATATATCTTTTTAAACCTTTTAACTTTCAATTAAAAATTTTTATATTATAATAAAAAGTATTTCTTATAAAATGTTTTTTGAATTTGGTTTTGAAGCTTAAAAATATGCATATATTTTTTAACAATTGATTTTTTAATTTTTTATTATATTATATTCAATAGTAAACTGAAATTCTTTTTGTGGATTTGCGAAGCAAACTTGACTTTTTGAAACTAAAAATTTGATTAATTAATTAAAATTTATATTTACTGATTATTTAATCTGGTCGCTCAAAGTGCGAAAATAGCAAAAACACGCTTTTTAGGGGTTGTTTTTGCTAATTTAAGGATGAAATATTAATTATTTATTGAAAATTCCCCCAAATTCTTGATTAGCGACCCAAAAAACCTGTATGGACATAATCTGTTCGCTCAAAGTGCAAAAATATCAAAAACACCCCCTTTTAGGGTTAATTTTTGCTAATTTAAGGGTGAAATATTAATTACACAGGCCCACAAAAAAAAAAAAGTCAAAACCCAGAAGGTAGACCTGACTAACTTTACGTTTTTTGGTGTTCTAAATCCAAATTTTCCATCCAAAGTTCGATTTGATTGTCCAGTTTCCCCCCAGCACCACCCAGCACTATAAATATAAGTATAAAAATAAGTTTTTTATAAAATTTTAAAACTAGTGCATATTCTTAGATATTTTGGTGTAAAATTACTAAAAATTATTATTCAAACTGTTTTCGAACTCCATATTAGCCCCTAAAGCACCCCTAGTATCAGTAACTATACCCCCTAGGGGTCAAAAACTGATTTTAGTAAAAAATGAAAACTAATGTAAATTCTTTGGTCTTTTTTGTAGGAAAACTAAAAATATTTATACAATTATTTGTCAACTCCCGGTGAACCCCTGAAATACCCCTAGTATCGGTTACCATACCCCCAAGGGGTCAGAAACTGATTTTCAAACAAAGAGTTTCTACCTTTTTTTAAAAAAGAAGAGTCTCTTGTGTATTGCACAGATGTCAAAGGTCTTATTAACAGCTTTGAGCCCGATATTTATAAAAGTGAAGAATGGAGACTTTTTATTGACTCTTCCTTACGCAGTCTAAGGGCTGTCCTCTTACATAATACCAATGTACTAGGTTAAATACCAATAGCCCATTCTGTAAATATGTCAGAAGAATATGAAACAATGAAATTTATTTTTGAAAAAATAAAGTATAAGGATCACAATTGGCAAATTTGCAAGGATTTGAAAATAATATCTATCTTGTTAGAGCAACAAGCAGGTTTTACTAAGTATTCATGCTTTTTGTGTATGTTTGACAGTCGCGAACGCCAGAATCATTATATAAATAAGGATTGGCCTGTTCGAAGTTCCTTAACTCCAGGTACAGCAAACATTATCCATGAACCCTTAGTACCACCTCAGAATGTGCTTCTCCCTTCTCTCCACTTAAAACTTGGTTTAATGAAGCAGTTCGTCAGAGCATTAGATAGAGAAGTGAGTAAAGCATAAAAGTATATACAGCAAAAATTCCCGAAAAAAACAGACGCTAAGATTAAAGCTTGATGGTCCTGAAATTTGCAAACTTTTTCGAGACACTGAGTTCATAAAATGCATGGAGAGTAAAGAGAAAAATGTTTGGGTGAGTTTCAAATTTGTATCTGAAAATTTTTTAGGTAATCACAAAAGTGAAAATTACAAAGAGGAAATAAAAAAGTTGCTTAAAAATTATAGAGAGCTTGGATGCCTAATGAATGTAAAACTGCACTATCTTGAAAAACATGTAGATTATTTCCCGAGCAATTTAGGCGACTACAGTGAAGAACAGGGTGAAAGATTCCACCAGGATATTAAGGTAATGGAAAAGCGATATCAAGTAGGTGGAATGAAAGAATGTTGGCTGACTATTGTTGGAGTTTAAAAAGAGATTTATCAGAAGACAGCAACGAAGAAGAAAATGTAAAACAGGAAAAAAATTGAAAAGAAAAGCCCCTTGTAAACTTAGAAGATTATTTAAAAGTAAGAGAGTACGTCATCATAAAAATTTGTCGTAAATAAATACCAAATGTCCAAATATTTTGCAATTTATATAAAATTTTTATAAAGCACGAATCTTACAAATGAGCTAGAATTGGATTTGTGCCTGAAATGAGTATTTAAAATACTTCTCATAAATATTTTTTTATTACATACTCCGAAATAGCTAGAAATATGCATTAAAATTGAAATCTTACTAAAAACCAGTATTTGACCCCTAAAAGAGTGGTGACCAACATCGAGTAGGTGAGGTCTATAGGCTCATATGACGTTTGCATAAATGATTTAAATTTTCTGACACCAAAACACCAAAGAATATGCGCTAATTTTAATTTTTTACTAAAAATCAGTTTCTGACCCCTTGGGGGTATAGTAACCGATACTAGGGGTATTTCAGGGGTTCACCGGGAGTTGACAAATAATTGTATAAATATTTTTAGTTTTCCTACAAAAAAGACCAAAGAATTTACATTAGTTTTCATTTTTTACTAAAATCAGTTTTTGACCCCTAAGGGGTATAGTTACTGATACTAGGGGTGCTTTAGGGGCTAATATGTAGTTCGAAAACAGTTTGCATAAATGTTTTTAGTAATTTTACACCAAAATATCTAAGCATATGCACTAATTTTAAATTTTTATAGAAAACTTATTTTTAACCCCCCCAGGGTGGTGCTGGGGGGTGCTGGGGGGAAACTGGACAATCAAATCGAATTTTGGATGGAAAATTTGGATTTAGAACACCAAAAAACGTAAAGTTAGTCAGGTCTACCTTCTGGGTTTTGACTTTTTTTTTTTGTGGGCCTGTGTTATTCATTGAAAAAAAAAACTACCTGAAATTCTTGTTCAGTGACCCAATAAACCCCCTAAGACCAATTCTTGGCTAACTCTATAAACTCAGTTTGCTAATATATAAAAAAAAAACCCTTTTTGGGGGTAGTTTTTGCAAATTTAAGGGTGTTCCGCAAATTTCGGGCGGAAATAACCCCGATTTTCGTGATCAGCGACCCAAAAAACATATAGTAGAGCAAATCTCATGTACACCCCCCCCCCCCCCCCGCGTTTTGACTGGAGTAATAATAACGCAAGAGTTAGTATACATATAATATTGGTACATAAATTCCTTAAAATATTTTGAATTTTGTATATCCAAATGTATCAGGAGAACATGAATAAAAAGAGATATTTAAATAAATAAATAAATAAATAAATATTTAAAAACGGGCCCGTACAGTCGTAAAATAAAAAAAATATCACAGCTGCTTATAGTATAGATACAATTATGTAAATAAACATCACGCCGTGATACCGGATACGCGTATACACTCGCATATATATATACATTAGAGTGGACCTATTTTTGGACTTTGTGGAAAAACTTTGCTCCCCGGGTTTTTTTGTGAAGTTTTGGTCATAAAAAGTTCCCAGTTCCAAGGATTTTGCTTTAGCCTTACAAAAACACGTGCCTGTAACCACATCAATTTTCCCATTTAAATAACATGGAAATTTTGAGTTTTTAGCTATACAAATTTTCACAAAAGCCAAAAAACGTATTAAAATGCTAATTTTTACTGGAAAACATACTTTTATATGTTGTAAAGACATACAAACTACCCTGCATTCATTCCAAAGGGAATTTTGGGGCTAGAAAGGCTAATTTACATGTTGGCTCAATCTAATAAAACAGGGTTTTTCGGTAATTTTCGATAAAAAGCTACAACCTCAAAAATTAACCATAACACTTCTGGTTGGTCCACTTTTTTTGGTATAAGTTTCACCTTTCCAACGACTTAAGCCGTATATTTTTATCACTGTTTCTCTTAGCGCTATAGTCAATTAACCTACTGGTAATTTTTTACGCCAAATGACCAATTTTTAAATTTATTTAAATTGCTGCAAAAATTGTAAATTTTGACGAAATTGAGTTTTAAAGGCCTTCATAATTTTTTACAAGCTTTAAGTTTCTAAAAATTTTTTACTCGTCTCTTTTCTTTAATTAGTTTTTAATATATTGCTTTTCAAAGATAATGATAAAAATTGACTTTTTTTGAAAACCCTGAAATTGGGACTCTGACTTTAAATTATCATCTCTAGTAAATATTTTATTAAAAAGTGGTGAGTAAAAAATTTTTAGAAACTTGAAGCTTGTAAAAAATTTTTAAGGCCTTTAAAACTCAATTTCGCCAAAAATTGCAATTTTGGCAGCAATTTAAATAAACTTAAAAATTGGGCATTTCGGGTCAAAAATTACCAGTTATAATTGACTATAGCGCTAAGAGAAACTGTGATAAAAATATACGGCTTACGTTGTTTGAAAGTTGACACTTATACCCAAAAAATTAGAACAAACAGAAGTGATTTGGTTCATTTTTAGGAGGTTGTAGCTTTTTATCGAAAATTACCGAAAAACCCTGTTTTATTAGATTGAGTCAACATGTAAATTAGCGTTTCTAGCCCCAAAATTCCCTTTTGAATGAATGCAAGGCGGTTTGTATGTCTTTACAACATATAAAAGTATGTTTTCCAGTAAAATTTAGCATTTTAAAACGCTTTTTGGCTTTTGTGAAAATTGGTAGAGCTAAAAACTCAAAATTCCCATGTTATTTAAATGGGAAAATTGATATGGTTACAGGCACGTGTTTTTGTAATGCTAAAGCAAAATCCTTGGAACTGGGAACTTTTTATGACCAAAACTTCACAAAAAACCCGGGGAGCAAAGTTTTTCCACAAAGTCCAAAATAGGTCCGCTCTAATATACATAAATCTTAATGCCCATAATTTGGCAGCGTTTTCTATTCTTTATTTATAGTTTTATTAATTGCTTCAAATTGTTTATTTTTAAACCTTGCGACTGTTATGATATCTTTACTTACTTTACCTACTTTTGAAAAAGTGTAATATTTTATGGGATAGACATTATATTTTCCTTGCGAATGTTCTGTTATATTTTTTTAAGGATACTTTTTCTAATTAGGCTAAAGAATTCATTGATATCTAGAATTAGCCTGGGATGACTATTTTTTTTTTTAAATATATTTTTTTAAATAAGTCTAAAGAATTTATTGATATCTTGGATTAGCCTGGAATTCCTAAGATTTTGTTATACATTAGACATCAAAAATTTACATTACGCCTTTTGTTGCTTTTTTTCTATCCCTGCCGGATCCGTAAGGCAATTGTTAAATTATGCATAATGAATATTATCAAAATGAATAAAAAAAAAAACTTTGAATATTTTAGAAAGCTGTATTATTTTTTATCGTTCATTTTTTGTCAAATTGATCAGATCAGCATATTGAGTTTTTTATTCTCTCCATTCAATAGCAAAAGCAAAAATTATTTCTTTATTGAAAATATTGGCTTACAGACCCGGAGGGTATAGAAAAAAAAGCAACAAAAGGTGTAATGTAAATTTTTGATGTATAATGTATAAAAAAAATTTAAGAATCCCAGGCTAATTCTAGATATCAATAAATTCTTTAGCCTAATTTAAAAAAGTATCCTTAAAAAAATATAACAGAAAATTCGCAAGGAAAATATAATGTCTATCCCCTAAAATATTATACTTTTTCAAAAGTAGGTAAAGTAAGTAAAGTATAATATACTCCCCCTCCCCCCTCCATTTACTTTAGAAAAATATACTGTATGGAATAGGTACATTAATGCTTTCTGATATATTTTTTAAATTTCTTGCCTTGTAAATCATACTTCAAATTCAACCTACGATTGAAATGATATCCAATAATTTTCAGTATGAAATAGCTAGGTTTTTTTCATTAATAATTATTTTAAAAATTATTTTTTCCTTATATTAATTAATTATATTTTCCTTAGCTGTTGGCTATTCCTGACGGGCCCTTTAAGAAATCATTGAAAAATGTTAGTTGAAAAACCTTTTTTGTTTTGTTTATGTTATTAAAAGTTTCAATGTAAAAAATATCATTTAATTAATTAATTTTTAGCATTAATTATGAAGAAGTGATTTTGTCAATAATTTTGTCGTTACTAAAAGTTATTTTATTACGTATTTAGCAAATATTTGTATTTTTTTCGCATTTCTGTTAAAATAAAAGCATGGAATTAAAAGTGTTTTCTTTTGCGAAAATAATTTATATTATGGGTATTATGAACTTTTTGAAATAAGTGTTTTAAAATATTTATATCTGTCAGAGTAAATGGGTCTAAAGCTATTCACTATTGGATAACTTACCCATTTCCCCCAATTAGCCACTACGGAATAAAATCCCTAATTGGCTATAAGTCTTTGATTCATTTGTTTATTTTGAGATTATTTCTCAAAGGGCCCGTCAGGAATAGCCAACAGCTAAGGAAAATATAATTAATTAATATAAGGAAAAAATAATTTTTAAAATAATTATTAATGAAAAAAACCTAGCTATTTCATACTGAAAATTATTGGATATCATTTCAATCGTAGGTTGAATTTGAAGTATGATTCACAAGGCAAGAAATTTAAAAAATATATCAGAAAGCATTAATGTACCTATTCCATACAGTATACTTTTCTAAAGTAAATGGAGGGGGGAGGGGGAGAGATATCAAAAATATCATAAGGTAAATTGCTATCCAATAATAATATCATCGTCTTAAAAGTGGCCATAGAATGAAAACTACATTTATAACTAAACAGGGATTGGTATATAAAAGATTTTCAGGGTTTTATAATATATTTTATCCATAAAACAGTAATTATACCCCAAATTTATAAAACACATTAAGTTAATTTTTTAAACAATTGTTTATTATCTATATTATAACTAGATATTAGACAAATTTATTTATTTTTTTAAAAGTATTTTGGATCCTAAAATCAAAATGCCTAATTGTAACTGAAAAAAATAAATTTGGCAAAGAGAGAAATAATTTATTCTGGTTTTTAATTCTCTTTAAAAAAAAACATCCAATGACACATACTTTCCTAATAGAATTTTTGGTAAAACTATTCTCCACGTATTTATTTTTATCACAAGTATGAAGGGTATCCACCACAGGGTTTTTTCGCGCAGCATATTTGTAACTAAAATATTTTAGGTATATAATATTATTTATAATAATTTTTTAATGAAAGAATCAATACTTTACAGTATCTGGTACAAGAATATAAGCAAAAAATTGATAATATTTATTTGTTTAAACAAATACGACCTGTTAAGCTTTTGTAATTTTTGACTCATAAAAGCCTGAGATTCCAGATGTGAGCAACTTGGATCAAAATTCTGGTTGTAAATCATTTAATTCTAGAGGGAGGTATCGTGGAAATTTTTTGTTAAATTTCTTGATTAATGAGTTACAGCTAATTGTTTATAAAAAAAAAAAATTAAAAATGCTCTAAAATTTATAGCCAAGCAGAATTTTGATCAAAGTTGCCCCGGGAATTGGAATCTCAGGCTTGTAAAACCCAAAATTACAAAAATTAAACAGGTGGTATTTGTTTAAACAAAAAAACATTTTCAATTTTTTTTTCATTAAAAAATTATTATAAATAAAATATATAGCTAAAATATTTCAGTTACAAATATGCTGCGCAAAAAACACCCAGTGGCGGATAGAATGACCTTAAATACTATAGTATAATTTTTTTAGACAACAGTTTTTTGCGGATGTAATACTTAATTTTGTACCTCATTATTATTTTTAATGCAAGTACTAATTTTAGAAATATCGTAATTACTCGATTGCTCGAATTTAATGCTTAACTTTTTGAAAATTTTTATCTCATAAAAAAATAAAAAACACCATTTAAAAGTTTTAAAAAAAGTGTGATATGTATAATAATCATTATTATACTAATACTAATAATAATACACGGGCCATGTGTGCTCTGAGAGGCAAAGAGAGAGAGAGAGAGAGAGAGAGAAATAATTAATTCCGGTTTTAAGTATTAAATTTATCCTCTTAAAAAAAAACATTTATGACTTATACTTTCCTAATACAATTTTTGGTATAAAACTATTCTCCTCGTATTTTTTGTGTCACATAAGTATTCATGGAAAAAGAAATAGAGAAATAAATAAAATACCTCCTTAGAAGTTATTATTTCCTGTTGATGCTGTTAATGATTTAGATGATTTAAATACGTTTTTAGCTCGAAATATATCGAATTAATTCGATACATTTCGATTGGAGATAATTTTTATACTTGTATAAAGAGTAGAAAAAAAAGACAGCAATAATTCCTTATGAAAAAACGCTTGTTGTGCGAGAAGGAAAAAAAAAGACGTGTATACTTTGCAGCCAGTCGGCAGCAAAGGTCTAGAGGCTGTGGGACTCGCTCCCAGCCCTATTCCATTTTGATACCGACTGGTATCAAAGAATAATATAAAGTCCTTATAATGCACACACAAATAGCGCAAAATCGTGCGTGAACAAAAACGTGTTTTTTCGTGGGTGCAACAATACATATTAAAACTCCAATCACGACAATGTAATATACAAGTATTATATGTATAAACCACGTAAACAAAACTTTTTAAATCGATACCATTTTAGCACAATAATGAATAAAAAAAAAGTAATTCATGCAATTTTTCAAGCTTTCTGTCCTCAATTATTGTCCAAAAACAGGAAAATTAATAAAAAAATTCAAAAAATAATTTTTACCTCGAAAACCTGAGAACTTTAACATAAAAGTCATATGTATCACATTTTTCAAACTTAATTTTATATGTCAGTATCACCTTCCAAAGTTCTCATCTTTTGTAGGTTCCAGGAATTATTAAAAGTGGGGCTACATTTTTTTTCTCGAAAACTTAAATTGTCAAAAAAGCTATTTTTACGGCGGTGAGACGTGTTTTTATACCGTACGTTTTCTGTATAGTTTCTGATAATTTAGAACTATTGTTCGAATTTTTTTTAAAAATGTTTTAAGGTCTTAAGAGCGTTAGAATTTTGCCTATCGACATCCTTGTCTTACTCATGTAAAAAAATACGGATTGCAACTTTAAATAAATAAAAAAATTTTTTCAATAATACTTAACTAGATAATTGCTAACAATTATAGACTGTGCGAAGCATAACAACCCACTAAATTTATTCCTAAATACAGACGATTTTTATTATTTGAAATATTATTAATTGGGTATATTAGGTGAAGTAAATAATCAAACTCATTTTGTTATAAACAATAAATATTTAATGTAAAAAATATTGTATGTGTACATTTACAGTATTAGCGTGTTTATTTACATAATAGTAATTAATTAAATGTATATTCAAAATAATAACTTTAATTAATTAATTTTTGATTATGTATGATTTGTTTTTGAAAAATATTTTAATCAATATTTTATTCTTTAATTGCTTTATTAATTTTGTTTAATGATTGCATGAAAGCTTGTTTCACTTTAAAAGATGTTGAAAGTCGTATTGAGTCAAAACGATATTTGTTGTAACCTTTTATTAAAATTATATCATTAATTGATTTAACTCGACTCAAACCGACGTATGTAATTCCCAATTGTCTTTCCGTGTCTCCTATGTGTAAGAAAATTTTATCTAACGTCTGCCCTTGAGACTTGTGGATGGTTAGAGCATATGACAACATTACTGGAAATTGCGTGCGACTTCATAAAATATTATTATGTTTCCAAGTTCTTTCCACGGGAATAATTGGGAAATAATTTTTATACAAAAATGGTCCTTTGTAATTGTCAAATTCAATATTAATACTTGAGGTAATTGTGGTGGTGATTCATTATCAGCATATATTATTTCCCGTATGTATCCTAAGCTTCCATTTGTTAATCCACCTGCTACCCATAAATTTGTACGTAACATTATTCTACAATCTTTTGACAAGTATAATATATTCTGTAATCCTGTTGCTTTTTTGTCCGAGCAAAGCATGGCAATATTGGGTGTGTTTATTGAAACTATGCGTGCAACTGGATTGAAGAATATATATATATATGATTGAAGAATATCATTATAATCATTTTTAAATGGTATGTTTAAAATACATTGCTGTTTATAAAATTTTTCATCTTCAATTTCATTATTAGTTATTTTAAATTTCGGAAAAATTCTAACAATGTTTTCTTTCCGTCGTTTTGTAAATTTGTTCTTGACAATTGTATAATTTTTAGCGAAATTTAATAACGTTAAGTTATTTAGTTCTTTTGGTCTGATCTTATATTTTTCTATTAAATTACAAGTTTTTGTATCAATATTTTCATCATTTGATTCATTTGTCTGAAATCAAAAAATTATTTATATATTGTTTAATAGTCTGTTGAAAAGTGCGTAAAATTATTTCTCGATTTACGAATTATTTGGAATCGAAAATTCATTCGCAAATCGAAAAAATAAAAAAAAATTCTAGTTGAGTTGTATGTACATTATATTGATATTATAAGTAAAATTAAATATTATGGTACTAATTGAATTTAAATTTATAAAAATGAATACTTATAGATAAGTTTGTTATAAAAATCCTTTGTATTGCATTAAAATAAAAATAAAAAATAATTAAATAAAAAATTAAGCCTAGAGTAAAAATATAAAGTCATATATAGGTAAATTTAAATGTAGTGAGTGCGATTTGTATGGTCGTGTCTTCAAAACTGCCCGAAAGTATTTTTTTCTGAAAGTACTACCAAAAATAAGTTACCAGCCCAATTTTTAGCCTCCCAGAGCAAAATCTCGATTTTTGGCAGCTATTTTAGTGTTTTTGACTGTTGTAAAAAATGTAAGAAAAATGAGTCATAATTTTTTTTATTATTGCTGTAAAAAACTCACATTAGCTTGAAATATTTTTTCTTTTTAGGTCCGGAGAGGAAATTTTCTTGGCTATCCGATTCTGGGGTCAAAAAATTTTTTTTGAGTAGCGCATGCGCGAGGAATCGCTAAGATAGGCTGTTTTTTTTCAAAAGTCGATTTCTCAAATGCCTATTAGTGAAAAATCTTCTAACCATGTTTAAAATTTTTCTTAAACTTTATATTTTTTGGCAAAAAAAAAATTTCGATGGGACACTGCTTTTTGGGAGCTCTAGATAAAAAAATAGCAGCTTTCAAAAAATTTTTTTTAACAAATTTTAAAATTTCCCGTCAAGTCACGTGAGCAATTAAAAATCTGACCAAAAATTTGGATTTCGCGGGAAATTTTACATAAGGATATATCTTTTCATATTTTTAAGAGCGTTTATGTTAAAGCAGCAAAATTTTAAATTGAAAGATTAAAATATATCATTTTTTAATGAATTTTTTTATTTCTAAATTATACAAATTATTCAAAATTAATCAGAAAATTCTTTATTATTTCATTGTTTTTCGCTGTTTTAACATAAACGCTCTTAAAAACATGAAAAGATATATCCTTGAAAATTTTCATGCTAATGTGAGTTTTTTACAGCAATAATAAAAAAAATTATTGACTCATTTTTCTTATATTTTTTACGACAGTTAAAAATATTTTGGGGCAGTTGTGAAAACCCGAGCATACAAATCGCACTCACTTCATTTAAATTTATCCATATAGAAAAGTAAAGATTTATAAGTTTAATTGATTTTAATAAATTTTCTTATTAAATTTAAACAAATAATATTAATTTAAAAAAATATTATTTTTCATTTCATTTCATACATACATTCGTTGAGATTAAGAATAAGTTTTATAGTATAAATAGCTTTGTCTTATTGAAAATATTATTTAAAATTTTAAAAAAAGAAGAGATTATAAAAAAATTTTATGTTCTAAATTCAAATTTTTAACTTTGAAGTTACATGAGTCGATGATTTGTAAATCGTTAAATTACTGTATATAAGTTATTTAAATTAATTAAAATGAATTTATTATGTCTAAATTTAAAATATAATTATAAGAGTTACAGTTCCATCAAATAAGTATTGTTTAATTACGTAGGTTCATTTTATTTTAAAGACGTTTAAATAATTAGTAAAATTGTTATTTATATTATTGGTAAGGAATTATATATTCACCTTTATTTGTATTCAATCGTCATCTTAAATTACTAAATTGACGTAACTCCGTGAACTGTGATATAAAGGCCAACTCATTAACAAATGTATTACTTCTTGAGCACTGTATATTTTTGCATGTAATGTAGAAATGAATAATATTTGAATTGCTGATTTTGCTAATAGTGTATCTGACATGGATGCACAAGTATCCAGTAAACACTGTTGTAAATCATTTGAGATTTTTTCACTTTTGGATGCATATTTAGCAATATAATAATAAATAGATTCTTCTGATGCAATCGGCGAAAAATCAGTATTTGCCCTCCAAATAGATGTTATGATTGGATTCTATCTTTGTATGAGTGGATCATTACGTTTAGGATGATATCGTAAATATCCGTCTGAATCATCAATAATGCTTTCTTTTCTTTCTTGTTGAGGGAAATTAAAACTGCATGTTAAAATTGTGCTTTTATATTTGTATCTCATACAGTGTTTACCATGCATCGTATGACGTTGTGATCTATTTAATAAATAAATTAAATCATTTTCCAGATTATCTGTTGGAATGTCAGAAAAATTTTGACGTGCAGGATGATTAATTCCTAGATCATGTTTAGGATTTATTGCAAAACAAAAATCATCGAAGTAACGGCAAAGTTTTTCTCTTTCTTCTGGTGTTAGAATTTTATTATTAAATAATGGCGCGTTTGAAAACCATAAAATTCCATGAATATGTGGTGATCCTCTAAATTGCCATTCCCAACGATACCAGAAGTCGGATACTTCAAATAATGGTTTTATTACATATTTCATAAAATTATTAACTCTTTCTTTAAAAAAATAGCTGACAATTAATGGATTTTCTTGAATTAATTTTTTACGTTGTTGATCATCAATAGTATTTGGATCTGTATCGGGACATAATTAATTATTAATTATGGACACACTTAATTACAAACACCATAATAAAGCACGACGCTAGCGGTCTCTAATAGTAAACTTTCGGAATTATATAGACTTTTCATTATTTTATAATTCATAAAATTAAACAGAATATGATATTTTGTTATTTGATATTTTGTATGATATATATAATATGATAATTTGATATTTTCTACCGAATATTTGTTTTTCTTGCCCTAAAAAACCCCTATGTAAAGTTAAAAGTTCATTTTTTCAAGTTTTTTGGTTCGTTATTTTGGAAAATCGAAAAATTTTTTAGGTTAAAAAATTGAATATTTTTCATCGAATATTTGTTTTTTTTGTTCTAAAAACCTCCTTTGTAAAGTTTAAACTTCATTTTTTCAATTTTCTTGGTCCGCTATCGTGGAAAATCGGAAAATTTTTTAGGTTAAAAAACTGCACACCAAAACTAAAAGAATTTTTTGTTACCCAGAGAAGAATGAATGTTTATTTATTTCTTTAGAGCGGAATTATTTTAAGGTTAATATTTTTAAAAACAATTATTTTCAATTTAATTCTTTTTGAACAGAATTAAAACAAAAATAATTGTTTTTAAAATAATTAACCTCAAAATAATTCCGCTCTAAAGAATTAAATAGACATTCATTCTTCTTTGGGTAACAAAAAATTCTTTTAGGTTTGGTGTGTGGATATTTTCTGTCGAATATTCGTTTTTTTTGCCCTAAAAAATTTCTTTGTCAAGTTAAAATGGTATTATAGTTTATTTTTCATGTTTTTTGGTCCGCCATCTTGGGAAATCGAAAAATTTTTTAGGTTAAAAAACTGAATATTTTCCACCGCATATTCGTTTTTTCGCCTCAAAAATTATACCTCCGGGGTATCCTCTTCTACCTAGAATGATTATTTTCATCTTAAAAGTCCTTATTTTATCATGTTTTATGTCAAAAATTCATTTTTTCAAGTTTTTTGGTCCGCCATCTTGGAAAATCGGAAAATTTTTTAGGTTAAAAAACTGAATATTTTCCACCGAATATTTGTTCTTCTTGCCCTAAAAAACCCCCTAGTAAAATTAAAAGTTCATTTTTTAAAATTTATCGGGCCGCCATCTTGGAAAATCGGAAAATATATTTGTGCGGGAAATGAAAAAATATACCTCCAGGGTATCCGCTACAACCTGGAATGATTATTTTCATCCTGAAAGTGCTTATTTTATCATGTTTTATGTCTTATAATAGACATGTTAACTTGTTTTTAACGCTGTTATTCCCGTAAATTGATAATAATTTCGGTACTTTATTTTCGATTTGGTTCAAAATCAATACAGTTCATGTTGGTCTTATATCTAACTTATATATAAATCTTGAACCTAATCGGAGATCACTGTGACCTTAACGAGTGCGCACAAGAGCGACATTTTGTCGCGGGTATAGACTGTGCGAAGCACAGTCTAATTATTACTATTCGAAGCTTAAAAATGAATTTTATTAACTTAATTTTGGCATTAAATAAATTATTTATTATTTAAACAATATTATTTAATTATTTATAAAGAAAATAAATAAATAAAAAAATAAAATAAATGACTCTACCTAAATAGCAGAATAAATGTTAATTTTTTATACATTTTTAAGTAAAATCATAAAAAATGACGGTTGATTGTAAATTTTAAGGTCTCTTTTTATTTATTAGGACTTTATTTATCAACTCATAAAAAAAAATATCTAAGTTTTGTATTTTAAATGCTTTATTTTCATTTTTTAAAATTCCCCATAAGAGCCTGTGTTAATTTATTTTTTATTTATTTATTTTCTCAAAAACAATTCGGTCAATTATAAAAAAAAAATACGTGTAAAATTTATTTATATTTACTTTATTTTCTCCAAGTTCTAGCTTTTTTTTTGCATTTCAATTCTACCGCTCTTAAGACCTTAATATTTGAAATTTTAAAATTTTTATGCGTCAATTAGTTCAGGTACTCAGAATTGAAAAAAAAAATCTTTATTTTTATTATTATTATTATTTATTTTAACATGGAACATGTATATAGGGAGGGGGTACTTCAGAAATTGAAAATTAAGGGGGGTGGGGGGGGGGTTCAAATTTGTCCTATTTAAGGGGGGGGGGGTCAAATTTGTCCTTTTTAAGGGGGGGAGGTCAAAATTGTCCTATTTAAGGGGGGGGGGTCAAATAAGACTTAGAATAATTAGGTAAGTATATATAAATAAATAAAATACTTTTAAAAGACTGAAAAATCTGGGCTTAAGGACTTAGGACAATACAGGTTTATAGACTTAGAATAATATCGATTTAGATACTTGGAATAATTCAGGTTCAGGGACTTATAATAATTCAGGTTTAGGGAATCAAAATAGTTTGGGTTTAGAATCTTAACAACTAGTAAGGTAATGATTACAAAATACAACAATAGAAAATTGTATTGTAATGTTGAGTAACATTTGTATTATATCTAGTCCTCATTTGGAAGTAAACATGTTCCATGTATTTAGGTTGTGTTTACACAAACCGGTTATAAGTTTTTTATTATTTTAATTTACAAAAAATAAATTTTTTAAACAATTTAATTAATAAAAAAGAATAAGAAAATTAAAATTATTATTATTATTATTATTACTATTATTTTTATTCAACGACAAATAAATTGTTTAAGCAATTTTTAATTGTTTAAACAATTTATAAATGTTAATTACTTTATTTACAATATCAAAATTAAATTATTAATTTTATTATTATTAATTTTTAATATTTTAATAATTTAATATTTTTTTTTTTTTTTTGCACACTGGCAGAGAGGTGAGAATGCCTTACGCACGAACAGAACCCGGTGTTCTGAACAGTGTCGGACTCCATGATGGCAAAGCACTCTGCAAAGAATGCATTGCCCCATGTTTACCGACTAAACTCACCCCTCATCATACCTTATACAAGTCAGCCCGGAACCGTTTATCACATTATATCGGGTTGACTTAAGGCCATGTATCTTCTTTGGTTGAAGATCCTTCCATCCATTAATCCTTCTTGTTATTTCACCGTGTCGTCACTAGATAAATACGTAAGTTTATAAATAAATAAATATATAAATAAATAAATAAGTATATAAATAAATAAATAAATAGATATCCTTGTACGTCCTACATCGTCCCCTATTTGGTGCCGCGTGCAAGAACCGTCCTTCTCGGCCGCTCCTACACACGGCTCCTAGTTAGGGTGTCGTCAATAGCTTTTTAGTTTGCAGAATATCCTCCACGAACCTTGCGACAGCACTCCATCCTTTTTGATTTCGAAGCATTCTTTCAACGACATTGTCAGGCGCAATGTTGCCTATTTCCGCCTCCAATTCCCTCCTTTTGATCACCCACCGATCGCAACGAAAGAACATGTGATACGAATCATCGCGTTCGCCGGGACAGAACACACATTCGGAGCTTCCATCTTTGCCCATCCTGAAGAGATAGGACTGAAAAAGCCCGTGTCCACTGAGAAACTGGGTCTGAGAAGAAGTAATTCACTTCCCCATGTTCTCTCTGTATCCATGGACATCCCTCCTAACTTCCGCCTTGATACGGTCGACGTCGCCTTCATTTTATTATCGTAAATAAGTTTACGCTCTTTGGCGAGGAGCCTAATTGGGATAATGCCTGCAATCGCAAGGACTGCCGCTTCCGAGACAGTCCTGTACGTGCAAGAAACCCTCAGAGCACCTTGCCTCTGAACTCTTATTATGCCTTTCGCATACATATCCTTGTCTAACGCCTTCCCCCAAATTTCTGCTCCATAGTAGCTTCCTCTTGCTGGACTTCGGGCCGTTCATATTTGACATCAGCCTGCTCAGGGCTTGCGACGTGGTACCTGCCTTCTTGACCCTTTAAGAGATGTGCTCCCAATAAGTCAGCTTCGTGTCCAGAGTTATCCCTAGATATTTAACGAACCTTTTCGTCTCTATGACAGTATCCTCGTCGATTCGTATCGGGATGACAGTTTGAATTTGCTTCCCCGTAAACATTACGATCTCTGTCTTAGCAGCTGCAAGACTTAATCCATGCTCTTCCATCCATATGTTTGTATTTACCATGCAAACGCTCAAGCTGTTCTGAGCCTGTTGTACGTTTCTTGCTACGATTACGAGAGCAATATCATCCGCATACCCTATCATGAAGCAGCCATCCGCTAGCTCCAGCCTCAAGATACCATCATAAGAAATGTTCCATAAGTCAGGTCACAGTACCGAAACCTGAGCCGCGCCAGCTGTCACTTTCCTACTCCTTTTACCTTGTAGAGTCTCGTACAAGAGTACTCGGTCACTTAGGTAGCTCTTCATTACCCGCATCAAATACTTGGGTACTGCAAAGTCACTCAGTCCTTGCAAGAAGTCTGTCCACTTAGCCGAGTTAAATGCATTCTTGACATCAAGGGTAACCAAATGAGTAATTTTATGAGAGTAATGATTACCCGTTTGGGCCCTCGCTATCGCGCCTCCTTCACTGCCCCAATGGTGGACCGCCCCCGTCTAAAGCCGTATTGTCGAGGAGATAAGTCTCCTGCTGCTTCTACAGCGTTTAAGATACGAGGTTGCAGCATCTTTCCGAAACTTTTTCCCGCTGTCTCCAAAAGTCCTAGTGGTCGCCAGTAAGATGGGAGTGTAGGATCACCCTTTCCTTTGCTGATAAGTAACAGTATTGCCTTTTTCCATCGCCCGCTAAAGACTCCTGTTCGGATGCATGTGTTGTACATCCTTAGCATCAATGATGGACATTCGTGTGCAGCTAAACTTATAATCTCGGCTGGTATACCGTCTGGGCCGGGAGCTTTCTTATTTCTAAGGGAGTCCACGGCAGCGAACAGCTCTTCTTGTGTAAAGTCCGGGATATCCTCCACATTGGTGTTATCCTCTTGGCCAACTCTTGTCGGGTGCGTCGGGAATAGGGCATCAACGACTGTTTTTGCCTCCTCTTCTTCCATTAGCGAGCTGGCCGCGAAGACCCTCAACTTCTTCGTAATTATCTTGAAGCCAAGACCCCAGGGGAATTTGGCGTTGATCACCTGCCTTAGGGATCGCTTAACTTCTTTGTGAACGTTCATGAGTTCCCTTGCTTCTTCGCGGGACTTTGCTCTAGTCGCTCTTCTTCGCGTCTTGTGGCTTTGTCTGCGAAGCTCTGCAATTTCTGGGTTCCACCAGTACACAGGTGGGTTCTTTCCATTGAACCTTTTTCGAGGCATGGAAGCATCACAGGCTTTCTTAAGCAGCATCATTACTTCGGATACCAGTTTCTCCGCGTCTTCCTTACTTTCTACTCTGCGGGGATTCGCTAGAATTCCCCCTTGTCCCATCGATAAAACTTGTATGAATCGTTCTTTATTCAGCTTATTGAGGTTCCAACCTCTTGGTTTCGGCCTGTATGCCTCGCCAGGGGGCTGTCGTTCGTGCTGGATTTCAAACGAAATATACTGGTGGTCGCTCGCTGTAAAATCTTCCATGACGTGCCTGTTATTCACTCTTGTGCTCAGGCCTTCAGATGCGAAAGACACGTCAATTATCGTCTCGTTATAGCCGGCCCTTCTGAAGGTAGTGGTGTTACCCACATTCAAGACAACGAGTCCCAGCCTGGATAGCATTAAAAGGTTCGCCGCCCCTTTTGAGTCAGTGTAGGGCATGCCCCAGTCAACAGCTTTGGCGTTAAAATCGCCTGCAACAATTATGTTTCTACCCGCATCTCTCGCAAAGCCTTCTATGCCTAACAATTTTGTATAATACTCCTGTCTAGGTCCGGTCGGCGTAAGGTAGCAGCTCACGTAAGTTATAGTTTTACTTCTAACCCACACAAAGCCCCTACCTCTTCCTGATGCTTCTACCGGTACTTTTTCTTGATTAGCGATCCAAATAGCTGCTGTTCCGAGTTCGTCGCCGAACCAGATGGAGCTGGATTTGGGTTACCCCCTGGGTACTGCTCGCTGATGATCCAAAGGTCTGCCTTGATCTCCCTTTGAATTTGATACATAAGCTGGTTTGCAGTCCAGCTTCTGTACATGTTTCCTTGGGCTACCTTGATCATTTTCTGATCGCTTTTTGGATCTCAGAGCACTTCCTGGAACCTGGGAAGTGTTTGAGCTCTTTTTCCTTTAATTTGGCAGCTTTGCACAGAAAGCATTGCAGCTTCCCTGTACATTTGACTACCTTGTGGTTTCCCATCCCACATTTAAAGCATAGATTGCTTCGATCGGGTCCTTTGCAATTACCTGCTATGTGGCCATACGCTAAGGATCTGAAGCATCTAAACGGAGTTGCCTGTATTCTTACTCTACAACTGCCCAAGCCTAGCTTAATGCTGCCTTTCTTTGTCAGCTTGAATGCCGCCTTCTCGTCCAGCTTGACCGTGGCTGATCTCTGTTCCCGAATGTTGGGTTGAGATAGCTTCACCATGATTGGGCCGGTTTCCTTTAGAACGTCTTTCAAGACTACCTCTACTTCCTCTCTTGTAGTAAGGCAATCGATGTCCCAAATCTGAAGAGTTCGGCGTGGTGTCAGACATGTGACATTTACGCTGTCTCCCATTGTTGCCTTAACTGCCTCAAAAAAGGCTGTATGCCCTTCTGCTTTTCCTCGCATCTCGATCAATACGTTACCAGCTTGAGTTTTCTGAACTGCACAAATGTTAGTTGCAGTGGCTTCTCCTATAACGCTCTCCTTGATCTGCTTCAAGACACCCGCGTACGCTCTCCCTTCTGGTAGCTTAATCGCGACTGCTTTGTTTCTAGCTCTGGGAAGCTTCGCTTTCCCATTGGCGTTTGTTTTCTTTTTCTTTCTTTTTCCTTCCTCCTTTCCCTCTCTGCCTTTTCCATTTCTTCCTCCTGTTCCTTCGACCAGTGAACTCTTGAAAGTCCTCATTGTCTGCGGAAGGAGTTTGGGTGGGTCCCAGCGTATTATCTCCAATTCTTTCCGCTGCTGCCACTGTTTCATCTGTTAGCCTTATCAGTGAAACAGTAGCTTTAGGGAGCGTTCGCGGTTTGGTTGCCCTGGTAGCTGAGAGTTGTTTTGCCGCAGATGCAGCAGAATTTCAGTGCTTTCAGTGCCAAATTTTTTGAACTCTTTTCACCTGCAGACTTCTTTGAGGGAGTCTGTTTTCCACTATCATTTTCCTCTTCCGAGTTTTCTCGAACTCTTTTCTTTGTATGTTTAGCGGCTTTAGATTGCTCGCTAATATACTGCTTAAGTTCAGTTTCGATGGCGAGGACTTTTCGGGCTTGCATGCCCTTAATTGTCTTTAACATGCTTAGACTATTCTTGAACAGCCTAACACCGTCTTGGATTACCATCGAAAAGTTAGTCAGCTTTTTAATCTTATCCTCCATCTGTTCAACGCAAGTAAGCATCTCATCATAGCACTTCTCGATAGGATTCTAGAGTTTCCTCAAACACAGCTAGAGTTCCTTTTGGTTTGCCACGCCCATTCAGAAAGGCCGAAGTCTTCCTGGCCCCGAGGTTTACCTTCACACATTACTAAACCTCAGAGATACTTATGAATAGCGAGCTGCAGCACGTTCATTAAGAAGCCTCTTTAGTGTACTCGCTAGTCATTGGAGAAGCTATTAAAAATTTTTGTTAATATTGTAAATTTATGTGAAATATGAATATGAAAAATTGTTTTTTAATTTTATTAATTATTTAATGTTAATAAAATAATAAATATTCTCTTTATTTACGAATTACCGATAACAAAAAGTTTACGTAGTATTCAAACAACTGAAGGCGCGCTCAGTGTAAAATTTATTTTATTATTCGGAGTGCAGATATTAGAATTTATATTTACCGCATTTTCAAATAAATATTAGATTTATCGATTACAATGTAATTATAAAATTTTTTATTTTTGAAATAAAATTAAATAAATAATATCAGTAAATACATAATATTTACAAATAAACGCTAGCCCCTGTATAGTATATTATCCATATACTATCATGGCTGCTTTCTCTCCAAAACCTTGTTTACTAATTTTTGGAGTTTAATTGCTCAAAATAACACACGGCTACCTAATATGAGAGGGTGAGCAATAATTTCCTTGGGCATTACATTTTATACTCAAACTACTCAGGTTTTATAATTTTTTGTTTTAAGAAAATAAATAGCAACTTCCAGAATTTCTCTCATAAGAGCAGTGTTAAAATGTTGTGACTTTTTTCGCTAATATTTCTAAATTTTGCATGGCTATCGAATATATGCTCTATACCATTCGAATCGGGGAATTTCACTTTATTCAGCCATATATCTCACTATTTATAATTTTTCACTGAAGAGCCTCCTTAAGCATGCACAAAAGAAAAGCAAGACATAGACCCGGTTTATAGGGCAGCCTCTGTTATTCCAGCGAGCTATGAGCTATCTGCGGCATAATTATTGATTATGAAAGTACGTTGGATCAACAATTTGCGTGTCCCATAGAGAAAAGCAAGGCATAGGACCCGTTTATAGGGCAGCCTCAGTTGTTCCAGAAAGCTATGTCCAGTATCTCTGATTCTAGTTCAACCCTGAATAAGGCGGCCTGATCTACCTTCCTCCTTCTTCAGACTTATGAGGCCCGGGCTTAGGACTGGTAAAGCGGAGTTAATAATTTAATATTAAGAATCATAAAAATTACATTAATCAATATAAATAACTATATCTTCTCCTGGCTGCTTAGCCCCTAAAAATTGTTCAAAATGTCTTCCTTCTGCCATCGTGCAGTATCCCAGTCTATTATAAAATTCTCGAATGCTTCTTCGTATCATGTCAGTTGGTATTAAATCGGTGATTTCTAAAATCCTTTGTTCTAATTCCGGAATATTATTTATTCTTGGTCCAGAGTAGCCTTGAGATTTTACATATGGCCAATAATAATAATCGAGAGGATTGAGATCAGGTGATCTTGCAGGCCACATGACTTCTGAGTATCGTCCCAGCCATCGATTTCGGAATACAGTGGTCAAATATCGAGTGACCCCATTATGGATGCTAGCCCCATCCATTTGAAACCAAGATCTTTCCTACAAATATATTTAACTTTTAGCTTTTCTAAAATTGTTAATTTTTTACGCAAATGAAAAATACTCAAATTTTATTTTTACAAAGTAAAATTTATTTAATAAAATAATAAATTTTTAATAAACTTACATTCATGCCAAGTGCACGTAGTCTTGGTACAATTTGCTCCTGCAATAGTTGAGAAAATCGTTGCCCATTTAAATTTTGATATAAAAAAATTGGTCCAACTACATGGCCATTAAACAAGCCAGCCCAAACATTTATTTTAGCTTGCCATTGACTATTGCAGTCAAGTACATGATAGTGATTATACGTTGACCATTCCATGTTGTGTCTACGGTTTGGACGTTGTTTTAATACAAATGTACATTCATCCGTACAGCATATATCATCCAATAAAAGTTGTTCGTTATTAATTAAGTCTGTAGCAGTTTCTGAGAAATCCATGCGATTAAAAGGATCGGCCTCTGTAAATTGTTGGTGAGGTTGAGGCACATAAGCTTTAAATCCTGCTTTACGCATAACATTGTAGATTGTTGTTTTGCTCAGCCCTACTTCTTGCGCAATGGCTTGCAAGCCCAAAGTACGATCCCCAAGCGCTGTTGCACATATCTGCACTTTTTGGTCTTCTGTCACTTGACGAGATGGATAATCAAATTTTCTATGATTTTTATCAACACAACCGAAATAGTTAAAATGGTTATACGTATTTCTAATTGTTCTATCACATGGTACAGGCCGATTTGGAAATCTTTGAGGCCAATTTGCAATCACTCTAGTTGGACTCCTACCATTCATTAAATATTATTGTACCATAAAAGTTCTTTCTGGTACTGTAAATTTATCATTAGGCATTTTTGAATATATTTTTTTTTTATAACTTTTGATTCACAATTTTCAAATATAAAACTTAACTAATTAAAAGATCAAAGAAATAATTACGGAGATTGAATGTATACTAATATTTTAATCAATAACTAAAAAAAAATAAAAAGAAAATTTTATCTATTACCCCCACATTATTAAAAAGATAAGATTTTCTTTATTTTTAAATGTATCAAATTTTTAAAAATTAACAAAAACTTTTGTCTAAAAAATAAAAAAGATGTCTAGACCATAGACAAAAAAAAACACATACTTTTTATTTCAATAATTTTCCAATCAGACAAGATTTAAATACACTGGATTTTTTTTATAATTTTTAATAAAAGTTTTAAATTAATTTTTTTTTTAATCCTGAGGTTTTATCCAAGGGATACGTAAATATAAATATAAAATATAAATAAGTTTATCCTGGGGATATTGACTGCCCCAGGTATTTTATATAAGTTGGTATGGGTATTATTTGGTTGGTTTATAGTTGATATATTTGTAGATGAGTTCGGGTTCGATCTAAGCTGGATGAACCTAACCTGAGGCTAAGTTCTTAATTACAGAAGGAATTGTCACAATAATAACTGATAACTGATTTGATATATAACTTTCACTTTATTAATTATAAGTAAATATAATAAAACTGTCTAAGTCTTAAAGTCAAGTAATTAAAGGTATAACTGTAACAGAGTGGTAAGACTCTAAACGAAAGATAGTATTCTAATGACTGGTTTGGGCGCCTGAAGGGCAATATATAATCTAATATGAATCTGCCCATATTCCGAGATTTTGAGGGAGACGTCCAATAAAAAAAAGCGTCGTTCTCGTCACGTCCAATTAGCAAAGGCGTCCCTAATTATTACCGAGAATCGCGAGGTGGGATTTATGCAGTTTATAACGCCTAAATCCCTCCTAATTTACGTCATAGTTGACTTTTGGTCCCACGCTATTGTGCTAGATCAGCAACAGCGGAAATGCACCTGCGGGTTCCTATGTCGTCTGTAATATTAATACAGCTATCGGATATAGGGTTTACTATTTATATATATATATATATATCAGATGTTAGGCATATCAATTTTGACCTACCATACGTAACAAAATATTGTATGAAAATAAATAATAAAATAGATAGTAAATACAATACTTTTTATTAATGGAAAAAAATTTATTAGATAAAAAATTTAAAAGAACAAAAATTTTTTGAACCAGTTCATTCGTTACCAAAAAAAATTATTAAAATATATTCGGAATTTTTTTTTTTTTTTTAATCTAAAGAAACGGATTTAAGTAATTTGCGTATTTCTGTAGGCATCAAAATGAAATAATAACATATTTTTATCGCTTAATAATAATCGTAAGAATAATATTTTGAATATGGAAATTTTATTTGTAATATATTAATAAAATCAAATTATTAATTTTTTAAATTAATATTATAATTTATTTAAACAATTAGAATTTGTTTAAAAAATTTCGCATATAAATTTTTATCAAATTTTGCTTAAAATTCGCATTCAGGGCATAAAAAAATACATGCAACTTAGTGTCGCATCTGACTTTGATAAAAAAGTAATTAACATTTATAAATTGTTTAAACAATTAAAAATTGCTTAAACAATTTATTTGTCGTTTAATAAAAATAATAGTAATAATAATGATAGTAATAATAATAATTATAAAATATCGTCGGTACAGAGGCAAGCAGCAGTGAGGATCGCCTGTGGATACCACACGGTATCTTTAGAGGCGATCCAGGTTGTTGCTTCGGTGATACCCATTGACCTGCTAGCGTTGGAGCGGAAATTCATCTACGAGAGCGTAGATGAGCGCGAAGTGGCATCCACTCGCGCCCGCTTCAACTCTATGAAAGCATGGAAAAAGCAATGGAAAAAGAACCAAGAGAAAAATGCCCTATGGACGCGCAGACTGATCTCAGACCTGCAGGCATGGATGGGACGACAGCATAGAGAGGTAGATTTCTACCTTACCCAGTTCTTAACTGGACACGGGTATTTCCGTGTCATGTTGGAGCATTGGCATAAGGTGGCAACAAAGGAGTGCTTGCACTGTCCGGGCGTGGATGATACACGCGGAGGGGCGCCCGCCCTTCCCGATTTGGAGGCCGGAGACGGTGGTCCCGGAAATGCTACGGAGTTCCGAAAACTGGAATAAAGTAGCAGAGTACGTAAGGACCACCTTGTTGGAAAAGAAGGAGGAGGGCTTTCTATCGTAGAGAGCTCTCCTGCCCCTAGGCAGGGGGGAGGCAGCGGCCAGCTGCCTAGGCTGCGCGTCCCAAACTGAAGTTATACCTGAAAAGGGAGTTCCGGTTTGGGACAAACAAGCGCGGGGGGTTTAAAGTGTGTTTATCCAGTAAGAATCTGGGGCGTAGCCGGCGACCGCGTTCGCCGGTGGTCTCCCAGTTGTAAACTTTGTACAACTGGGCGGTCATGGAAATTTGCGGGTCTTTAAGGCCCGCAAACACTCCTTGGCTGATGCAAGATTCACATATTTCCCTTAAAAAAAAAAAAAAAAAAAAAAAAATAATAATAATAATAATAATAATAAAAAGAATAATTTTATTTTTTATTTTTTTTTATATTAATCTGTGTACCTGAACTAATTAACGCATAAAAATTTTAAAATTCTAAATATTAAAACGATAAAAAAAAATAACAGTCGAACAATAGTCTTAAATAAACAGAAACTATACGGAAAACGTAAGGTATATCGCAGCATATTGTAAGTAAGGCGCATACGAGAATTTCAATGAAACCTAAAATCTATATTTTTGCGTTAAGTATTAATTTTACGAAAACATATATAAGAATGTTTTTTTTTGTAAAATTTTCTCAGTTTCATTTTCTGATATGTGAAATTTTTTAATATATGCAACCGTTTTCGAGATATTCTTAAAAAAAAAAAAAAAATTTTTTTGTCCTTAATATTTGGCACTTTCAGGAAAGGTGCTTGACCAAACTTTGGTTGACATAAAAGTATATCCGCCTCCAAGTCTCATTTTCAACCATCACTAGCATATATTAGAAATGCTTGATACTTAAATACCTAATTTCTTGAACTATATAGTGCATCGCAAATTAAGTTGCAGTAAAAATAATAAAAATGAATTTTGAGTCTTCTTTTAATTTAAGGATAGGATATTATTTAAACATTTTTTATAATTTAATTTTTAAAAAATATATGGTTTAAAATTTTATGACAAAATAAAAAAATTTTAATTTGCAAAAAAATAAAGTTAATGGATGTTATTGTTAAAATCTTTATTTTATTTAAATTATATAGTTCATTTAAGTTCATTTAGTTATGGAAATCTTGTTACCCTGTTAGAGAAATAATTTTGATTTTTGTTGGCTATTTCATGAACTGGTCGATTCACAGTTCATGAATTGTCTGATTTAATTACCCAGTTCACGAACTGTGCAGCTTTACCAACGAGCTGTAACATATAAATTAGATTATGTTATTTACTGTAAAAGATGCTTTGAAATTGGACCAAGTTTGCTCAATATTACTGTAAATTATGTATTACTTAGATTATGTTACAAGTTTTTATAGTCTTAGCCGATATTTTAATTTAGGTGAATAAGATTGACCTAATAAAAATTTTGGTTTCGAATAAAAAAAAACTTATTTGTATAATTTTTTGTAGGTGCGAGAAGTTCTAGTTATACAAGAAACATTTTCAAGTTTAAGTGATAAGAAGATTCGTGAAGATTTTCTTAGTGGTGTAAATGGTGCCGTAAGACTTACAGAAGAAGAAATTAAATACCTTGAAGATATAAACCATGAGACTCTCATTAAACCTCAATTTCAAGATAATTTAACGCTTTTGCAACAAGCTCAAAAAGTAGCAGAACATTATATTGCCATTCTTGATGGTAAACAAAGAGAAATCGTTGGTACAACTTACAGTAAAATCAAAGAAATTGTTTATACAATAATAAAATCTGGTTATTTTGACAAAATACAAGCTGAAACGCAAATTTCTGTGCATGAGGTAAATAGTTATTATGTAAATATATAATTTTTAGTAAACTGACCTGAAACCTAGGTAAAAATCTGAAATTTTGATGTAGACGATTGAATTAGGTTTAGTTAGTATCTTGCTATTTCAATTTTTTTTGGAAAAAAATCCTGTTTTCCACTCACCAAAGTATAAATTTATAAAACTAGGCTTGCCCTCTGCGCGCTATAGCGTGCCAACCCCCTCACATCGCATTTAATGTTTAAGCACAGTCAAACTGTGGGTTAATTCATAAATAAAAACAGTTATATACAAAGAATTAACGACTAAGAAGCGATTGAAATATGCCAATAGAAAATATCATTGATTTGATGACGCAGCTATTCAATTAATAGCGCCCGTCATTGAATACCGCAGTTAAGGTTTTGATATAAATGAGCGATTTTACATCGTCGTCGTTAACCCTGGATTAACTTAACCGCGAGCAAATTGACAAATTCCCGTTTACACCGCCACGGTTATCTAAAAAAATTAAAAATTTGTCGGTGTAAACGGGTCTTTGTCCATTTGCTCGTGATTAAGTTAACATTTGGTCAAGTTAACCCAGGGTTAACTACGACGGTGTAAAATTGCTCAATTTTCGTTAAAATAAATGAGAATATGAGATTGAATTAATATAGAGCATACAATCAAAATAATTGTTTTTAATATTTTGATAAAACGTTTAAAATCATTTAACCAATAGAAATTGATTTTAGTATTAATATTTTTAATAACAAAAAAAGTACGTATTATATATATGTGTAGGTATACTATTCTTTCTCTTTCTATCCTTCTGCGTAAATTTACCGGTTACTAAATTAAGCTTTAGGATTTGTAGACTATGCTAGTAAGAATGTAACGCGAATTAAATAAATTTTAAATTAAAAGTAAATATCAAGCAAATACTCTGAACATAGATCGACGGTCCCTAGGAATAAGATCATTATTCGCCGAGAGGAACAAAGACTCCCACATCTCGTATTCTGTATACATTGAAATGTCAGCGTCTTTGTTACTCTCGGCGAATAACGATCTTATTCCTAGGGACCGTCGAGATATGCAATGAATTTCAAGCAAATTCTAAGAATAATTCTTAGTGTTGCCCTTTTCTTTATTATGCTTGAAAAACGTAAGTTATAATTAAAAATTTTTTTTTATTCTGATGTGAGAATAACAAATTATTAACTTTAACGCCATCCTAAACCCAAATGTGTCGGTAAAAATTTCTTAAATGTCGGCTTTCTTTTTTAAGCTGCAGAAAAAACAAAAAAAATATTTTAAGCTATAAAGAATGATTTTTTTTAGTGAATGAATCAATATGAAGCCACAAATTTTATTATAAATGGATTGGCGACCTTTTTCAAAATGAACTCTGTCTTACCGACGCAATGTTAAAAACATAGGGGTTTAGGATGGCGTTAAATTAAGCTTTAGAATTTGTAGACTGCTAGTAACAATGTAAACTTGAATTAAATAAATTTTTGTTTGCTACAAACAAAGAGTTAATTAATTTCATACAAGAAATATTTAAAGAAACTGTGTCACTTTTAAATTAATAACTTTAAATTAAGCTCTAGAATTTGTAGACGAAGCCAGTAAAAATAAAAACTTGAATTTGATTGGTTTTAACGATTTATTTTATCGTAAATTTACAAGCCGTAATTTTACGATTTTCGTCGAAAACTTGCTAATTTTAATCGAAAATTTACGAAAAACAGTTGTGAAATTACGTAATATTTTTGCGCCTAAAAATGCATAGTAATGTCCACATTACCCTTTCTTTACATAATTAAAAACATCTTTTATTCTTAAAATGTTAATATAATTATACGTGCATTTTTACGAGAAAATACGTTTTATGAGCATCAAAAATGAAAAAAAAAATGACAAGGCCGCGTTTACCACCTTGATTTTCTGGTAGTTTGACCCTATAGAATGCAAAAAAAAATACGTGAACACGAAATCGGCCATGGATGCCAAAAAGAATTTGCCTTTTTTATGTGTAAGCCCGTGTTTTTCGTATCTGAGCTACCTTGAATTTTCAAAATAACTTTTTAGGTAAATAAAAATTTTAAAAAATAGATAAAAAAATCTGATTGCCAGGGAAAAACCATTCTAGAAGAAAAAAAAATCTTTTTTTCTACGATGAAATTTAGCCAAGTTATCGACAATTTAAGATTTTACTCAGATTCATATTAAAAATGATTGAAGCTCTATATCGAGAAAAGCCGACGGCTAGCCTAAAAGATCGGATTATTTAAAAGTCGGGACTTCGGATTTTATAGCGAAAAATGAGTGTTCTACCTATAAGAAGATCCTACTTTTTTTTATTTTAATCTTTCATCTAGCTTTTTGAGTTTTTTGATAAAACGTGTTTTTCATTTTCAGGAAAGGTTGCTTTTTTGGTTTCCAGAAATATGATCAAATCCATTTTTAAAATCAGTCATCCTCTTCGAGATATTTATCAATATGTCTCTCATTTGAAATACTTAAAAAAACCATTTGATAGTGGTTTTTCTTATTTTGATTCACAATTTTAATTTAACCGAGCACCAAACCAACGAAAAAAATATTTTTTTTTACATTCAATTTAAATAAATGATAACATATAAATAATTTAGCATACGGAATTTTTAAAAAACGTTATTTTTTTAATATTAAAACGATTTTGTATGGGTGATACATTGAATACTATTTATGATAGTTATTTTTTTAATTTTAAACGCAACTTTTTCAGACAATGGAGGCGTTTCGCCACGTTTGCCATAAACAAACCTCTTTATGTTGAAGCAGGCATTTGAATGAATATTTAAAAAAAATTTCTCTTTGGTTTGGTGCATGGTCAAACTAAAATTGTGAAGCAAAATATGAAAAACCGCAGTTAATTGACTTTTTTTATGTATTTTAAATGGGAGACATATTAATAAATGTCTCGAAGAGGATGACTGATTTTAAAAAACAAAATTGATCATGTTTCTGAGGAACAAAAAAGCAACCTTTTCTGAAAATAAGATACACGTTCTATCAAATAACTCCAAAAAAGCTAGATGAAACATTTAACTAAAAAAAAGTACGATCTACTTATAGGTTGAACATTTTTCGCTATAAAATCCGAAGTGCACGACTTTTTTATAATCCGATCTTTCAGGCTAGCCGTGGGCTTTTTTCAACATAGAGCTTAAATCTTTTTTAAGGGTAAGGGAGCATTTTTATAAAATATTTTTTATAATTTTTTTTTTTATAAAAACAAGTTTTTATAAATTCAAAATTTAATCATTTTATTTTTTTTATAATAACATTTTTTTATAAAAGTTTATTTTTATAATTTTTTTGTATAATAATTTATAAAATTTTATAAAATTATAATTGCTATTTTTTTTTAAATAAATTTATATTAAGTCCCAAAGAGTCTAAATAACATTCTAAATATCATTATTTTGTACATATTGGTCATATTTAGATACTATTGTAAGAATTTTTTCTTCTCTTTTTTTTCTTTTTGGATCTTGTTCTTTCCGATTTTTTGGCCTAAATGTAGTTGCCGATTCATAATTTCAGTATCTGCTTGCTCTCCAACTCTGCTGCTGCTTCAACTCTGTTACGAATGAATAGAAACTAGGGTGATTTTTTCCCATCACAACTCTCGAATCACAACGCCTCACAATTAGGATTATTTTTACAAAACCAATACGCTTTTGCTCCAACGCACCGCTATTATTATATAGAAAACCGTCTATATGTAAAAGATATCCAGAGCCTATAGATTTAATTAATTCTGCCATTTTTATTAAAAATTTTTTATTTTATTTTAATTTAAAAAAAAAAAAAAAAAATTCACTCTTTTTTTTTAAAGATACAAAAATATTGAACCAAACAAAAACAATAACCAGAAATTTGTTGTTTATTTAAAATTTATTACCAATTTTGAAAATAAAACAAAAGATAATTTATTTTTAATTTTAAAATTTTATGAAAAAGAATAATTATAAAAAAATTTTTATAAAAAATGTCTATTATAAAAAAAAAGTTATAAAAAATTGTTTTTATAAAAAAAAAAGTTTAAAAAAAATATTTTATAAAAAAAGAACCCCAACCTTTTTTAAGATGAACCTGAGTAAAATCTTAAATTGTCGATAACTTGGCTAAATTGTTTTTCAAATTATCTTTCATTGAACATCTTCTAGCTTAAAAAATATTAATTAAAAAAATGTAGAAGCATAACCCCAAACTAGCATTTAAATTTATCTTGCATCTATTTCAATAAAACGTCAAAACATCTCAAATCCAAAAAAACTAATGTGTGCTGATGTTACATAACACAATTTCATGATGTAAAATTTTTTTACTATACACTAGTATAACTTTTTATTCATTTATTTATTTTTTATAATTGATTTTAATTTATAATTTATTTTAATTATCACTTTTTAGTTTAATTTAATTAACAATTAAGTTCACTAGTGAAATGTAAATAAAATAATACCGATCAACTGATAAAATTTACTATATAGTAAATACCTACCAGATATAAACAAAGCCGCCATGTTATTTGCATTCATGCTTTCCTAAATTTATCAAATGCAGATTAGGTTTAAAGTGTATTGCCGGATTTGCTATCGAATGGGAAGATTTTACCTAATTTAAATATTAGAATCTAAAAACTTAACCGTGGAATAATATGCTAAAGTACGTTTACATTTATATGGTTTCTCTCTTATATGACAACAAGCCGAACATTTATATAGTTTATCGCCTATTGTGTGATTTTATTAATTTCATTTGAAATGATTAATTACTAATATCTAAATAATTAATATTTAATAAATTGCAACTAAAATTTGATAAGCTTTTATTAAAATTAAAAACCGAAATAGTGTTGGGATGGTAAAATACATACTTACTTATACATATTATACTTGGCGCTCTGTTATGCCGGCTACAAGATTTTATATTCATATATTTCTGAAAATGGGGGGAGGGAAAGAAGCTAAGTCAATAATGAGATCAAATTGATTTTATGAGAATCTTTAATAAAAATGTAAATAAACTTATTAAAAGTTATTGTACAAAAGAACTTACGATTATTGGCCAGTTTGCTTAAAACTAAATTGATATCAATTTTGCGCGCGTATATTCATGTACCGAACATGCGGCATATAAATTAGTTAAATGAAAACGATAAATGATAAAACTTGCAAAAGAAATACCGCGTGTTTGCTTGCCTGTGTATATTCGCGCACTATATATTTTAGTAGACACACTTATTCAAATTTACAAAGAATTATATAATTAAGTAAAATAATTTATGTGCACTGTTAATTATTAAATGGCTAAACCTTAAATAAATGTTTTCTTATTTTAGGCCTCTGGTTAAGCTGTTGAATTTTTTTTTAATAGGCTTCGATTGAGTTTTAAAGCTCTGAAAATAGCCTCGTCGTCGTTATTCAATAACCGCTTTTTAGTTTTCTAGCAAAGATTTAGTAGATTGTTTTAACTTAAATTTTCTTATTTTTCGAGTTACTTTCCAATAACTTCACTAATTTTTAATTTCTTTTTCGATAACTTTATTTTAATAATTTTTACATTATTATACTTTTAAATACTTCAAAATTTAGCTTTAGATAAAATTAATTAAGACAATGAACTACTATTCTGCTCCAAGCCGGTAGCGAGCAGGGCTATTAGTTTTTACGAGATTTTATAAAATCCTAGTAATTTTACTACAATCTTGTAACGTAACCAACTTCAGGCAAGTGCATGATAATTATATTTTAACAGATTTTAATTATTTATTTTGCATAAATAATTGAAATTATAAATAGTTTTGTTCAATACGTTATTAATTATCAAAAATCGCTGATATATATTTAAGTGTATCACCTATTTTTTTATCGACTTTTAAAAAATTTTCAAATCATTTTTTTTCACTCATTTTATTATTCAAATTAACAAATGTTTGTTTTAATTCCTTACACTATTGTTGAACATTAAGAAAAAAGAAAAAAAATTATATTTGTAATTTTGTTCATATTATAGAGGGCGTCAAAGTGTAGTTTGAAAAAAACGGTTCCCATGATTGCGCCCCTTTAGGACAGCTGAAACTAAAAAACAGAATAGAATTATGTTCTATAGAGTATTCTCTGGAGTTGGTACTAGGATGAGGAAAAAATTTTTTAAATTGACCATTTAATGGTCATTTTGAGAAAAAGTACAATTTTTGAGCCAACAATGGCCCGAAAATCGGCCATAAACTGATTTCTGGTGCATATCAAGCTTAGTCCGCGGTACCAACTCTAGCTATAACTTTGATAAAGAAAATGCACCAAGCTTTGTGTCAATTGCTCAATTAGTTTTAGAGATATCGTGGGAACCGTTTTCAAAAAGTCATTAAAAGTTCTTTAAAATCCTAATAAGCTTGTTTCTGTTCTTGAAAGGCCTGCTTTTTGCCTATACGAGCCTCTTTTGTAGCTGCTTTTCTTGGGTTTTCGCTAGACGAGTACGTTAAGAGTCGCGATTAATAGCGTTTTTTAAAATTTTAAAAAATTATTTTATTTATTTATTTAAATTTTTTTTTATTTTTATTATTAACCATATAAGATAATATTTTTTTTTTATTATTGTTTATCCTCCGCACTTTAATCCCTTTTTGGATTGTCTTGCAGAGACTACAACAACCACACCATGTATCCACAACCTTCTGTACTGTTTTAATGTTTTTATTTCTTAGGGAAGCCGGTATATCGTCTATGTTACAATATACCGATCGTTCCTTTCAGAAAACTGTTTTAATCTGTTTTAATATGGGTTTTTGCAGGAGGAAGTAGTTACGTGATTAATGGTTGCGAGCTTTCTATTTTAATGAGGGGATAAATGCGTCCGCAGCCGTCTTCAGATCTTATGGGAACTATGCTGGCATTTGCCTGGCTCAGAGGAAACTGCAGAAAACCTCTGTTAGCATAGCGCGGAGCCTTGTTTTCTTCATAGTATTCGATTTTTCTTTTAAATACTATGCTGGAAACAAGTTCCTGGGCCATAAGTCGCAATATAACTTAAAAGTTTTCACTTGACAATTAATTTTTAAATTAATTGAAAAATAAAAACTGTTAAGTCATCGAGGGGACTCGAACCCACGACCCCCATGAATATACTTATAGTATATACTTTTTTTCTTTCAGAATCAAATAGCCAGGGAAAAAGTAATTGAAAACAAAAAAAAAAATTTGCTCTTTTCGATGAAAATTAACCGAGTTATGGTCAAATAAAGATATTGTAACAAATTACCAAGTTTATACTAATTCCAATTTTATGGTCCATAACGACATTATAACTTAAAAACTACTAACTCGCTTAAATTTTATCGTAAAAAGAAAAGTTTTGGATTACTCTGGAATATATTTTCCTTGGCTATTCGTTTACCTAAGAAAAAAATTAATTTTATTTACAGAAATTAATTTTTTTTGTTAAATTATGATAATATTCAAAAACAGTTTTTAATATGTTACATTAGTTTTAGACAAAAAAAAACTTTTTGTCGACTAAACTAATTTTTTTCTTGCATAAAAGAGCCAAGGAAAAAATATTCGATAATAATAATCCAAAACTTTTTTTTTACGATAAAATATAAGCGAGTTATGCAGTTTTCAAGTTATAATTACGTGGACCATAAAGATGGAGTCAGTATAAACTTGGTAATTTATGACAATATCTTTACTTGACCATAACTCTGTTAATTTTTATCGAAAAAAACAAATTTTTTTTTTGTTTTCAACTACTTTTTCCCTGACTATTTGATTCTAAAAGAAAAAAAGTTAATTTATGTAACCCTTTATGGTTTATTACATATGTAAGCATCAAGAATGTAAAAATAATCTAAAGCAAACTAAAATCGATCCTTATTGGCCGAAATAGAAAATATTTCATGGCTAGATCTATGGGATTTCGGTTGAAGAAAATTTTCAAAAAAAAAAAAATGGCGGCAAATAAGTTGTTTTGGTTTTTCCAAAAACATGTTTTCCCATTTCCGGAGTTTTCCGGGGTTTTTCCGAAAAATCAATGGTAGAAATGGATTTCCTGAAGGTTTCCCAACATATATAATGTTTCAGAATATTTTTTCAAGCTGTTTTTTTATTATTTTTTAGCATTTTCCCAAAAAGCACCAACGATGATCGAGCGCCACCCAATGAGTTTGATTGTCCATAGAGCACAGTGCCATAGACCCAGAGGGCACACAATTTCAGGTTTTTCCTGTCTTAGTGTTATAAAAACATGGAGAAAATTTGAGGCTGATCCGACAACCCCCCCTAGCAACGATTGCTGTTTTGGCAAAGAAAGACTGATATAAAAGATATTTTCATTAGAAAAAATAAAAAATCGATGAAAATTTTAAGGTGATAACGTCGCCGTTTAAAATACACGCATAATATTATAATAATAATGATGTAAACAATAACACACGCTTATAAATATGATGCAACGTTGTCGTACTTTTTCATTTATTGGACCTTTAGTCAGAGGAAGATTGCGGCAGGCAATTAGGGAAGCGGGTGACCTTAGCGACGACCAACACGGTTTTCATTAGGGGCGTTCCACGATCGGTGCCATCGAGCAGGTCGTGAAGGTGTTTATGAGAGCCAGACAAGTGCGGCCGGATATTAAACCGGACGTCTTGCTTGTCACGTTGGATGTGAAAAACGCATTCAATTCGGCTAAGTGGGACGATATGTTGCACTCCCTCGAGCAGGTATTCAGAGTTCCAGATTATCTGAGAAATATACTCAGAGATTACCTCCGGAACCGATACCTGTGCTGGGACATGCTCGATGGCACAAGAGGTAAAGTATTAAGCGCAGGCATAGCGCAGGGTTCAATTCTGGGCCCTGATCTGTGAAATGCCTTTAACGACGGCCTGCTAAAGATTGAGCTTCCGGATGGATGCTCAATGATCGGATACGCGGATGATGTTGCTCTAACCATAACAGCTTGAGAGACAGAGGACCAGCAGAATACCTTGGATGAGGCCATGCGCCTTATCAATAGCTGGATGTCGGATCACGGACTAAGACTGGCAGTTCCGAAAACCGAGATTGTCCTTCTGGCCCGGAGAAGGGTTGATACCATATTCGGCGTCAGCTTTGATGACGGAGGTAATCCCCTTATGATCCAGACCAAACCATCGGTCAAATATTTGGGGGTCTTCTTGGATAACAAGTTGACCTACAAAAGACAGTTCCAGCAGGCCTGTAAAAAGGCTGGCCGTGTGACAAAGTCTCTCTCGTGGCTGATGACGAACATCGGCGGTCCCAGATCAGAGAAGAGGAGGCTGTTGATGACGACAGTCAACTCCATCTTGCTCTGGTGTGCAGAGGTGTGGGCGGACAATGTCCGCATAAAAAAGTACTGCAAGAAACTAAAGGCAGTACAGAGGCAGGGGGTACTTCGTACAAGACTGTATCAGAGCCAGCGATCCAGGTGGTGGCTCAGGTGATTCCCATCGATCTGCTTGCCTTGGAAAGGCAGGCGATCTATAACCGTGAGGAAGAAGAGCGCGACGTAGCTTCCGTTCGCGCTCGCTCCCGCACAATGGAATGCTGGCAGTATAGGTGGAATGGTGACTTAAGGGGACGTTGGACGCACCGCCTTATCATCGATTTGGAAAGCTGGATGAACCGTGATCATGGGGAGGTAGACTTCTACCTCACACAGTTCCTAACTGGTCACGGTTATTTCTGCGATATGCTTTTCAAGTGGCGCAAGGTGACATCTCCGGAATGCTTGCATTGCCCGGGCGAGCTGGATACCGCTGATCACACCTTTTTCGGGTCTCCTACTTTATTGACAGGGTATGGCGAAGAAATGCCTTGGCTGCATTGTTTCCGGACAGAAGTAATACCTAAACATGGAGTCCCGGTCCAGATTCTATGATATTGTCATAAATGCAGGAGGGTGGGGTGTTTAGTGGGTATTGTAATTCCTCCTCAGTTATACTGAGTATCTGGGCAAACATAAATTTGAGGTTGAGTCCCACATAAACATACAGTACGCGGTGTATGGTATGCGTAAAAGCATTCTCCTCGTCCTACGAAAATTAAATTGTGGAGTGAATCTGCTAATTTCATTATCCTTTTCGCTATCAATGCTTCCTCGTTTTATTTTTTGAAAATCATCAACTCTTTTATTATTTGCATAAGCAAGATTTAATTGATGTCAAAAAGAAATAAGGCATATTTCTATGGTTGCATGAAGATGAAGCAAGAGCTTTAAGCTCTCTGTTTTTTCTTTCAACTGGCAGAGCCCAATAATGAATCAAAGGTCCATTATTTATCATAGCTTCAAAATAATGAAGTAAAAAATGCATTTTAGGTTTCAACTCTTTGAATAATCGAATATAATTTTTATTATGCTTCCGAATAAGATCTCGTAAAAAATACGCGTCACTTCTTTTTATTCTAGGAGAAAATAGTAAATCTATCATTTATCGAAGAATTAAATATATTATCTAATATTTATTATATTCGGGTACTAAATCGCCAATTATAAGCACTAAATAGTGTGCTATGCAAAGACTTTCACTCGCAGATTACCTGAATTTAATTTTCTTGTTTGTTCCTTCAATTTTAGAGTTTTTTGCGTACTCAATAACAAAAGGGCAAGGTTTGTTTGTTTTGAAATCTCCATAATGAAAAGAATGGATTCTTGAATTTAAAGTATTTAATGTAAATAATTTATCAACTTCTATCAGTCCAGTTAAAACATTCCCAAGTGTATATGGAATTACTCCTTCGCAGAAATCGTGCAACAAATCACATGTTTTATTTAAAAATATATGAAAATTTAAAACTAAATGAAAGCAACATTCTTCTTTAATGCCTGATCCATAAGATCGATTCTTAGCATGTAAATTATAATTTTGTTTGGTTCTAAGTAAAGTGCTATCAAATTCACACATAAACTTACATTGTGATGATGTTGCTGTACAAATTCGACAATATCTATTGGCTCTAAAACTTTCAACAAAACCACATATACCGTTTAATCCTAAATTGTCACCAGTCACCAAGGTTAATTGGAAAAATACTTTCATAATTTTATTCTTAATAGTAAAGTTTATTCCATTTTTAGCTAAATAATTTAATTTCTGTATAATTTTCTTGAATATGTTTTTGTTTCCAAATTTTTTCCTGTATCTTGAATAAAATAAAGTAACAAGGAAAATATTATTTGATTTGGTACTTATATTTGGTGGTAAAAAAGGAAGAGAAATATACACGCCAGTTAATTTTTGTTGCCCCGCATGACTGCCAAAAGCATTCCCTATTTCGAAATCATCACAAAAGAGATGAACTGGGAAAATAATCTTATCTTTAGTAGAAAACTTATAACCGGTTTGTGTACACACAACCAAAATGCATGGAACATGTTTACTTACATCTGTAATCTTACAGCATAGACACACAAAAAACAATACAATTTCCTATTTTTATAATTTGTAATTATCACCTTTACTAAATGTTAAGATTCTAAACCCAAACTATTATGATTTCCTAAACGTGTATTATTCTAGGTCCCTAAATCAAAAATATTCTAAGTCCCTAAACCCGAATTATTCTAAGTCCCAAAATTGAAATTATTCCAAGTCCCATTTGACCCCCCCCCTTAAATGGGACAAATTTGACCCCCCCCCCCCTTAAATGGGACATATTTGACCCCCCCCCCCTTAAATGGGACATATTTGACCCCCCCCCCCTTAATTTTCCAGTTCCGAAGTACCCCCTTCCTATAAACATGTTCCATGTTAATATTTAGTTTTCCACAGCTCAGCTTGCATTATATTAGTAATTCTTGACAGGACACTTTCTTGGCAGCAACAAGTTAAAAATATAACAAAGAAAGTAAACAGAGCACTATACGGGCTCAGAATTATAAAATCATGCACATCTCAAGCCTTACGTAAACGACTGATAGAAACTTTAGTAGTTCCGCATTTGGATTACTGCAACGTAGTGTACTCTGATACTAATAACGAACTAACTGACCAACTACAAAGACTGTCAAACTCCTGCGTACGTTACATTTTTAGCCTAAGACGACAAGACCATATTACATCTTTCAGGCGACGACTTAACTGGATGAGTATAAAAACAAGAACGGACTACTTTGCAGCACTAACCCTGTATAGACTAATACGCATGAAGGAACCTCCTTTTCTACTATCTTTATTTGAACCGTGTAAATCAGATAAACCTCAACGTGGTGTTCGCAAAGACTTGGAAATACCTTCCTCAATAAAAACTGACTGGGGCACAGACTCTTTTCAAGTAAAATATGCACATTTTTGGAATAATATTCCACCGTGCCTACGTGACCTACATTCATTCACACGTTTTAAAAAAGGTATTAGACAATATTTGTATAGCAGAGACTTATAAATTATTCATAATTTTGTACATACTCACTACATCCTGTTATGTACAGATTTGACCAAAATCACTTTTATGTTTTATCATCTGTGTTTTGTTTCTTATTCTATTTATTTATTTTTATTTATTTTTTTTTATTTTTTTGAATTTTTTTTTAATTAGTATCCTTACAGAGAAAATTTATTTGTGTTATATTGTATTAAATCTCATTTTCTATTATTTTAATTGTAAATATTGTATATTCATGTATATATTGTATAATAATGTATTAAACTATTTTGCTTTGGTAAATAAAGACGATAATAATAATAATAATAATATTGGATATTATTTTATTTTCTTCGGAAAGCTGCTTCATGTATTGTTTAATAATCTGATAAATGTTATTAGTTTCAAATAAAACTTTTAATGATGGAATTAAAAAGATGTAAATAGCATGGCAAGGGATTTCTTCCACTTTAATTTCATTATGATCAAAAATTTGAAATTTAACCTCCTTTCCAATTTCAAATTCTTCAGGTTCTTCGAATGACCTCTCTTTTATGTATATCATTAAACGTAAAAACTCAGTTTTTAGTTAAAACAGCGGATCTGTATTTTTTTTAGAATTGGAATGAACATTTCCACGAATATTGCTTGGACAATATTCTTTTATTTCCTTAACAACTTCCTGTTCTACAAAAGGAACAAAAGTCTCAACTAAAAGTTTTTGTACTTGTTCAATTATATCTTGAACAGATTTTCGTGAAATATTCGGAATATTATATAAATATACATATAACGTAAAGTCAATAAATTTATTATTCTTTTCCGATTCAGTAATCATGCTTGTTAATCTTCAAATTTGTTTTGTATAATATAAAAAAATCCAATACATATTAAAATGAAATAATTGAAAAAATTGACTATTTTTGATTTTATTGGACACGCATTTATGAAGAATTGTACAAACGAAAATACATGAAAGTGGTTTTCAAGTAATCTTTAAAGAAATATCTCTAGAGCCTTTTTTAATTTTTAAAAAATATTTAAATGATTTCGAAAAATCAATATCAGAAGTTAGTGGTCGAAAACGCAAAATAATTTCATTTTTTTTCACTAAAACTGATTTTTCTCAGGATCTAAGAGGTTTTTTGATACGATCTTTAGTGCGAATTATTCCTTGGAAAAAACGCTATCAATTTGACGATTTTTTTTTAATTTGAGCTTATGGTTCAGAGTTACTATTATTTGAAGCTAGAACTTCAAAATTTAAAAAATCAAAAAGTTGTCATTTTCATCACTTCAGATCTTGAAATGGATTGTACCAAAAGGTAAAAACCAAGTTGCTTTGTATTTATTAAACACTTTTCTAATGCCATTTTTTTTTTTTTTTTTTTTTTTTTTTTTAATTTCATTCATTCATTAAAGAGAAATAACAAAAAACGACTTAAAGTCTAATTTTTTGGATTTTTTATTTTTTCATATTTAGGACAGCTGAGATCCACTTTTTTATGTAATGAAATATAACATTTTCATATACAAAACAAAATAATAGACTATTAGAAAAAAATTTATAATGGCGTATAGTTTCCGCTAAAGTCAATAATAATATTTCAATGCAATCATTGAATAAAAATATTTAAAAATACAATTTCAATATAAAACAGGACACTATTAGAAGAAAATTTAAAAAGGCGTATAATTTCTGCTAAAGTCAATAAAAAAATTTCAATGCTATCATTGCATAAAAATATTTGAAATTACAAAAATATTTCAATGCAATCATTGCATAAAAAAATTTAAAATTCCAACTTTTAAATAAAACAGGATACTATTAGGAAAAAATTATTGATACTACTATTAGGAAAAAATTTTAAATAGCGTATAGTTTCTGCTAAAATCAATAAAAAAATTTCAATGCTATCATTGCATAAAAATATTTATAATTACAAATTTTGTATAAAACAGGAGACTATTAAAAAAAAATTTAGAATAGTGTATAATTTCTGCTAAAGTCAATAAAAAAATTTCAATGCAATCATTGCATAAAAATTTTTGAAATTACAAAAACACTTCAATACAATCATTGCATAAAAATGTATAACTATTAAAAAAAATATTTGAAATTACAACATTTCTAGAAAACACGACGGAATTCAAAAACATTTAAGTTGGGTATATTTTGATTAATTCAATACTATCCTATCCTAAAAATGAGTTAGTCATCGATACGGTAACTATGTACATTGTTATCGCTAAAAGAGTCATTCTGATTGGTTCTCGCAATAATGTACACAATACATACATAATATACATGCAAATTTTAAAAACAATAACATTAACACAACTCAAAAAGTTAGGTTATTTTATTTTAGGTATCTTACAAGTTATATAATAAACCAGTAGCTAATTATTTAACTTATAAATGGTTATTGATAATTAAAAATTATTTATTTAATTCATTTAAAATATTAACAGAAAGCATAGATTAATTTAAAATTTAAATTATTGGTTAATATATCATTTTTTTGCATATATTTCAAACCTCAAATCTTTGTTGAGTAAATTATGTTTTTAAATTTTTAAATATTTTTTTAAATGCATAAGAGAAGTACTTGATGATTATGATTATAATAATAATAATAATAGTAAATAATAGTATATTACGACCCATGGCCAGAAAAATAAAGCTTCAAATCACAGTTTACCACCCTCGGCTTCGTCTCAGAAGGTAATTTACGTGCGATTTGAGCCATTCTTTTTTTATGACCATGGGTCGTATACGATTTTTCTGCGGCAGTGGCGAGAAAATACATCTTCGCAGTGGCCGGGAAATACGTGCTTTCTGGTCATTGTCCAGAAAAAATAATTCTACCGTTTAAAAAAAAAAATTATATTCCAATAAATAAATAAGAAACATTCTGATACTTATAGGGATTCTTTAGTCTGTTTAATTTATAAAAAAGAAAACAAATAATTTTTTGAAAAAATAAAAATTTACGCGGTTGTTAATCCAAAGTCAAATTTTTATTTTGTTGTACAACTTAGTAAAAATTTACAGAATCGTGAAAAAACTGATTATCCAAAAAATGCAAGAAAAAATTAGGCTTTAATATTGCTTGAATATTACCATGGATCATGTTTATAGGGGGGGGGGGGGGGAGGAGTAACTCAGTAGCTCCGCAATAGTTAAGAGTGTCCGGGACGTGAAATGGGACTTTCTAAACTTTGATTTGGAGACTTAGAATAATTTCAGTTTCGGGATTTAGAATGATTGAAGAAAGAATCCTAGGAATGACTTAGATTCTTCAACAGTGGCACTTTTTATTTTCCAAAATGTTTGGATTACAAAAAAACATATGAGAAATATTATCAAAATAATAATAATTTACTTTAAAAATCTATTCCTGCCAGATAAAATATTAGTGTCACCATAAATCAGAATAAAATGAGACATGGTTTTAATACCTTATATTTTAATTTTTATTTCGTTCTAGAAGAATTTGAGTTATCTCAAGATTGCTGTATAATTTTCCCTCGGTATTAACAGAGTTTCATGTATACAGCTTTATTTATACGTGTATTGATTTGGTAAACCACAAAAATAGTGTTTTTCGAAACAAGTGATATAAAGTTGTATTACACCGAATGCGAAGGTTCACTGGCCCTAGGTGCGTAGCCCTGAGGGACTATAATCGTTTCGATGAAATATACATTTATATAACGAATTTCGAAAATAGTTTTATTTAAAAAGTGCGGTAAAGTTTACCCATTTGTAACTAAAGTTCAACTTAACGCACGATGTTAAATAAAAAATATTTACTATGCGAAAAATTTAAAATAAAATAATGGTCCACTAAGTAAAAAGAGTTGCTTTTTTTAAGAATCTGAAGTCAGATTTTTGATTTAGTTTTTTGGTAAGTAATCCAGGTCAGTTGGTCAGAATGATAAAAAAACGTTTTGTGAAAACTCTGAATTTTTATTATTGACCCCGTCGCTGCGCTGCAATGACTTTCTAAAAGGCTAAATAAAAAATCTGACTTAAGATTCTTATATAGCAACCAGGAGACTATTATTTTATTTTAAATTTCTCGCATATAAAATACTTTTTTGTTGCGGTTTACCAAATCAATAAGGTCTTCTTAGTTAGAGGGTTTTCATCTTAAATGAATCATACAATTCAATTCGAATTGTTATAGAAGAATTAATACATAATTTGAATAAGTCATTCTCTGCGCGAAGCGCAGTTGGGTCTAGTAATATATAAATACTATTATTGCATAAAAATGATTGAAATAACAACATTTCTATAAAACAGAATCGTTTTAGAAAAAAAAATTAAAGTGAAGTATAGTTTCTGCTAAATTCAATACTATTATTTCAATGAATAAACCCAATAACTCAATAAATCGGACTCTAAGTATTTTTTTTGCTATTTCTTTTTAATGAATACATTAAATAAAAAACAAAAAAAAGTGGCTTTAGAAAAGCGTTTAATAAATACAAAGCATTTTGGTTTTTATATTTTAATGCAAACCATTTTAAGATATAAAGTGATGAAAATGACCAATTTTTGAGTTTTTAAATTTTGTACTTCTTAGCTTTAAACAGTCGTAACTCTGTGCCGTGAGCTAAAAATAAAAAAAAAGCGTCATCTCGATAGCATTTTTTCCAAAGAGTAATTTGTACCGAAGCTCTTTTGTTTTATATATGAAATGACTCAAAAATTTGAATATGAAATAATATAGACATCGGCAGTCCTAAGAATAATAGATAAAAACAAAAATTTGAAGAATTTAACTTTATAGTAAAATTCATGTTGTCGGTTTACAATATGAAAAAACTACAAAAATTTCAATCTATATTGTCGGCTATTTGATATATGAAAAAACTCAAAAAATTTACTATGAAATAAGATAGTTATCGGCAGTCTTAAGAATGAAAAAAATAAAATTTTTTTTAATTTAGCTGTATAGTAAGATTCATATTGGCTGTTTATGGTATGAAAAAACTACAAAAATTTCAATCTATATTTCTTGCTATTTTATATATGAAAAATTAAAAAAATTTCACGATGTAATAATATAAATATCGGCAGTCCTAAGAATGAAAAAAAAATAGAAATATTTAACTGTATAGTAAAATTCAGATTGGCGGTGTACAATATGAAAAAACTAAAAAATTTACCATCTATATTGTCGGCCATTTATATATATATTATTATTACCTTATATACATCCGTCTAGTGACTTCGTTAAATTACGTCAATACCGACGCGTTTCGGAATTAAATAATTCCATCATCAGGGTTAAAAAAACACTTAAACTGCCACATTTATAAGCGAACATAACGTTTGCAAACATAACGAGCGCGCGCAAATATCTCTTTTCAAATAACAATGTTATCACAAAAAATATTATTTTCTATACACGTTACGTTGATGATACTTGCATCATATGTAATGGTACCAACAGGCAGCTAGATTCCCTGAAATCTTATTTAAATAACATAAACAGCAATATACAGTTTACTCTTGAAACAGAAAATAACATTAGCATAAACTTTTTAGATATCACTGTTACAAAAAACAATAACCAATTTGATTTTAATATATACAGAAAGCCAACTATTACAGATCATCTTATACCTGCTGACTCACATCATCCTCATACACAGAAAATGGCAAGTTTCAATTCATTTATCCATAGATTGCTAACAGTACCTTTAAATCAAGAAAATTACATCAATGAAATACACACCATAAAATATATAGCCATTGCCAATGGATACAATAGTAATATAATTAATAAATTAATCTACAAACATAAAAATTGCATAATAAAACCTGAAACCAAATATGTGTCAGCAATATATGGAAATTACACTCCGTTTACGTTAATAAATACTTTCAGGAACTTTAATTATCAAGTGGGCTTCAGGACGAATAACAAGTTATCTAAATTATTAAGGAAGAGAAAACACACACCCCTACATCAAAAATCAGGAATTTACAAGCTTAATTGTAATGATTGTGACTCCTTTTACATCGGGCAAACTGGGAGGAAATTTATGGCTAGATATCCGGAGCATATACCACCTAAGAATCCAAGAGTTCCTATAGTTATAGAAAATATCAAATCTAATTTTGCTAAACACATCATCAGCAAAAAACATAACTGTACAAGCCTAGAAAATAATTTACCCCCCCTTCATATATGCAATAAGGGAAACATCATGAATGCCTTAGAAGAATTTGAAATTTATAAAGCCTTCAAAATCCAAGACTCAAAAGATAAAATAGTAAATGATCAATTGCATTTTAAATCGCATGCATTATATAATACAGCAATAAAAATTCTACAAAATCAACAATAACAAGAATAATAATTGTACAATATTTACATCTAAACGTAAACATACAGCATAATATTCTTTAAATTTGAAAATTAAATTTTATTATATTAAAATTTAAAATTCAAATAGAAATATTATACCTGTCAGTGCCACGCGGGCTATCTTTGCGCGCGCTCGTTATGTTTGCAAACGTTATGTTCGCTTATAAATGTGGCAGTTTAAGTGTTTTAAGTGTTTTAAATGTTATTTATTAACTCATGTAAATATATTAGTGTTTTTTAAACCCTGATGATGGAATTATTTAATTCCGAAACGCGTCGGTATTGACGTAATTTAGCGAAGTCATTAGACGGATGTATATAAGGTAATAATAATATATAGTTTAATTAGTGACTTGGACACCGGAATACAACATTAAACATGTTCTTTAAATAATTATATATGAATAATTAAAAAAATTTCATTATGAAATAAGATAGATATCTGCAGTCCTAAGAATAAAAAAAACCAAAATTAAAAAAATTTAATTGTATAGTAAAGTTCATATTAGCTGTTTATAATATAAAAATACTACAAAAATTTACTTGCATGGAAAAAAATGAGGTATTACATCCAAATTAAAAAAAAAAAAAAAATACCGAGAGATTTTTTGGTGAAAAAAATTTTATAAAAAAAATAGGTCTTAATGTCATACTGGTTTTGAAATATCACCGGTGACAGTGCTACATACATACATACATACACTCACACATACACATACATAATTTTTTTAAAAACTTAATTGATTAAAATAAAATTTAATTGATTTTATCATTTCCTCGCACAGTCAAACTTTGATTTGACTCTGAGGATGCGGAAATGTTTTGTATATTACATTTTACTTGTTTATGTACAATTTTCTGTATTTTATAATGGTTAATAAATAAATAAATAAATAAATAAATAAAACTGGTTTTTTAGAATCCTGAGGTCTCAAAACGTGCGTATATGTCAAAAAATCAGAAATAAAAATTTTACCTAAAACAATGGGTCCTCTATGAGGAACTAAATATTTCACTCTAGAGTAAAATTAATATTGATTCTCTGCAATATAAAAAAACAGCAAAAATTTCAATCTATAATGTTAGTTGTTTTATATATGAAAAAACTCAATAATTTCACCATATATAGAGTATAATTAGAGGTGGACGATACGAGACGATACCGAGACTTTAGGCTTGTCTCGTCTCGGTATCGGAAATTTCGAAATTTTGCAGTCTCGTCTCGGTCTCGTCTCGGTCTCGTCTCAATCTCGTATCGTTTTCGAGAAAGTCTCGAAAAAATTAAAGTTTTTCTTCAGGAAAATTATAAAAATAAAATTGTCAACTATTTATATACAAACAATTACAAATTTATAAATTCCTGTGGGACTAAAGCGCCCTCTGAGCTGAGTTTCTTTTATGGTTAATAAAATAACCTGACAATTTTTATCAAGCAGTTATTCTTTTGTAAAATTATAAATAAAAAAATATTGTTTTTGATTAAAATTGTATACATTTGAAAAAAAAAATTTTATCTGCAATAAATTACTGTAACGTATTTTTAAGATTTAAAATAATAATGTTTCTAAATTATCTTTGACGGTTGATTATTATTGATATTATTTGATGGTTGATTAGCTGATCATAAAACTGAATCCTTTTACGGAATAACAGCCCTGATAACAGCCCATATTTTATTGATGAAAACTGGATTTTACGTTCAATAACTTTAGATTTTATACTATCAGCTAAGCATTCAGAGCCAAACATTCAGGAATAGTTTATTGCGATCCATGGCCAGAAAAATAAAGAATGGCCCAAATCGCACGTAAATACCTTCCGAGGCGAAGCCGAGGATGGTAAACTGCGATTTGGGGCATTCATTTTTTATGGCCCAGGGTCGTATACGATTTTTCTGCATCAGTGGCAAGAAAACACGTCTTTGCCGGACGCGCAGCGGCCGGGAAATACGTGCTTTCTGGCCGCTGACCAGAAAAAGATTTAGCTCACATACTTTTTCAAGCCTTAAAAGATTATGAGATCGAGGGGAAAATTCAAGGTAAATAATAATATACTGTTAATAATGTATCATCAAATAAAACTTAATGTTTAAGAAAATTTATGCAGTGATAAATCAAAGAAAACTATAACTATAACTATTTTTTAAGTACACAGTCTTAATAAGAATATTAATTTTAATGCTTTTTTACTTATTGTAAAAATTTAAATTAACTAAATGTATTAATAACTTTTTTTTTCGAGACGAGACTTCCCGAGAGTCTCGATGTGAATGTCTCGTCTCGTCCCGAATTTTCTACAAATGCTCTCGTCTCTGTCTCGTCTCGGTCTCGTATACTGGTCTCGCAGTCTCGTCCACCTCTAAGTATAATGGATATCGGTTGTCCTATTTATGAAAATAAAAATTATAAAAGTTTATAAAAAATATTATAAAAGTTTCACTCGATATTAAAATTCATATTGATTGTCTACAATATGAAAAAACTGAAAATATTTCAATCTATATTGTTGACTGTTTTATATAAGAGAAAACCCAAAAAATTTCACCATAGAGTGAAATGGATATCGCCTGTCCTATTTATGAACAATAAAAAATTATGAAAATTTCATTCTATAGTCATATTCATATTGATTGTCTACAATATCAGTTGTGATGTATATGAAAATTGAAAATATTCAAATATTGATTGTCTACAGTATGAAAAAAAATGAAAATTTTGTTAAAAAAACTGCATATTACTATATTTTATTTTCAATTATTATTTATTATTAATAATTATTTATTTATTTTATAAAATATACCTCATTAGTTATAAATTACCTCATTAGTTATAAATATTTAATTGATGAAAACAAATAAATAAAAAGAATAAATTCTTAGAACAAAAATTAGCAATGTAGCATCCTTTTTTTTGAGACTGCTCTATATTTATACGATCCTAGATCAATTAGCACATCCTTTTTGGTTGTCCACTGTTTATTTCTGTAAATAATAAAATTCTCTTGTTTATGAAATTTTTCATAATAATAAGAAAAATAAGTATTGTGGTTGGGTGTTTTATTATTTTTATCGGTTATTATTTTTAATGTAAGGAAAATACAGGAAGAAGGTAGATAAATGGACTTAAAATAATGTATATTTAAGAACATTTATTTCAATTTAGTGATTGAGAATAATTTTAAGCCTCACATTTTCCAAAAACTATTTTAAATAAAGCATATTTTTAAAATATTTAACTAAGGAATAAGAAAGTATTCATAATTGATATACATGAGCTTTTCTACCCGGGAATCAAATTTTAGCCGGACCAAAAGTGAAAAAAAATTTGACACGCATAACACCACAATATTCTCGTAGTTGGAATAACCTTCAGAAAACTGTAAACAATAAAAAGTGTCCATGCAAAAGTTTTGAAAAAATATTGAAAAACTCGAATTTTTTGGAAAGAAAGTTGAAATTAAAAATTGAATAATATTTTTTGGTTGAAATACAGTCAAGATATTGTAAAACTAAAAATTTACAATTTTTATCTTATTTTGAAATTTTTCGAAAAATCTAAAAATTTTCAAAAATACGTAAATCGGTTCCTATTCATGGTAAAGATAGGAAAGTTTTAGAAAATTCTCCGGTGGTTTTTCCTGGGCTATTCATTTATTTAAGAAAGAAAATATTTTGTTTTAAAAAAATGTATTTTTTGGCCAAAAACATTGATAACCAAAATTAGCTATTTAGCATGTTGAAATATGCTGCGATGAAAAAAAAGTTTTGGTTTCAAAAATTAATTTTTGTTGACAGAGACTGACCCCAAAATCCGATTCAGAAAATAACTTTTCATAAGTTTATCTTTTTAAGTATAGTAATAAAAAATTATGCGTCGTTGCTTTTCACAGAAACAGTATACATAGTGTACCCTCCACTTGTATCTGAATTCAACAAAAATTTGCAATTTTAAATTTTGAAAACGGTAATGCAAAATAGAAATGACAAAAACGTCCAGGTCGTTTTCTCAAAGTATATGCAATATTTTACTTGATGCATCTGGTTTCGTAACGTGTTTTGATGAAAAATAAAGTACCCAGACTATTAGAAAATTTTGTGGCTATAATCAAGAGCTATTTAAATATTAGTCTCAGAATGTCAAAAACGTCCGGATAAATAAAAAATCCCATAACACGTAAAGTTTATTTTTACATTTTTAGAAATACCATTGAAAATTTTAGGTATTGGGACCTTGAAAAACATAAAAATAAAAAACAATTTGAAAAAAAAGATGATAACTGTTGTGCCGTAAATGATAGAAAAATATACTGTTTAATGTTAAAAGCACCCATGTATATGATAAACTTAAAATTATTTATTCATTGCTTATCAAAAAAGGGCGTACCCTGAAAAATAAGACACAAAATATCAATTGACATTGTTTTTGGCAAGCGGATTTTCTTTTTCAAGTTTTATTAGGCTATAGTACGCAAATAATAATAAATTTAAAAAAATTCGTGAAATTAACTTAAAAAAATCCGTTTGCTGAAAGCGGAAGAACAAATTATGATAAAAAATTAAATTAATATATATTTTTCTTTGCTATATTTACCTACTGACACAAAATGCACGCGACAAAATTCTATAAGAACTAAATGAAAATTATACCTGAACTGAATCCTGAACAAAGTTTAAAAAACTTGCTTTTTTTTTTGTTTTTCTACTATGGCGCGGCGGGGCAATTTTGGTATATACAATTTTATGTTAAAAAATAAATTGTAATACATATAATATAATATAAATTTTTTGAATTTTTGAAATACTTAATGAATATTTTTATAAATAGAAAAATAAAAATTTATTTATAAAACAATAAATTCTAAATATGCAAGTCCATTTATTAAATAATTTTTTAATCAAAATGCGTAATAAGTGTATTTTATTATTATACACACAAGTTTTTTTTTGTATTCTTTCTATTTTTTCTTTCTATTTTCTCTATCTTTCTACTAAAACTAATTTTAATATAATATTTGAATAAATAAATATACAAAATAACTTACCTATTATTTTTTTCAATCTCATATATGTAAATATTATAACTAAACTTCTTATAGCATCAATACAATATTTTTATCAAAAGAATAACAAGTGCCAAATAATTAAGGCAAAAACAAAGTTTTTTCAGTTTTTTCAAAATATCTCTTTAACGGTTCAAAATATAAAAAAATTATTCCAATAAAAAATGATGGAGAGAAAATTTTACAAAAAAAATGTTATTACAAAATGATTCGTAGGAACATTATTTTCTACGGAAAATCAAGTTAAAAATGCAAGTGAAATTCTATTTTATGCGTAAGGTATTGTGTATGTTCCTTACAAAAAAACGTCTTCACGCTGTAAAAATTACTTTTTTTTACCATTGAACTTTTGGCCTAAAAAAAAGATGATGTATTAATTGAAAGATGATTAACAAAAAAATTATAAATTATTTTTATCCTTTTGGCCAGACGAGGATAAAAGCAATTTTATTTTTTTTCTGCTAAAATAAAAGGGTGTTCGACTAGAAATTTTTTGAAAATTATTATTCGATTGTTTTTAGTATTGGAGCCCTTTTTTAACATAAAAAAATTCACATATTTCGCTAACCCAAAATGAGGCAAATTTTCGAGAGCTCCCCGAAATTAAAAAAAATGCATAAAATCGCATCATGAAAATACAGTAACTAGTAAAGGTACTAAAATTTAACTTATAAATGTGATTCTTGGCTTATTTTTTTGCAAATTTTATCTATTTTAAAGGGGTCAAAAAAATTGTTGCTTTTTTTTTTTACTTTTTTTGTTTTTGGCCAACTATTGAACAAGAAACGAGTACTAGTTATAGAAACCTCGTTTATAGCAATTCTTTGAATCTGATACTTAATTTTTTCAAAATTTTTTTCTCAAAATTTAAAAAAAATAAAAATAATAAAAACTTTTTGGATGTAGTACCTAATTTTTTCCTATGAAAGTACCAATATCTAAAAATATGGATATTACTCGATTTAATTTTTTGAACTTTTTTTTCTCAAAACTTTTTGCTTAAAAAAATAAAATAAACAGCAATATTTTTTCCTTTTTGAAAGCAGTACCTCATTTTTTTCTGTGGGAGTACTGGTTTTAGAAATATCCTTTATATTCAATTTTTCGGATCTAAAACTGAATATTTTAAATCTTGAAATTGTTAGTTTCTAATGACCAAGGATTTGAAAATTTTTTTTTTGTGTAGAAGTGGTTATGATGTTGGACTTCTGTATAGATGTTGTTAAATATATTGTTGTTGATGGAATGGTCGGTTTCGGATCTAAGGCCTATTAAATAATTATAGTTATTTTTATTTATATCGCCCATTACTTTATAATATAAATCTTGAAATTGTTATTTTGTAATGACCAAGGACTGGACAAAATTTTGACAATTTTTTTTAACAATTTCGAGATTTATATTATAAAGTAATGGGTTATATAAATAAAAATAAAAATAATTATTTAATATTTAAAAAAAATTTTTTTTTCAAAATTTTTTACCTAAAAAAATATAAATAGCAATATTTTTTTCTTTTTGAAAGTAGTGCCTAATTTATTTCTATAAAAGTATTAATATCTAAAAATATGGTTTTTACTCTATATCTCGAATCTAATACTCAATTTTTTGAAAATTTTTTTCTTACTACACGCAAAAAAAAGAATAGTAAAATTAGCCTCAAAGAATTTAGTAAACGCAAATTAATGAATATTGGTAAATATAAGCAAAAAATTAGTAAATTTCACTAAAAAAATTGAGGTTTTAGTTTTATAAACAAATTTTTTTAGTAAATTTTACTAAAAATTTATAGTGACTTTTAACCACACTGAACTTAGTAAACAAAAACGTTATTTTGGTTATATTTACTAATTTTTTATATGCGTGTACTTTTTAGATAAATAAAATAAAAAAAACACTATTATTGTGTGTGTTCTTTCATTATATTATAATTAATTAAATTATTATAATCATTTTTAGTTAATAACATTTTTGTCTTCTTCATTTCAACATGGAACATGTTTATAGGGAGGGGCTACTTCAGAACTTGAAAATTAAGAGGGGGGGGGGGTCAAATCTGTCCTATTTAAGGGGGGTGGTCAAATTTGTCCTATTTAAGGGGGGGGGGGGGGTCAAACTTGTACTATTTAAGGGGGGGGTCCAATTTGTCTTATTTAAGGGGGGGGGCGTTAGAATAATTAGGTAAGTATATATAAATAAATAAAATTCTTTTAAAATACTTTGAAAAATCTGGGCTTAAGGACTTAGGTTAATACAGGCTTATGGACTTATAATAATATCGATTCAGAGACTTGGAATAATTCAGGTTCAGGGACTTGGAATAATTCAGGTTTAGGGCTTGGAATAATATCGATTAAGGGACTTAGAATATTATAGGTTTAGGGAATCAAAATAGTTTGGGTTTAGAATCTTAACAGCTAGTAAGGTGATATAATTACAAATTATAAAAATAGAAAATTGTATGGCAATGTTGAGTAACATTTGTATTATACCCAGTCCTCATCTGGAAGTAAAAATGTTCCATGCATTTAGGTTGTGTTTACACAAACCGGTTATAATTTTTTTAACAATGTTTTAGTAGCAACATATTTTAATACTTATATAATGGACAATAAATAGTTACACAAGTTACACAAGGAAAAAGTTGTTAATAAAACGATTTAACAGGATTTCTAACAAAACGTTATTTTACGGGTGGTTTTAACCCCTTAGTTAACCTCTAAGTGAATAAAAAATTTATCTAAGATATTATAAATAAAATAAAAAAAAAGCTGCTTTTACTTTTTTTAAAAATTTTTTCGAAATAAGCGCGGAAAACCCCTTAAAGGAGTATGTTTTCTATTTTTTCAATTTTTTTAAATAATCGTTTCATAGGAGATGTATTTAAAAGGCAATATTTAGGAGAGTTTAAGTGAACTAGGATTCTGGGAATTTTATTTTTTCTCTCGCCTGGTAATTAAAAGTCGAGGCAACTTTTTAAAATAATTGCCAGAATAATATTATTTTTACAAATCATTTAAATTCAACTAGAAATGTATTTTTTGTTTTGTTTAATAGGTTAAAGACGCTATAGATGAAGTTTGTGTTAATGAGTTACCTGTTTCAAAGGAGACTAAAGAAACTTACTGCAGAAGTGATAGTCATATTCCTCCATCAGAATCATTATTGCCGATGCCAAACTTTTCAGCACCACTTTCCCCAAACTCTGGAGCTTCAGTTCCAGTATCTGTACAAGATCATGTGTCAACCCAGCAATCAGTAACCAGTAGTAATGTATCATCTGTAGAAAATTTTTATTCAAATAAATCTGCTTATGTTTCTCAACCACAAACACAGCAGCCGCAATCAATTTTACAATCTTCTCATAGTTTACCACATGCTCCAAGAATCAATGATGTCATTGGAACTCCAAACTTCTTTTTTTTACAAGAATCAGAATTAGATGCTCCAGAAGCAACGACGCAATCTGCTATATCTCATATTTCCACTACAGTAAATGCACCTATTCCAAGTCAGACCTTTACAAATCAATCTTTCGTTTCAGCAGCAGTAGTTCCGCAGCAAGTAATAATTTTTTTTCTTGAATGATGAATTCATATTTATAATTTAAAAAAATTCTTGAATATTATGTTTCTCATCAAATGACCAATACTGGACTGGTGTGAAAGAAATAATATAAAAATAAATGAAAAAAATTCTATGTCTTCCAGCAAAAAAATTTTATTTGATAAAAAAAAATATAAATTTGTCAACATTTCGGAGATTTTTCACTTCATCATCAGGACTAAAAATAATAAAATACATTAATTACTAATATGTATAAAAAAAAATATTTACACAATATTTACCACATAGTCTAAAAATTAGATGTTTACATATTAAATAATTAAATATTGTATGCAACTATGAAAGTATGCATGGACTATTGTATGTTATTTACACTGTTGTTATGTACATTGTACGGTGTAGGTTTTATACATGTGTAAGATAAGATAATAATACTCAATATTATCATAGACATCTATGATTAATTATAAATACTAATTATAACATATACCTTAAATTATATAGAACATCTACCTTATCATATCATGTTATTATTTTCTAATAAATAGATAAGTTTACAATAAGCTGGATTTACTTTATTTGATTCTTCTTGTTTATTTAAACCGTTCTTTTGACATTTTATATAAAAAGATTCTGAAAAAATCCGTTTATGATAATGTTGTTCTGTATCTAAAACTTTTACACCTTTCCAATTAAACCTATGACCTAATTTTCTATGTTCTGTGACTACATTGTGTTTATCAGAATCTAGTTTCTAATTATCAAAATGTTCACTAATTCTGACAACTAATTTTTTTTTTGTTTCTCCAACATAAGTAGCATCGCAATCTTTGCATTCTATTTGATAAACTCTATGTGTTTGTTGGAGCATATTTAATTGGTATTTGCCTCTTATGATTAAATTACTTAACATATAATTAGGTTTAGGTATTACATTGACATTATAGGGTTTAAAAGCTCTTTTTATTCTATAAAATAAATTATTATTATTCTGAGGAACACATGAATTTATTTTATTATTATTTATATTATTAAGATCAATATTGGCTACATCATTGTAGTTCTTTTCACTATAATTTAAAGAGTCAAGTCTTTTTTGAATATAATAATCAACGAATTTATGAGGATATGAATTGCTTAGTAAAAATGATTTAATTTTACTCAAGTTTTCATTATGAAATCTTTTATCAGATAGTTTAAGACTTATTTTATTCTATGTATTTTTTCTATTCATTAACTTTCTTGAATTAAGCATAATTAATAACAATAGCCAAATTTTATATAACTGTTATAGAAAAAATACTTCTTCTAATAGATTTTTAAACATCAATTCTTGCCATACAAAAGCTCAAAAAATATCTATGGTCTTTACATTAGTTTACAAAGTCTATAAACTATCTGATAAAAGATTTCATAATGAAAACTTGAGTAAAATTAAATCATTTTTGCTAAGCAATTCATATCCTCATAAATTCATTGATTATTATATTCAAAAAAGACTTGACTCTTAACATTATAGTGAAAAGACCTGCAATAATGTAGCCAATATTGATCTTAATAATATAAATAATAATAAAATAAATTTATGTATTCCTCAGAACAATAACAATTTATTTTATAGAATAAAAAGAGCTGTTGAACCTTATAATGTCAATGTGTTGGAGAAACAAAAAGAGAATTAGGTGTCAGAATTAGTGAACATTTTGATAATTAGAAACTAGATTCTGATAAACACGATGTAGTCACAGAACATAGAAAATTAGGTCATAGGTTTAATTGGAAAGGTGTAAAAGTTTTTATCATAAACGGATTTTTTCAGAATCTTTTTATATAAAATGTCAAAAGAACGGTTTAAATAAACAAGAAGAATCAAATAAAGTAAATCCAGCTTATTGTAAACTTATCTATTTATTAGAAAATAATAACATGATATGATAAGGTAGATGTTCTATATAATTTAAGGTATATGTTATAATTAGTATTTATAATTAATCATAGATGTCTATGATAATATTGAGTATTATTGATTTATGTATTGACAAGTAAGAATTTTATCTTACACATGTATAAAACCTACACCGTGCAATGTACATAACAACATTGTAAATAACATACAATAGTCCATGCATACTTTCATAGTTGCATACAATATTTAATTATTTAATATGTAAACATCTAATTTTTAGACTATGTGGTAAATATTGTGTAAATATTTTTTATATATATTAGTAATTAATGTATTTTATTATTTTTAGTCCTGATGATGGAGTGAAAAATCTCCGAAATATTGACAAATTTATATTTTTATTTTTCAAATAAAAATTTTTTTGCTGGATGACATCGAATTTTTTTCATTTTGTTTTCTAAATTATGTCCAGCGTAAACTATTCAAATAATATAAAATTCTATTTTTTTATAAAAATTTAATCTATTATCTGTTTTATGTTATGACGAAAAAAAACATTCTGTACATGCGACTAATCCACATATTTTACTTTCATTTCTTAGGAAGTTGATAGATATCAACTAGATATCATCTTCCTAACCTGTAAATTGAAATATATGCAGATTTTTTTTTTTTAATAGAAATAATTCTAGGATTAGAAGCCTTTAAAAATGTTGATGATAACGGCCAAACCTACAAATATTAAACTCTACTCTCTTAAAAAAAATTTTTCAGCTTTAACATTGTTAAAAGCTTAACTACAGGAATATAATGTATATTAAAGGATAGATGATGTTTTAAGATTTGGGTAACAAATTGTGGTCCAAGGTCCGAATTTTTGTAAGATTCACAGAGCTGGAATTCTGTAACTTTACGTTTTAATAGCAAAGAGGTTATATACTAATAGAGTAAACGACAATATAGATGAAAGCGAGTATAGACTTGTAAAGCAAAAGTACCAGGGTTACAGTCTCCTCTTTGTCAGATTAGTTAAAAAGTGGGAGTTCTTTCTTTTTCTCACTCTACTGTTATGTACACAACCCGCTTCAAGGGGAAATAAGTTTAACAAAAATGTGACTTGAAAATATGTTTGCAATTTGCATATTATGTTTATATATAAAATGTGGATTTAAAATACGAAAAAATTAAATTTCAGTTGATTCCTTTCAAAAGTTTACGCTGTAAACACTATTCAGTAAGTATGGGTATAAATGCTTTTATATGTGTATAACTGCGTGTGAGTGTATGCGTGTATAATCTGATTTACAGACCACTTGCTTAGGTTCTGTGGGTGTAAGCCTTGACGAGTCGTTTTTTAATTATATACAATTTCCTTAGATTATGTAGGTGGAATGCTTGACCTGTCGTTTTATTATTACAGACCACTACTCTGGATTATCTTAGTGTAAGGCTTGATTTTTTACTATAGACTACTTAGTCATATAGACTAGTTAGACTACGCTGGACGTATACACGCAGAAAATACGCATAAGAATTATTCCTATACTTTAAAGTAGCGTGACACTAGGGCGGATTTTACGGGAGAATTTAATGTATATAGTTTAATTTTTACTATATGGAATACATATTATTCCTATGTTGTATAGTAAAAATTATGAAAGTAATTTTTATTAGAAGATTAAAAAATTTTTTACGTTTTTGTATAGGAATTTATTTTGATTTTTTATATTAAAGACAAAGGTACACAATATACCTTACATGTACATCAAAATATATATATTATGTTTATTTTGTAAATAAGTATGTGTAAATTATTTTAAATCATACTATAAAATACTTTATAGTATGATTTTTAAAACGCAGTTCTGTGAAGTAGTTATAGTTTTATTTATTCGCCAGGTGTTGAATATTTTTGAATGTCTTTGATGAAATTTAGTTGGCGGAAGTTTAATTTATGTCTGCTTTTGTATGATATTAATTTTAAATTTAAATATTCGCGCCTTTAGAATTTTATTTTAAAAATTTTATTTTATATTTTGCACTGAAGGATCGTGTCTTTCCTCACAAGCGCAAAAAATAGAGTTTGGAATCTATATAAGGATTCGAAAAAACTCTTATATAAAACGGCAATCGACCGCGTGCATGTGTATAATACCGTCGTGTTGCGAACAACATTATATAAAATAAATTGCGACTGCGTTAGGGTCAAATAGGGATCAACTGAATCCGAATCTTAAGGGCGCAAAAAAAGTTAAAAATGGTCTACAATTATAGGAGATATATAGGAGATAAATAGGTATAACTCATTACTGAAGAGGTTTAGCGAAAAATTTCCCACGATACCTCCATCTGGAATTGAATGATCTTCAATATGAAATAAGCAGAATTTTGATCCAAGTAGCACAGATGTGGAAACTCAGGCTTTTATAACCCCAAAATTTAAAAAATTTAACAGGTCGTATTTGTTTAAACAAATAAACATTTTTAATTCTTTTTTTTATATTCTTGTACTTAATACTGAAAAGCATTGATTCTTTCATTAAAAATTATTGTTAAAATATTTTAGGTACAAATATGATGCGCCAAAAACACCCAGTGGTGGATAGAGCGCCCTTAAAATTAATCTTAAAATTAAAATCAAATCCCAGCTACAGCAGGTAAAACCATAGATACGATGAATAATCTGTCTATAGGTAAAACAGTTGCATTGGTTAAGAATATAAAATTTTTTTTTGTATATAAAACAGCATTAATAAAAAGTTCCTATAAAGTACAGTAAAGTTTTCAATATATTTTTATCTTATACAAAAAAAATACAATTCTCGTATAGTAAAAAATATTAAACACTCTAGTAATTTAAATTATAAATATACGAAAAATTGCTTTAAAATTTTGAAGGATTTTTACTATACATTCGATAGTAAATGGTATTATAAAATAAAACACAGTGTCCAGTTACTCTAAAAATATAGTAATTTTTAATGTAAAATATATTAATTTTTCCTTTTTCTTTTTCTGCGTGTAGTTTTTCATACAACCTGCTTAAGTTTTAAAGGTGTAAGACCTGATGTGGCATTTTTTATTATACACAACTTTCTTATGTAACATTAGTTAGTAACGTGTCATTTATTTTATTATAGACCACTTCCTTTAGTTTTGTTAGTGTAATGCTTGACATGCTCTTTTTTTATTATACACCATTTCCTTAGGTTATGTGAGTTCAAGTATTAACGTTTAGTTTTTTATACAATTGCTTATTTTAAGAATGCTTAGCCTGCATTCCCCAGATTTTAAGAAAATTTTGATTGATGATTGAAAATTGGGTAATTTGTCCGAGAATTTCGGGTTCTTCATTCGTACCATAATAAAGAAAAAATTGAACAAAACTTTTATTATTATTATTATTATTATTATTATTACCAAATTTTCAAATTTCTAGGTCCATTTTTTAAAATTTGATCACTTGTTTGAGAAATTTGAATTCAATTTTATTTAAATCCATAATTAACGCAATCAAAAATAATAGCATAAACTATTTAAGATAAAGATATTTTTACCGAATTTTACGGCTTTGGAATCCATTTTTTCAAAATTTTGCCATGAAATTCGATTTTAGCATGTTTTAAAATCCTAAGTAGCGCAGTCAAAAATAATCCATCAAAATTTTAAAAAATAATATTTTTACCGAATTTCACGGTTTCGGGATTTATTATTTCGATTTTGGCTGAGGAATTCTACATCAGCATAACTCCTTACCCCGAAAGCCATGTAACAGCCAAAAAAAGTTTTAAATTTTTTAAAAAATAATATTTTTTTACCGAATTTTGCGGTTTTAGTGTCAACTTTTCCAATTTTTTAATTTTTATGATAAAATTTGAGCTTATCGTACCCGAAAAACCGCGTACATAATATAAGGAAATATAAAGAAAATTATATATCCAAAAATAATTTTTAATTTTTTTCAAAAAATAAATAAATCGTGCAATTTTTGTACAATTTCTTCACCTACAACTTGAAAAAATAAAAATTTCATCCTTTTTGGGTCAAAAATTTGGTCCCAAAAAAGTACATTTTTTCAAAAAATCATAGATAGTGCAGTCAATATACGGATTTTTTTTATCACTCAGCTTCACCAGATTTGGTCTATTTTCATTTTAGTCTTCTAAAATTCCAGAGGTGATGAGAAGTGGGTACATAAAGTTTTTAAGGTCAAAAACTTACGTTTCTTAAAAATCGGCATAAAAAAAATTTTTTTTCAAAGTTGGGGTGCGGCAAAAGTCGATTTCAGGCGTTAATGGATTAAGAAGGTCACCCAAGATAACACCTTATGTGTTAATCGTTTTTATATCGTCATTCTTTTATTACTAGTATAAGCCGGTTATTTTATTACCTTATTTTTCTATACTTTTTGGAAATTCCTAAAAAGTGCCTACGTGAGAATTCTCATGTAACATAAATTTCTCATCCATTTAAATAGTCCCAACTTTTGATAAAAGTCAATCATATTCTTCCGAAGCTACTCCGTGGTTCACGTACAAGCACTCATAGAGTCAGTTACGTACCATACACGCAGGAGCGACAAGAGGCTCACCTTACAACGTAATACTATCACCATATTTCCACCATATACATACAGTCCACTTGTTAATATCTAAGATCGTTGTAAGAGGCTCACCTTACAACGTGACACTATCACCATATTTCCACCATATTCATAAAGTCCACTTGTTAATATCTAAACTTTATATCAGTAATATTAAGTTTTTTTACATTATTGTAATATAATAAATAAAGTTTATATTTTTATACAAATATTTTGAGTTTGAAAAATTAAATCAAAATTGACTCTTACATTACCCAATCCTCTTTATCTTTTTAACCTTCTTCAATTTACCCCAAACCACAACAATCTGATCCTCGAAGCCGCATTCCTAACAGAAACCCTTTTCAAACTTTTGTAACTCTCAAACAGCGACAAACTTTGCAAAACATACATCATGTGACTTTCGGTATAAACAGTCGCTTACAACGAATATTGTTCAAAGGTATGCAAGACATTAAAAAAAAGGAACAATTTTGCAACTGCTATTAGCAAAAAGTGTATTCTATAAGTTTTTAAATTGTATTCATTTCATAGCTGTATAATAGAAGAAAAGAGGAATCAATTTTATTCATTATTTATTCCGGACCCTGCCCAGTTTCAAGACTTAAATTTAAGATTTGTATAAAGTACCGCCATTGGTTGTGACTACTTAAATTTAAGATTTCTATAAGGTACAATCGCTGATTGTGACAACTAAAATTCAAAAATTGTATAAGGTGCAGCCACCAATTTCACATTAGTTCGACGACGTCAAGGAAACCATAAGGTATCCCTACGAGTCGTGGCCACCCAAGTTTCCAAAAACCATAAAAGGCCATTGCCAATTTTCTACTCAAGTTTTCAAGACCCATGTTTTTAGGGAATGCCTTTTCTCAAGAAAACATTATCCAAAAGATATTTTTACTGCTAGTAAGTGTAGATTTATGACTTTCAGGTGTCTTCAAGCATTTTCACCTACAAGTATCATTTACAAACACTATTTTTATAATTGATTGACAACCTGCAGGCTTCAATTATTTAAAATCCAAAATCCGAATATTTGGTAAAATCTACTGAATTTTTTGATTCTGATAACCAAAATTTTTGTCATCATTACTAAATGCAATTTTACTAAAATTTTGGTTATCCTAACCATAAACTTTTTTCTCACTAGCAGTAAAAGTTCCTTAGTCATACTCCAATACATCGAATTCCATCGAAAAGCAAACGGGTTCTCATGCCCACCAATCCTTTGTCTTATGGACACTATTTTAAAATGTGCGTAAGCAAGTAACCAAGCTCACCAAATGATGAATTGCATAAATCCAATTAGAACATCAAGCCCTCCATGATCTTTTCATCTACCACAACTTGTTCCATTGAATCGAATAAATTGTTTGAAGTTTTTGAGTCACCGACAGCTGAAAAAGTCAAGTATTAGACAGCACCCATAAGTCGCTGGTGGTCCAGATCAGTGCACTAAACTCTTCAGCAATAATTCCGCAAAAATTACACTTAATGAATCCAAAAGTTCAATACTAACTTCAAGAATCCTCCGTATTGTTGTTACCACTCCAAGTTTTAAAGTCCTGCGAATTAGGAGTTCCTTTAGACATCTTTCATAAGCATATTCTCATCCATTGAGGAAACTACGCCCATCTTTGCCTGAATCCAGTTTAGACATTCACCGAGGTAACGAGGTGGCCTCGATTTGAGCAAGGCGAGGCGAGGCGGAATCGGAAAATTGAAATTCTCGTTATACCGAGGCGAGGCCTAGACTGTCTTTTTGTAAACCTCGGACTCGCCTCGACTCGCCTCGCCTCGTTCTGCCTCGCAACAAATTTAAAATATTTCGCTTGTAATAATGCAACCAGTTAAGATTAGTAAAAAAGTGAAAAAGTCTAGCAAAATTTCAGATCATTTAGAAGTTTTTTGTAAACCTTTTAAAATAAAATTTATTAAACCTATAATAGATTGCCCTACAAAATGGAATAGTAGTCTACAAATGTTGGAAGTTTTTAAGAATTTAAAAACTTCCATAAAATTGTTATGTGATAATAACCTACAAATGAAAGAGCTTAGACTACTTGACATTGAATGGGGTGCTGTAGATATCAACATAACATATTTACAAATTTTTAAACAAGTATCAGATCTTTTATCAGCTTAAAAGTACCCCACGCTTCCCATTGCAGTTTTAGCATTCAACATTTTACTTGATAAAGTCGAAAAGTTTGCATCTGATTTAAAAAAAAAAAAAATGATGGATCGCGATTAGATGGAATTTTAATAGAAGCTTTTCAGAGAGGTCAAACTAAACTTTTAAAGCACTATAGACAATGTAATTGGTTCTACAGTGCTTTCCTTATTATCCCAAGACATAAAAAAAAAAATTGCAAAAACTTCTTGGGGACAAGAATTAGAGAAAGAAAGTTCCAAATGTTTTAAAAAAATATACAAAGAATATTATGATACGTTTAAACAATGCAAAAATGTGAAAAATGAACCCTCAAAAAGGAGGTTAATAATAATAAGTTGCTGGATTTTCAGTTTTGATGAAGATGAGAACAAAACTGGGAAGAAGAGTTAAACAACTATTTAGATGCACCATGTACTCCCGAATAGACAAATATATTAGATTGGTGGAGAGAGCACGAGAATTACCCAACTTTATCAAAAATAGCCAGAGATAAGCTGTCAATCATGGCCACGTCAGTTCCCGTAGAACGCTTGTTTTCGAAAGCTTCTTTGATTAATCAGCCTAAGAGACATTTTTAATTTAAATAAACATGAATTTAGATTGTAATTAGAATTTTAATTGTTTTTTGTGTTACCAAACCTGTGTTATCGGCTGAGACCTAGGCGAGATCCATCTTTCGCCTCGCCTCGGTCTCGGTCATTTATATCAAACCCTGCCTCACCTCGGCCTCGGTGAAGGTCTAATCCAGTTCAAAGGGCCCAAGTTAAATTGGTATTTTGAAACCATTTTTACTTTGAATTCAAAAAAGTTAGAATGACAAAAATGTTGGATGGTAAGGAAGTTTCTACAAGATGCCAAGTTTCCTTAGATGGTAATTATTATGAAACGACTATTTGACGTAGTCTTGTAATTCATATGCTACTATAATCATGATGATATTACTTACGCATTTTAAGTTTTTAAATTGCTATTACTCCAGTCAAAATACGGATTTGCCTACACTTGCGATTGCAAATTCGAGATTTGTTCTAATATAGGTTTTTTAGGTCGCTGAACACGAAAATTGGAGTCATTTGGTAAAGAAAATTGCGCTTTACCCTTAAATTTGCAAAAACTACCACCAAAATGGGGTATTTTTGATGTCCTCACCTTCTGAGTCAATAGATTTATACCCGAAAAGGGGTGTTTTCGCTATTTTCGCACTTTTCGCCGCCAGATTTGATCCACAAGGGTTTTTTGAGTCGCTGAAAACGAATTTAATAGATTTTTTTATGAATAAATAATATGTCAACACCAAAATTACTGAAAACTACCCCCAAAAGGGATGTTTTGCTGTTTCTACAGTTTTTGCGTCAAGATTAGGTCAACAAGGGATTTTTGGGTCTCTGAAAACGAATTTCATAGATTTTTTAATGAAAAATTAATATTTGATCCTAATATTAGCTAAAACTACCCCCAAAGGGGAAGTCCTTTGGACCTAGTCTGAACGCAGAAAGTTTGAATATAGCAAAAACGCCCATTTGAGGGTAGTTTTAGCTAATACAAGGCTAAAATATTAATTTTTCATTAAAATATACATGAAATTCGTTTTCAATGACCCAAAAAAACCCTTGTGGACCTAATCTTGACCCAAAAAGTGCAGAAACAGCAAAAACACCCCTTTTTGGGGGTAATTTTAACTAATTTAGGGGTTAAATATTAATGTTACCTAAAAAATCATCAAGATTCTTAATTAGCGATCCAAAAAATCCTTTGAAACCAATTCTTTGTTAAATCTATTGACTCAGAAGGTGAAGACATAAAAAATATCCCCTTTTGGTGGTAGTTTTTGCAAATTTAAGGGTGAAGCGCAATTTTCTTTACCAGATGACCCCGATTTTCATGTTCAGCGACCCAAAAAACCTACACTAGAGCAAATCTCGCATTCGCAACCGTAAGTGCAACCCCCCCCCCCCCCGTATTGTGACTGGAGTATATTTGACGTTATAAAAAATAACGTTATAATAAAAAAGCATACAAAATGATAAATTAATTACGTTCATTTATTATTATACTTTATTTATTAAAGATTAGTTACATTCTCTAAGGCTCTTGTTTTAAAATAATTTAAAATTTTGACTTAGGAAGTATGGCTAAAAACTACCATCTGTAACGTTTGGAAAAAAATTAATTCACAAAATACTGATAAGGACTTGATTTAATTTTAGCTGATAATTATGGCAACACGAAAATTTTTATCAGTTGGGATTCTTTCTTATATTATTTGGTTACGAAGAATATACTTGCGCGAAGCATGCTGCAGTTTTAATACAAACAAAAGAGATGAATTTGGAAAAGTTTGGCAAATTTTTTTTTTTATTTTTTTATGAATTAAAATTGGTTGGTATATTATTTTTTATGATGTTAATATGATTAATTTTTTTTAAATTTAATTAGCTATTCATTCATTAGCTGTAAAAATAAAAACATGACCAATGTAAAAGTTCCTGCAATTGATCAACTAGATATTATGTAATTAGTTAATAAAAAGATATCTATGTTTTTTTTATATTTAAATTTTTATAATAAAAGCAAAGTTTATTTATTAGATTTAAAATAAATTAATTTTTTTTTTTTTTTTTTTTTTTTTTATTAGTTTATTTATTGTATAAATGTTATACAAAATTTATGAATTACATTAAAAATTACATTAATTGCATTGCACAGTAAGTTAAATTAAATAAAAATGAAAAATAAAGTTTAACAATAAACATAATAATATAAATTTGTAAATAAAAATTTAAAATAAAAGAAAAAAAAATGTTGTTTAATTATATTTGATTTTATTTAACTACTATTAAAGTAAAAAGAGGAAACAGTTTGCAGGAAAATTACAGGGGTTAAAGGTGAGGAGTGAGAGATGAGATACCCGATTCTCGTGAATCAATCTCTAAAAGATATTTGTGAAGATTAGCTTTGAAAGTGTTAATGGAAGACGAGAATCGAATATTTTCAGGAACAGAATTCCAAAAAGCAAGCATGTATACAAGGGAAGAATTGCTATAAAAAGGGTTTCTTGTAAGTTCTACTGTCAGATGTGGTCTGTTTTTGGAACGCAACTCACGGGCTGGCTTATATATATTTATTTTTGATTTCAAATACTCAGGTTTAGAATTTTGTAAAATGTTATAAATATAAGAGGCACAAAGATATTTTGCCCTTAGCTTAACTTTCAACCAACCTAAAGTTATCCTAGCCGGAGATGTTCTAAGGGGATATTTTATATCACAGACATAACGAACCGCCGCATTTTGAAGTTTTTGTAACCTGGCGTATTGATATTCGGGCAGGTTGCCTATTGGAAACATAAAATAATCGAGTAAAGGAAATATAAGAGCAGTAACTAATTGCTTCCGAAGGTTTTTCATAACTAAATTTTTAAAATATCTTAGTCTGTAAAGAGAGAAGTTTACCGATTTTACAACAAAATTTATATGTGAATTCCATTTCATGTCAGAATCGAAAAATATGCCAAGGTTATTTACAGTTTTAGAAAGTTTTATATTTGCCCCACCGAAGTAGAAAGAGTTATTTGAATTGTAGAAATCATCAACATTTTTTCCAAAAAGAATTACTTTAGTTTTTTCTTTGTTAATAACAAAATTGTTTGAGGTGGACCAAGCTTCAATTTCCTTAATATCATTTTGTAATAATGAGATTCCAAGATCAAAATCCTTATAAGGAATCTGAATATAAATTTGTAAATCATCGGCATATAAAAGCCTTTTGGAATATACAATTTTTGTTCCTATGTCATTTAAATAAATAAGGAAAAGAAGAGGGCCTAACACCGAACCCTGAGGAACCCCGCTTATTATTTTCTTCATAGTAGAAACCTTATTCTCATAGATCACTGATTGGGTTCTATCAGATAGGTATTCAGAAAACCAATCTGTTACATCTTTAGAAAAACCAAAGTTTACAAGTTTCTTTAATAAGATTTCATGCGAGACCCTATCAAATGCTTTCGACAAATCTATCATAACTAAAATTGTAATTAAGTCCAAATGGTGACCACGACAGATATCATCAGTAAGATTAGTTAAAATGGTCTGTGTGCTGTGCTGTTTCTGAAAACCAGATTGAAAACTATCTAACAAATTATGTTGATTTAGATAATCAGAAATTTGTTTATGTAAGATTTTTTCGAATATTTTGGAGATAATACAGAGTAATGATACTGGCCTATAATCACCAAGAGAATTTGGGTTAGGGACTTTGGCTGTGGGCAGAATATTACTATGCTTCCAGGCTCTAGGAAATTTATTCAAAATGATTGATTTATTGAAGAGGGCTAAGAAGACCCTTGAGAGGGCAGGGAGACATAATTTTAACACCTTTAGAGAAATGCCATCTGGACCAACAGATTTGGTGGAAAATTGTTTAAAAGCCCAATCTAAGTCTTCCATTTTTATCCTTTTGAATTTAAAGTTGTTTTGACTTGGAGTGTCTACTGAGATTTCAAAGGGAGAGTCTAGTGAGGTAGCATTTTGAGTAGTTAAGAAATAATTATTGAGTTGATCAGGAGTAAAGATTGGTTTTTCTTTGACAGTAGATTTAGTGAGGCCTAAATGGTTGATTTCTTTCCAGAGTGTTTCTGAAGAGCAATTGGTATTTAGCTTCTCTGAGTAGAATTTGATTTTTTCATCAATGATTTTTTGGTTCAGTGAATTTTGAAGCATTTAATTCTAAGTATCAAATCAACTTGATGTTTATGTCAGATTTTCTATGTAAATAACCAACTTTTTTAATGATAAAATAAGTAAGGTATGTTACTGAAATATTCAAAGAATTTTGTATTTTTTAAATGAACTAGGAGGCAAGCCCCCTGAGCGTTAAAGCTCGCCAACCTCCTCAGATCATATTGCATGTTTAATAACCGTAAAACTGTGGCTTAATTCATGAAAAAAAAAACATTATTATTTTTATTTTCAAAATATTCCTCAAGAAAAAATATTTAATATCGAATCTGAATGCAAATACTAATTACTGTCCTCAAAATAAATTTCTTTTTACCCTGGACTATCAAAATTTTACAATACGATGACGAAATACTCGGATGAGTTTATGTCGCATCCACAGATGTATAGTGTTTTATTGTAGTTTAACGCTGCGTTTATTTGTTTAATAAATGTCTTTTAAGTTAAAATATTATATTTTTGTAGTAAGAAATTAAATCTAAATGTTATTATTGCCTTTCTAAAATATAGTTTAATAATTTTACGTTCAAATTTTAAGAATAAGAAGGGGAAACGTAACATGTAAAGAGACGCGTAATTTTGGCGTGCGTGCATTTTTTCATTGTAATAAAAAAACAGCTGCAAAAACATAAAATAGGAGAATTAATAATGGTCACAATTATATTCTGCTAGTCTCCTTCCAAATTTCATGTACATACGGTTTGGAAGTTATAAGCATTTTGGTGAAGCGTACATGCGTATTTTTAAAATGGACTAAGACTAATATCTCCTATTTCCGACAAAATTTTTGGCTAAAAATTTTTTTACATACTTATGAAGGTCCAAAAATGATCCCTACTTAGGCTTATTGCTGCAGCTGTTCCCAAATTAGAGAATTTACATGACTACTTTTGTCCGCTAAATATTTTACAAGCATGCATTATAGCTTCAGTCTGAGGCTAATATTTCCCATCCCCGACAAAATTTTTGGCTAGAAATTTTTTCACATACTTATGAATATCCAATAATGATAAATTTAACCATTTCAAACGTTTAATACATAAAAAAGCATATATAAGTAGTATAGTACCCGGGTACTCAACCATGCATTATAGCTTCGGTCTGAGGCTAATATCTCCTATCTCAGACAAAATTTTTGGCTAAAAATTTTTTTACATACTTATGAATGTCCAACAATGATAAATTTAACCATTCCAAACGTTTAATTTATAAAAAAAAAGCATATATATGTAATATAGTACCCCGGTACTCCACCGGGTCAGAAATGTACTTTTTTTAAACGATTTTATTTTTTATATTTAAACAATTTTTGTATGTTAAGTATGCAAAAATCTATTCAAAATGAGTTGTTTGAAACTGGCCTAAAAGCTCAGATCAAAATTTTAAGTCAAATCCGAGAAATCGACAATTTTCGGCCAAAATAGTACCCAGGTACTCCACCGGGTACATAAGGGTTAAACATATTTTATTACATTTTATAATAATTTTTCAATTTATAATAATAAATTAAAAAAGTAATATTTAAAATTGTCTAAGAAATTTTTTTACAGCCCAAATTCTGCAAAGCTTAAATAAATCGATTAATAAAATGTACAATAAAATAAGAAAATTATTTTATTTTGTTTGAAAATTTATAGTGTTTTAAAAACTAATTAAAATTAAATAATGCTTGAGCGTATGTGGCCGCAGAACTTCTGAAATGAATTACGCGCATGACAAAATCAGCACAACCAATCAAAACACGAATAATTCGATGAAAGAAGTCATGAGAGAGGGGATCATGAGTTTTAGTTCGTAAGATTTGTTAATTAATTGAGATTCTTAAGATCAATAATTACTTTAATTTTGCATGTTCTATTTTAAAACTAAATTTTAATTTATTATTAGGATGATATTGTACAAGTAGAAAAAAAAACGAAACCAAATACAGCCGAACCTCTCTATATCGACCACCAGTTAGACTGGCCATAAATGGTCGCTGTGAGGAGGCATGGTCTCTAGATACACGCTCTTTGAGTGCTGGACGTGGTATTTTGAAAGTCATATGACAAAATTAAACTCATAGGTTGGTATGAATGAGAGATCTCCGTATTTCGCCTTAACTTATACTACGAAATATAGTGTTAGTGAATACTAATGCCAACCCATAATTTTTTTTTTGTCATTTGACTTCGAAAATACCACGTCCAGCACTCAAAGACCGAGTAGCGGTTTGGGAATGGGGGTAAAAAAATTATTTTGTTATAGTTTTTGTAGACTTGGAACTGCTTACTTAATGATATTAAGTTTTTAGAAATAATAAGTAGGTATGTTTAATAATTTATGAAAATTTATCACTTGGTAAAAATTTAAAAAGGTAAATAAAGTAAATCGATCTATCCAAGTTAAAGTTTTTAATGTTGTATTATATCTAATTGACGTTTCGTCAAACCATGTCGAGCTTATCAAAACTACAATAATTATTTTACAAAATAAATGTAATATAAACAATAAAATGTGTATATGTATAATAGTGTACAGCTACTTACAATTTCAATATAATATATAAATTCAAAAAATGAATTATGTCATAATTAAACAAGGTTTAAAATCAATGTAATAATTTAAATTGATAATATTTAATATATTCCGGGAATATTCAGTAAAAATATTTTTATTAAAATTTTTATTATTTGATTCCCAAATAAGATTTCGGTAATCTAAGGTGAAGAGCTAAATTATCTAAAAAATGAGGCGTTAGTAGTTTTTCTTATAAAGTTTTATTTTTCTGGTCAAAAAACAGAAAAAAGGGGTTAAAAACTATTTATTGCGGCTTTGAGAAATGAAAGTTTCATATCTTTTCAGGGTATTGGTCTGCTACTTTGAATTTCCGAAAAATTTTTTTGGGATCAAACAGGAGGAAAGTTGTCTTAAAAATCATTCTTAGAGACATCAAACATTCCTAAGTTTTATAAAATTGCTAATTCCTTATCTGTTTACTTTATATTTATCCGCCATCTTAAATTCCCGAAAAATTGTTTTTGAATCAGAATCGGATATTGAGACTGAAAAATCATTTTTAGTGGTCTTAAAAACCCTCAGTAGTAGCAGAGAGATTAGTTTAGAGAGATTGCCAGAGAGATAGGAGAAGTTGAGTCCGTTTATTTTACATAGCCGAAGCTGTCACGTGGTTATTCACAATAGAAAGTAAAAAATTTTATGTGGAAGGGAAGTCGGCGGAGAAGTAGACAAGAAAGGATATATGTGAAAATAACCATGTAAAACAAAGACGCGAGAAAGTGACCACGTGACAGCTTCGGCGATGTAAAATTAAACGGGTAAAAAATATAACACGGTGCTGGCAATCTCTCTAAACTAATCTCTGGTAGTAGTAAAAATGCTGATTACTTACCTTCACAGTTTATTTCTGGATCTTCCAAAAATTGTCAAAAAACGGAGCTTTTATTAAAAAATCTAATTTATTAAATAATAATTTAGTATTTAAAAATAATAAATTAATTTGACCTTTTCACTTCAACTAGGCAACCTTGTTGCCAATCTTTTATATTTGTTCAATAATGCTAAGGGAAAATTATAATGCGGGCGAACAACGTGAGTCCGATATAGTCTAGTAATTGTAAAAAATTAAGTAAATTAAAAACTCTAAATTATTTAATAATATTTGTTAGTTTTGGAGTTAAAAATTTGAATACCATCAGGTAATATAAGTTTTTAAACCTTTTTTAGATAGAAAAAGACAATATTTGTGATAAATTAACAGATTTTTGCATTTTATAAGCTTGAATACCCAACATTTTATATGAAAATGTTAAAAATCTGAATATTAAGTTTTAAATGGTTTTTGGCCTATTTTCACGCTTTTAAATGGCCAATATCATTATTTTAAGAAAAAAAAATTTTTATGTCAGAACATTATTAGTAATAATAATTTTTAAACGAAAAAATCGAATAATTTTTTTTCTCTCGAAATTCAGTTTCTAAAAACGTCCAAATAGATGTTTTTGATCATACCTCAAAAAGCGCCCGGACGATTATTTTAAATTTCGCTTTTTTCACCTTAGGTAAATGTGCTTTAAGTATATCCGTCGAAAACTCGTCGTCGCAACGCATTTTGGGTTCATGCCAATTAAGGAGAACCGTGTTCAGGATAATTTTAATCTCTAAAGGGAGGGTAAATAATTTGTATAATAGTCAAATTCTTCAAAATACTATTAAATAAACAAACTCTTCTGTGTTATTCTATATTTACTCATTTTGTGAGTAGTTATCACCCCCGTTCTTCCTCAAAGGGAGGATAAATACAAAAAATACAAATGAGCATCCACCATTTGAAAGCTCTGTATAATAAGTATTATTATATGATTAAATTTTTGATTTCTAATTTTCATTAGATTTTAAAAGCAAATGTAGTTTTATTTCAATTTTTTTTTGTTAATAAAATATAATTTTATAATTTTTTTGTAACACAATTTACTCAGTGATTCCGTGAACAATATATATGCTTATATATAATAGAAACATTAATTTTGTCTCTAGCTTTGGCAACAGAATTATAATAATTAGTTTTACTTACTTTTCTTAGCAAATAATTAATCATTTCTAATTACAAATTTTATTATTCAATTTTAGGTAATATTTCAACATCAATCTCAACATGAATTATCTCATTTAACAGGATTTAATAGTTCTAATCCACCACCTCCAATACCTATGCCACCTTCGCATCAAAATAATATACAGTTTAACTCACAGCACTCAGGATTTCAACAGCAGCAATGTCAAAATCATACATACGAACAACTTTCACATCAGGAATCTGTAAATCAATTAATTAATGAGGTAAATTTTGTTTACATTTTTCATACTTCCTTCTAGTGAAAGAAAAAAATAAATTTTTTCAAATTCTGCTTAAAAAAATAGAGCAAATGACTTGAGTATAGGTTAATGTCATCTTAAATAAGATTAAAAAAAAAAATCGAACGTTTGCAATAGCGGGAAAATCGGGAAATTTCATCCTAAAAAGTGAAAATCCTAAAACCTTATTGTATTTAATTGCAAAAAGGTCTTTGGGGGTTTTCAGGGTGCTAAATCAATATTTACAGTCAGGATAATGAAAAAATGTTTCTTAACCAGAAAAATCATCAAACAGGTGATTTTTAATCCTGAAAAACTAATCGTAAAACTTTATTATAATTAGCTAATCAGCGGTTTCTGTGGGTTTCTGGGGTGTTAATTTAATATTTTCAGTCAGAAAATTAAAAAAACATTAAGATTAGCAGGAAATTCGGAAAATAGGTGTATTTTGCTCTTGAAAAATAAACATAGTATAACTATATTACATTTAATTAAAAAACGCTCGCTGGAGTTTTGCCGAGATGCTTATTTAATATTTTTAGTCAGGAAATTAAAAATTTTTTCTTAACTGGGTAATATGGAAATTAGGTGTTTCTTCACTCTGAAAAATAAAAATCATAAAACATTATTATAGACAGACAAAAGAAGTCGGGTGAATTCTTTGACACCACTAGGACGTTTTCAAATGCACTATTTGCCTTCAAGACAGCGAAATTCTAGACTTTTGGCAAAGACTTCATTGTACGAACGGAAAATCAGCTGGTTTCGGAAAATCACCTGGGTGACCCTCTTGAAATCAGGCTAAACTTTTACATTTTATTCTACAAAGCTTTCTAATAATATACACGATGTTTAGCCTACGCCCCATTGTCCAGAGGAGAGGTACACCATCCCAAAAATTTGGATAATTCAGGTGACCTAATTGAAAGCAGTCTAGATTTTTAATTCTCGAATCTCATCATCATCAAAGACATACAGCTAAAGCTATATTACGGAGAAGCTGTCCTGAGCCTCGTAATACGGCCAAAATTTAAGTCACCTGGGTGACCCTTTTAAAACCAGGCTAAACTTTAATAGATTACTCTACAAAGCTTTTTAATTAAGTATCCAAAATTTAGCCTATGACCCATTGTTCTGAGGGGGTATAAAGCTTCCCGGGAATTAAGTCAGCCACTTGACCCAAATGAAATCAGGCCAAATTTTACACACGTCTTCTTTTCACAATAATAAACGTGTATTTCAAATATGGTCTATGACAATCTATCCAAAGAGATAAATTTGAGATTATTTTGGTCAAAAAATGTCCCAAAAGTCAAATTTCTTATGTATTTTCAATTTCTTACCGACAAGAGCTAAAATAAGTAAAAGGTCTGAATAGAAAAATATGTTTTTAAATTTTAGCCTAAAAAAAAGTATGTAAGGGGGTATTTTAACCCGCCCAGAAGAATTATTGATTGCACAGGCACACAAAAAAATGATTCTGTTTCTGAAAAGAGAAGTACCTTCAAAGAAGTTTTCTTGATGTGCGAAAACCAAATCTGGGATCAGAATTCACCCATCACCCTTAGATTTTGCTCCAGCATCCCCTAGTAGTTCCCAGAATCCCCCCGAAAAATAGTGTGTAAATTTAAAAAAAAAAGTTGAATTTGGAACAATTTCTTGCGTTTTTGCGATGGAAACGAGTCATTTTTAGGCATGATTTTAAGCTTCACACGCATTTCTCACTTTTGAGGTTGACAGTTCTGAATTATTATAATATACACATTTGATATTACACATACATCCCGCTTGCATAATGCAGGCGAAGATGCCTCTTGAATTATGTAAGCGGGAGTGCCTTTTGCATTATGCAAGCGGGTTTCCTCTTACACGATGCAAAAGGGAGTGCTTCTTACACGATGCAAGCCAACTCCCACGCGTTATCTTTGACGCCCTTACATTTTTCTTCTTTTTTTTCGTATTCAAAGGCTAAAAGTGACGTTAAATGCGTAACTTTTTTTAATATTTTAATTCTTCAAAATTATATAAACGTATAATTAATAAACATTTATTTACTAAAAAGTTTCCTTTACGAAGGAAAATCCTGATTGCTCCTGAGTGCAGAAAAATTCTGATTTTTAAGCATTCTGTGAATCCCTGATTGATCAGCGTTGAGGAAAATACAGATTGGTCGGCATCCAGGAAAATTCTGATTGCTCAGTGGATCAGGATATTTTAATAGAGTGAAAAGTAAAATCTTATATTTGCCAACTTAAAAAAAAAACGCTTTTTTACGAAGCGTAAAATTATGCATGAGAAAGATAATTTTTTAAAAGGATTTTTCTAGTTCCAATAAAATATTTTTTGCAACATTTAAATTTTGATGAAATTATTTATAATTTTGAATATAATTAAATTTTATTCACATTTTCATAATATTTTTTTTTTTATTCGCGAAAAATGTGGTTGCGCGCATTTTTCCTACGTTTCCGAGATGTTTTTAAAATATAACCAAAATTTTTTAAATTTATTTTAACCCATAAGCGGCTAATCGACAATTCTTGGACACATGAATATTTCGGTATGAAAAAATGAATATTTTAGGCTAAAAATCTCACCTAGTAGATGTTTTTTATCGCTCTTTCCATTTCCGGAGCCCGTTTTTACCTAAGCCCTTAGGTAATGAAATATCAACCCCTAAAGTAGGGTAAAATCACTAAAATTGTAAAAATAAAAAAAAAAAGTTACTGCACGCAAAAAAAAGTTTCTTTAAATTGGAAATTATTTTTTTTACTTTCCAAAAGGTGAAAGATGCAAATTTATGTATTCTCACCACATTTACCCTCTCTAGGGGGTAAATATTAGGGGTAAAGGGGTGGATTTTAAGATGTATAAAAATTGAATATTTTTAGCTGAAAACATCACCTAGCAGGTATTTTTGATCGCTCTTTCCATTTCCGAAATCTGTTTTCACCTAAGACCCTTGGGTAAGGAAATATCAACCCCTAAAGTAGGGTAAAATCACTAAAATTGTAAAATTTAAAATAAAAAAGTTACCACACGCAAAAGAAAAGTTTCTTTATGTTGGAAATTATATTTTTTACTTTCCAAAAGGTAAAAGATGAAAATTTATGTTGTCTCAGCACATTAACCCTCTCGAGGGGGCAAATATTTGGGGTAAGAGGGTGGATTTTAGAGTTGTATAAAAAATGAATACTTTTAGCTGAAAACGTCACCTAGTAGGTATTTTTCGTCGCTCTTTCCATTTCCGAAGTCTGTTTCCACCTACAACCCTTGGGTGATCAGATGTCAACCCCTAAAGTTGGGTAAAATCATTAAAATTGTGAAATTTAAAAAAAAAGTTACTGCATTAAAAAAAAAAGTTTCTGTATGTTGGAAATTATATTTTTTACTTTCCAAAAGGTAAAAGATGCAGATTTATGTATTCTCAGCACATTCACCCTCTGGAGAAGGTAAATGTTAGGGGCAAGGGGGCGTATTTTACAGTTGTATAAAAAATGAATATTTCTAGCTAAATACGTCAACTAGTATGTATTTTTGGTTGCTCTTTCCAGTTCCGAAGTCTGTTATCGACATAATATTCAATTCTTCGAATGGTTGAATGTGCTAAAAATAAATAAACTTACTTCCTTTATCTCTTGGAAAGTAAAAAATATCATTTTCAGCATTGAAAATATATTTTTTTGCTTGCAGAAACTTTTTTTTTTTAAATTTTACAATTTTAGTGATTTTACCCTACTTTAGGGGTTGATATTTCCTTACCCAAGGGTCTTAGGTGAAAATAGACTTCGGAATTGGAAATAGCGACAAAAATACCTACTAGGTGATGTTTTCAGCTAAAAATATTCAATTTTTATACATCTGTAAAATCCACCCCATTACTCCTAATATTTAGCCCCTAGAAAGGGTAAATGTGCTGAGAATACATAAATTTTCATTTTTTCCCTTTTGGAAAGTAAAAAATATAATTTCCAACATAAAGAAACTTTTTTTTTGCGTGTAGTAACTTTTTTTTTAAATTTTACAATTTTAGTAATTTTACCCTACATTAGGGGTTGATTTCATTACCCAAGGGTCGTAGGTAAAAACAGACTTCGGAAATGGAAAGAGCGACCAAAAATATCTACTGGGTGATGTTTTCAGCTAAAACTATTCAATTTTTATACATCTTTAAAATCCACCCCCTTACCCCTAATTTACCCCCTAGAGAGGGTAAATGTGCTGAGTATACATAAATTTGCATCTTTTACCTTTTGGAAAGTAAAAAAAATAATTTCCAAAATAATGAAACTTTTTTTGCGTGCAGTAACTTTTTTTTTTAAATTTTACAATTTTAGTGATTTTACCCTACTTTAGGGGTTGATATTTCTTTACCTAAGGGTCGTACGTAAAAACGGACTCCGGAAATGGAAAGAGCGATAAAAAATACCTACTAGGTGAGATTTTTAGTCTAAAATATTCATTTTTTCATACCAAAATATTCATGTGTCCAAGAGTTGTCGATTAGGCGCTTATGGGTTAAGTTTTATTTCAAATATATCAATATGTTATGCAAATAAATTTTCTTTATTTAAATATTCCCACATTTTTTTTTGTTTTTTCTTTATCTATAATTAATTTGAACTCCTTCGATTATAAAAATGTTTATTTTTTACATTTTTTAATTATTACAAAATTATTATCGTAGGAACATAACCATTTAATATTTTTAGGCTGTTTGTTATTGTGTTTATTATAATCATCAAAAAAATGATGCCTGAAGTTGGCATTCTATATTTTAATATGTCTACTAGTTTTTTAAATTTTCACAATTAATTTTGCTTCTAATTTTTAAAATTATTATTATTTTTAATTATTTTCGACTTTTTCTGACAATATGGCTTTCTAAAGAGTTTAATTTTAATTTCAAACAAAAAAATTTTTAATTCGTTAATATTGCGCCAAAATAAAATTTTTATTTCCTACAATAATTATTTCTTTAAAAAAATTTTTTTTAAATTTTATTTCTACAACCTTTCTGATGATTTCAGCCAAGTTTGTTCACGAAAAATTAAGTTCAGCCAAAATTATAGTCTATGAAACAGCGCTCATAAAATAATTGTCACAGAGTTTATATATAGTGAACATGACTTACAACATCACTAACAACGGTGAGGAGCTGTTTATATCTTAGGATATAGGCAAAAGTCTATTCGGTACAATATTTTGTATTTGCTATTTCTGTGATTATATCTATAAAAGAATTGAGTCTGACCCTTCCCCACTCCTTTATGGCACCTTGTTTAAATTTAGGTCCGGCGCCAATGTTAGAAGTTAAAAATTGGCGCTGTTGATGGAAGAATTTCTTTCATTCTTACCTTAGGTCTAGAAATTAAATTCGCCAATTGATTAAAAAACAAAACAAAAATTAGATAGTTAACAATAATAATATTAAACTAACTAAATTTTGTTCTGTTCAAAAGAAGGCTTAATTCAAAAAGCTTAAGACAATAGTTGAAAAGTAAGCTCATAGATCAATAATATGTCAAATAAATCTTAATTACTATAATTATATTAAGAGTCATGAGAACAAGATTATTTTTAAATAAAAAAAATTTTTTTTCACAGAATAAATTAGAAAATTTGCACGAAGTTTGCAATAGTGAAGGAAGTATAAATCAAACTATGGATTCAAATGAATGGGGCCAAGTAACAGAACCAGTTTCTAACGACTGGGGCCCATCAGATTCTTCACTTTCAAATATACAAGATACGATGATACAAAACCAAAATCCCCAGCAGGCCTGGGGAGATCAATCACGCAGTAATTATAGAAACCGTGGCGGTCGTCGAGGAAATTCAAATAGTTTCAATAATAGAAGTAGAGGGGGTTATCAATCTAACAATAGAGGTAATATATTCATTCTGTTTAATTAGTTATTATTATCTTAAAGAAGATAAAACTTTTACCGATTTGTGTAAACACAACCAAAATGCATGGAACATGTTTACTTACAAATAAGGGCTAGGTATATTGCATAAATGTTACGCAATATTACAATAAAATTTTCCATTTTTATAATTTTTAATTATCACCTTTACTAGATGTTAAGATTCTAAACCCAAACTTTTCTGATTCTCTAAATGCATATTATTCTAGATCCCTAAATCGAAAATATTTTAAATCCCTAAACCCGGATTATTCCAAGTTCATAAATCGAGGGGGTCTAATAGACTTAAAATAATTTCGATGTAGGAAGTTAAAATAATTTGGGTTTAGGGACTTAAAATAAATTCGATAAAAAGGTAATAATAAGAATTTTAGGTGTTTAAATTTTTTTTTTTTTTGGTTTAAGCAATTAAAATTATAAAGGCTTTAAGATTTAAAGTATACACGGATAGAAGTTTTTTATTAAATATTAATATTCTGTGTATGAACTTTGATCGTAACCGAAAGATAGCCTCAAATAACTTTAGATTTATACAAAAAGTATCGTAATTTTAATTTACTTTTTTTTTTGTCTTTTTGAGTCTTTCTGAGCCAAAACAGCAATTGTGGGCAGGTTGGGACAACAGATCTAACACAAAATTTTTCCATGATTTTATAATATAAAGATAGGATACTCCAAAAATTTTTGGCACTCTAGGTCTTCAACAACTCAAGTTATGGCCAGTCAAACTCACTAGGTGGCTCTCAACTAGCATAGGTGCTTTTCGGAACAATGATTAAAAATAATAAACAGAAGCTAGAAAAAAAACCCTGAAAAATCAGTTTTATAGGGAAATACCTGGTAAATAGATTTCTGCCATTAGTTTTTCGTAAAAACCCCGGAAAATGGGAAAACGTGTTTAAAAAAAAATTGCAATATCACATTTTCCGCCAATTTCTTTTTTTTTTTTTTCATTTTTAAATTAGAATATTAATTCTAAGCCTGTAAAATTAAATATTAAATAAAAAAATTTCGTTGATATTGATGGAATTCAAACCCGGGATTTCCTGAACATGAAACCTCTGTCTTCTGCTTGACGCCACGTTGTTGCAATTTATAATAAAAATTTTATAAATAAGAAGCAAAGAATCATCTTCTTTATTTCTTAATATTCAAATTTAATTTAATAAAATGAATTACTTGAAAATAATATTTGACAATTATTTGGTGTAACAAAAATTTTTTATTTTTTTTGGTTCCTCATATAGAGGAACCATTGTTATCGGTCAAAAAATTTTTTTTTTATTTTTTGGCATGTAAGTACGTTTTGAAACCTCAGAAAGCTACAAAACCGGTTTTTAAAAAAAGACTGTGTGTGTGTGTGTGAGTGTGTGTGTGTGTGTGTGTGTATGTATGCATGTATGACTGTAATCGGTGATATTTAACAACCATTATGGTATTAAGACCTAATTTTGTTTTCAAAAATTTTTTTACCAAAAAATCTCGATATACTTTATTTTTTTTTTTAATTTGGATGTAATACCTCATTTTTTCCCATAAAAGTACTAATATCTAGAAGTATCGTTTTTACACTATATCTTGAATCTTAAAATTAATTTTTTGAAAATTTTTTTCAAAAAAAAATACAAAAAATACCAATTTTTTTTTTCTTTTTGGACGCAGTACTTAATTTAGATCTATGGGAGTACTATTTTTAGAAATATGTTTATAGTGATTTTTTGGATCTGATTTTTTTCTAAAAATTTGTATCGCCAAAAAATACAAAAAACGCCAAATTTTTTTTTATTTTAGGATGTAGTACCTAATTTTTTCCAATGAAAGTACCAAAATCTGAAAATATGGTATGGACTCGATATCTCCACTTAATCTGACTTAACCCTCTTATCTGACACTTAATTTTTTGAACTTTTTGCATAAAAAAATAAAAAAACCAGCAATATTTTTTTGATTTTTGAAAGTAGTACCTCATTTTTCTCTGTTGGAGTACTAGTTTTAGAAATATACTTTATAGTCAATTTTTTGGATCTGAAACTTAATTTTTTGAAAATTTTTGCTTAAAAATTTTTTAAACAAAAAAATAAAAACAAATTTTTTTTTTTTGAACGTATCACCTAATTTATTTCTATAAAAGTACTAATTTTTGAAAATATTGTTTTTACTCGATATCTCAAATCTGTTACTCAATTTTTTTTAAATTTTTTTCTCAAAATTTTTTACATAAAAAAATATAAAAATAGCAATAACTTTTTTCTTTTGGGACGTAGTATTTAATTTTTTCCATGAAAGTACTAATATCTAGAATTATCGTTTTTACTAGGTAAAATAGACCATTAAGAACATTTTGTTATTGTTAATGAGGAACCATAGTGCCAATTACTTGGCACCGTTTTTTTAATTTTGATATTGAAGATTTTCTGATGGATAATTAAAATGATTAGGTAATATGCGAAAAAATATAGCATTTTTAATTTTTGGCACATGAAGAAATTACGAGTACCACGTAGGGGAAAATATTCTTTTTGCACCAAATAATTGTCACACTGTATGTATTATTTTTTAAATTTAACAACCAAAATATATTATATTAATTTATTTTGATACACGCAGTGTGCCTTCTTTCTTTCTTTAATTTATCTTGCATGCATGACTTGTACCAATTTACCATTAGTCGGTAAATTGTACGAAAAAAAAAACGCTGCCAAGTAATTGGCACTATGGTTCCTCATTAGCAAAAACATAATGTTCTTAATGGTCTATTTTACCTAATAAAGTATAATGTCATAAGAAAAACTAAAAATTATCTTTTCCTTGATACTGTTAGTTTAAGATCTCATGGAAAAAATTAGCTTTTTTACATAAATAAAAGAAGATTTTTATACACTAGTACAAAATCTTCTTTTATGATAATGTCTGCTAGACAGTTTTTGGTGTAGCTGGTGTAGTTATATCTTGATGACATAATTATACAAGCTATAGGAATAATTAAATAATTTTAGCTAGTAAAAACGTTAATTCTAGATATTAGTACTTTCATAGAAGTAAATTTAGTACTACGTCCAAAGAAAAAAAATTTATGGTGTTTTTTTAATTTTTTAAAATTTTTTAAAATTTTTTTTAATTTTTTTATGTAAAAAATTTTGAAAAAAAAAAAATTCGAAAAATTACGAATCAGATAGAGAAATCCTTTACAAACGATAATTCTAGATATTCATACTTTCATATAAAGAAATTAAGAAATTAAGTACTAAGTCCTAAAAAAATTTTGATAAATTAGGTATCGGATTGGAGATAACGAGTAAAAACGATAATTCTAGATATTAGTACTTTCATGGAAAAAAAAGAGGTACTACGTCCAAAAAAAAAAAAAATTATGGTGTTTTTTTAATTATTTTATGCATAAAATTTCGAAGAAAAAAATTTCCAAAAATTATGTATCAGATGCAGAAATCCTTTATAAACGATAATTCTAGATATTCATACTTTCATAGGAAGGAATTAAGTACTACGTCCTAAAATAAAAAAAAATTTTGGCGTTTTTTGTGTTTTTTGGTGAAAAAAATTTTGAAAAAATTAAGTATCATGTCCAAAAAATTACTATCAACGATATTTCTAAAACTAGTACTTCCACAGAAATAAATTAAGTACTGCGTCCATAAAGAAAAAAAAAATTGGTATTTTTTGTATATTTTGATGAAAAAAATTTTGAGAAAAAAATTTTTTAAAAATAAATTATAAGATTCGAGTTATCGAGTAAAAACGATACTTCTAAATGAGGTATTACATCCAAAATAAAAAAAAAAAAATTAAGTATATCAAGATTTTTTTGTAAAAAAAATTTTGAAAACAAAATTAGGTTTTAATATCATACTGGTAGTGAAATATCTCGGTTTACAGCATACGTACATACAAACATACATACATACACACACGCATTTTAAAGTAACAGATGTTTTTTGAATTAAAAATATTTTCAAATTTTTAAAAAAAATCTGAGTAAATTTTCTATTTTAATATTTTTACACTCTAAAAAGAGTACGAAAGCTATTTTCAACCGTAGAAAATAGCTGAAACTTCTTAATGAGAGTTATTTCGGCTGTCAATTTTTGGAAAAACATCGAGAAAACTTAAAAATACTAAAATGCTAAAGGAAATTTTTTTTTTTTTAAGTGGATCTTTAAATCTGTGGTGAATATGAAGAACGGCATAAGTCCAATGCTTATGCACAGACCATATGCCGTTCTTATTCACCACAGAAATATTGAAAAATTCTGTTCTATTTTGTTGAATTTTAAATTATTGTTTTCCTAAAAGCAAATTTTAATTCTTTTTTTTAAATTAAATTAGATGTATAATACATATTTTTTTAAATTAAAAAATCTAAATTCTTTTTCTGGGTATTTAACTTTTTAGTTTTAAAAAACTTAAAAAACAAATAATTATAATTTTCAAATTTCCGAAAATTTAAATTTCCCATCTTTTTATAAAAGTAATAATAATTAATATTATACAAAATAAAAATTCTAACTTGATTTTGGGCTGCTGAACACGAAAATTGGGGTCTTTTCTATGCGAAATTGGGGATTGACCATTAAATTAGCCAAAACTACCCCTAAAAAGAATGTTTTTTCAACTTTTGCTCTAGCCCTCCAAGATTTGGCCTAATTAAGGTTTTTGGGGTTGTTGATCATGAATATTGAAGTTATAACTATAAAAAATTATCCCTTCACCTTTAAATTGGCCAAAACTACACCTAAAAGGGGTGTTTTCGCTACTTTCACTTTAGCCCTTCAAGATTTCGTCTAATAGAGTTTTTTGGGTCGCTGATTACAAAAATCGATGTCTTTTCAAGTAAAACTTAACTCTTCACCCTGAAATTAGCTAAAACTACCCCTAAAAGGGATGTTTTCGCTACTTTCATTCTAGCCCTTCAAGATTTGATCTAATAGGGTTTTTTGGGTCGCTGATCACAAAAATCGATGTCTCTTCAATTAAAACTTAACTCTTCACCTTTAAATTAGTCAAAACTACCCCTAAAAGGGGTATTTTTACTACTTTTGTTCTAGCCCTTCAAGATTAGGTCTAATAGGGTTTTTTGGGTCGCTGATCATAAAAATCAATGTCTTCAATTAAAACGTAACTCTTCAACCTTATATTAGCCAAAACTACTCCTTAAAGGGGCGCTTTTGCTATACAACTCAAGTGCACTCGGTCCAGAGTATGGAGTATGATTGATCGTATGAATTGTATAATGTTTGAAAAATGTCTCAAAAATTATTTTTTTTGTACTTTTTTGTACTTTTTTTAGAAGAATATGTAATGTTTAAATAAGAATAAAAAATCTTATTACATAAAAATGTATGATTCATTTATTTATACCTTTCTAACCTTTTAGGAGTAGTTTTAGCAAATTTAAGGTTAAAGACCTAATTTTCAATTGAAAAAAACGTGATTTTCGTGATCAGCGACCTAAAAACCCTTTAAGACCAAATCTTGGAGGGCTAGAGCGAAAGTAGAGAAAATACCCCTTTTAGGATTGTATTGGCTAATTTAAGGGTGTAAAGTTAATTTTTAATTGAAAATACATCGATTTTTGTGATCAACGACCCAAAAAGCACTGTTGGATTGAATCTTGGAAGGCTATAGCGAAAGTAGCGAAAACACCCATTTTAGGAGTAGTTTTGGCCAATTTAAGGGTGAAGGGGTAATTTTTCATAGTTATAACTTCAATATTCGTGATCAGCGACCCCAAAAACCTTTATTAGACCAAATCTTGGTGGGCTAGAGCAAAAGTTGAAAAAATACCCCTTTTAGGGGAAGTTTTGGCTAATTTAAGGGTCAAGCCCCAATTGCGCATAAAAAAGACCCCGATTTTCGTGTTCAGCGACCCAAAAAACCTATAGTAGACCAAATCTGGTGGCGGCCACAAACAGTACCTCCCCCCCGTGATTTGACTGGAGTAAAATGAATGTTTATTTTTGCTAAAATTATTTAATTTAAATAATTCTTAAATTTTTGAATTTATAAAAAATTTTAATTAATCGTTTTTTCTGAAAACGCAGCAGTTCCAAAGATTTCCCGGGTATTTTCTGCACCTAAAAAATATATATTTTAAGGGGGTTTTATCAATTTTTATCACCATTTTGGACCTCGTCAACTGGTCATTCAGGCGACCCGTGCGTATAATAGGCTATAATACTAAAAATTTCAGTATTATAGATTAGATGTGAATATAAAGGCTTTATTTGTCTAAAATACGGATAATAGCCTATTATACTAAAATGTTTATTGTACTACGACATATATAAATTAAAAATATGGATGTTAAAATAAAAATTGGTAAATAAAATAAAACATTGGTACACCAATGTTTTACTGTTAAAAATTATTTAAATTTAAGCGTGAAGCACTGTATTTCATTAGATTTTTGTAATTTATATTGAGAAATCTTGTATCCTTAATCTTGGACTGAAGTTATTTAACATGGAACATGTTTATAGGGAGGGGTACTTCAGAACTTGAAAATTAAGAAGGGGGATCAAATTTATCCCATTTAGGGGGGAGTCAAATTTGTCCTATTTAAGGGGGAGGGTCAAATAATACTTTATATAATTTCAATTTTGGGACCTAGAATAATACGCGTTTAGGGAATCAGAAAAGTTTGGATTTGGAACATTTAGTAAAGATGATAATTAAATAGTGATAGTATTGTTATTTGTGTTTCTATGCTCAGATGTAAGTAAACATGTTCCATGCATTTTGGTTGTGTGTACACGGTTATAAGTTTTTTCTAATTGATATCATGATTTTTTTATGACAATGATTAGATACATCCTTATCCCTATGATGCTCTATATCTTTTTGATGTTCAGTAACTCTATGAAATAGTGCCCTTTTTTATTCACTTATGTAAGAGGCAGGACAATCATATACAATATTCAGAAGTAATATGTTTTTTCAAAATTTTTTAATGAGTTAATATTTGTAAAAAACGCATTTTAACTCTCAAGACAAAGATAAAGATGAGATTCCTTAAATTATTTTAACGAAAACTCTTCTGCCTATTGCTATTTATCTCACTAAGTTATTCAATACATCACTTGAACATGTAGTTTTTCCAGGAGCTTGGACACACCAATCTTGAACGAGCGAAAAGTCGGAAAAAATGACGACAAAATCTAACCTTACAAACTTTTTGTAAATAATTTGTTATTTTCGAATTTTCATAGCAGTAATTTAGATGTGCTCACCTAAAAAATTTTTAGTCAATTTTGTGGGTGACTGAGAAATCAAAATCAGAAAATTTGATTTTTAACAATAAATCTTTACAAAATTTGGATTGCCAGGGAAAACCATACCCACTCCTAAACCAAAAAAAAACTTTTTTTACGATAAAATTTAGCCAACTTATCATCAATTTAAGATTTTGCTCAAATTCGTCTTAACAAATTTTGAAATATTAATGAAAAAAGCCTATTTCTAAACTTAAAACATGTAATATTTTCATCGTAAATAATATATTTTCTTTTAAATCGATTAATTTTTTTCTGAGTATTTATTTCTTCAAGAAAAAAATCATTTTCATCTACCAAATTTCAAATTATACGTCAAAAAACAATAAAAACTATCTCAAATTATTCCTGCTATTTTAAGTTATAAATAGTTTTTGACTTGCAAAGTAAATTTCAGATCATGAAAATAGTTTTTTTTTTCTTAAATAAAGAAATTGCCATGGAAAAATTAATTAATTTAAAAAAAAAAAATTATTTTACAATTAAAATTAAGCGAATAATGCATATTTTAAGTTCAAAAAAGGATTTCTTGAATAGAATTTCAATTATTTTAAAACCATTTTGAACTTAGAAAATGGATAACTGGGTTGAATTTTTTTGTAAAATAATAATTTTTTTCTTTAAATCAATTAGTTTTTCCCTGGCAATTTATTTTTTAAATACTAAACTAAACAATAATCAATTAAAAACAATTAAATACTAGACTAAAATTTTTTTAGATGAGCACATCTAACTTACTGCTATGAAAATTCGAAAATAACAAATTATTTACATAAAGTTTGCAAGGTTATATTTTGTTCTCATTTTTTTTCGACTTTTCGCTCGTTCAAGATCGGTGTGTGGAAGAGATCTCCTATTTTAGTCCTGAAAGAGGTATCAATAGCATTATCCCCTTCTAAGGTTTTGGAGAACTTGGATAACGATCAGGCAGTTGGCTTCATTATTTAATCTAATATTCTAGATAAATGTTGAACGGGTTTTAGAAAACGTCATAATACCCAAACGTGCATGATAAATATTAATTACCGATAACAGTTGTTAAACCAAGAACTAATTTACATTAATTTTTAAAGATTTTACGCTAGTTTAAATTAGATTTGTAAATATTATCCTTTCAGCCAACGTTTTTGAAATCTCAGATCGCGTTATTACTCCGGCGGGTAAACTCGTACGTTATATTAAATAATTAGTTGAAATTCATTATAATTATTTTATTATTTTACTTATCTGCACATTTTGATAGATTTAAAAATAGTATAATTATATTATTAATTTATTTGTACAAAACTTTATATATATATTTTTTTTTTTAACAACAAGAACATCTAGTTGTATATTATTGTAATTGCCTTCGGGCTCAAATAAAATAAAATAAAAAATAAAAAAAAAATAATAATAAAATTGTATTATAATATGTATGCGACGAGGATGGTTCGTGAATTTATGTTTACATTTTTGTGGTACAAAAATGATGATGTTATATACTAAGAAAAATACAAGTTTGGTTAATTCTTTCCTGAGGAATTGCCCCCACCACAAGTCACGTGATACACGCTTTACGCAGTTTATTTTACATTATTTATTTAATATATTAATTTATTTAAAATAAAATATTTGATAAATCATTTGCAAATAACTAATATTTTTATATTTAATGAATAAAAATAATTTTAAACTTTACTACATAGCTGTAGTACTACTCCATACACGCATACTAATGCAAGTCACACAGAGAACGATTTAGGGAGATTCCTCAGGAAAGAGTTAAGTTAGCGAACGGAGTTTTTTTTATTAATAAAAAATTGTGAAGTTTTTACAAAAGTACAATAAATAAAAAGTTTAAGTTTATTAAAAATAAAAATTACAGTTAAAACATGCTCGTTTTGTGTTGTGTAAAGATGGCGCATTCCGTTCACCCGAATATCGTGATAGAAACTTTTGACCCGGGTACGATGCTATGGAAATGTTGGCACCAAGAGTTCTTATTATGAATAAAACTAAAGATAAAGAAAAAGTTACGTTATAATTGTATTTCTTGGGTCAAAAGGTGTTTGCAAAATTATGTGATTACATGGACGATGAGCGTGTTTACACATAGGAATACGCTGTTTTAGTTAAAAAATTAAAAGAGTTATACGAGCCAAAAGTGATTGAAATCGCGGAATGTTTCAAATTTCAAAGTAAAAACCAACTAAAAAATGAAAAAGTCTTGAAATTCTCCAATTTATGGATGAATTTGGTCCCTAGGTCATTCCGATGCCTCTACATGCTTATGTTGCCTTGGTGTGTGATAACAAATAATAGTTTTCAATTTATAAGAGTGTGGATCCCATAAATATTATTAAAGAGAAAATACTCAATAATAAAAAAATGTGATCGTGTCTATAATTTTTGCGATTTTTATTTTTATTTTTGCTATTTTTAGCATTAATTTTTCTTGCATCACTATTAATTGTATCCTAAATAATTAATAAAAAAAAAAATTATTATTTTTTAAGAAAACAAGCATAATAATATACTTTTATACTACATCAGTAAAGTATATTAAACCTTAAAAAAGTAAAAAAAATAATGGACACTATTTAGTTTCAGTGCAGTTTCTAAAACACCAAATCGTGACAACTTAATTATTATCAAAATTATTTATTTTAAAAATAAAATTATATTTATTTTTGTAAATATGAAGTAAAATAACTGTTAATATAAATTAAACCTCATTTTAGTGTTTATTTTTAAATTTATAAACGTATTTGAAAACAAGTTTTCTTCCATTTTATATTCTATTTTACTGGATTTTTTTACATTTTCTTACTAGGTCTTGGTAAATAAACTTTTTTAATTTTAACACTTTTATTTCCACCTATGATAAATAGACCACTGTAAACAAGAAAAATGACGCTTTCAAGTGTAGTATGAATGAAAGTGCTCAAAATTTAAAAAATCTCAAAATAAGACTGAACTAGTAACTATTTGGGGGGTTAAATCACTCTAGATTCTACCTGCTCATATTAAAGAAAATTCATGGTTTTGAGATTCAAAAAATAGCACTAAATTTCCCTAACATTATTTCAAAATGTAGCCATGTTTTTTATTTTCTTAAGATCCAGATCAATACTTTTTAGTTTAATTATGTAAATTATGTTGTACAATATAGTTTCAGAAAAAATTAAAGTAAGAGTCCCAATTAAACTTATTTTTTATTTTCAAAACCTAAAAACTGCTATATTTTAAAATTTATAATTAATGAAATCGGTCTTTACGAACAAATAATATTAATAATTTTACTACAAAACGTGGTATACATTTAATTACTCAACGTAGTAAATAACAGTAACTTTTTCATAGAAAATTATTGAAAATTTTTTTTATCTAATTTCCAATAATTTTTTGCAACTAATAATTGTATCACTAAAAACGTCAGTATTTCACCCCCCCCCTGAAATCGTAACTTTTTACCCCCCCCCCCCTAAAACGTCAATATTTCACCCCCCTGCTGAGCCAAACTTTTTCAAATACCCCATACAATGATGGTATTTTTGATGCATTTAAATTTTGGACCCTCCGAGTAGCGCGCACATCCAAAGAATGAGTGCCCTACGGTATAGTACTCACCCAAACAGTGCAAGTGCTACTTGTTTTCCACCTTACTGACAAGTCTTTAACATGTCGCGGATGTATCCGTTACCTGTCAGAAACTGGGTGAGGTAGAAGTCAAACTCCCCATATCTGCGTCCTGTCTATCATCAGCTCAAAATAAGGTTGAAGGTAGTCTAAAAACTTTTCAGGTTCAATGCAGTCTTCGTTCCCTTATTGGTAACAAGTTTAATAAATTCAAATAAGAAATCAAAACATTAACAATAATAGAACGTAGATTTTGCTTGGTTCTTTTTGTCAATCTATAATTGCATGTTTATACAAGTATCAAAAAAAGCATTCTTTTTATAATAAAACAAAGCTAAGCCAGAAACCATAAAACGAACTTCAATATTCCAGGAGGTTAGATTAATAGGATGAGATCTTAATAAAAGATTTAAAATTATTTTCTATTAATTTTTTAAAAGCTAAAATAATTAATTATGTAATTTATATGCAATTTTTTAGGGTTTCAATAATAAAAATTAAACATTTTCAATCACTTATTTTATTTTTTAAAATACAAGCACCCGTCGTTATTCGCGGGCGTTAAGTTCCGACAAAGTACCGTGGATAAAGAAACATTAGTCTTATGGGAAATGGAAGGTTACTTTCCGGATGATTCAATGTACATAAGAAATAAATATAATTAAAAAATTTTTTTTCAACAATACAAATTTATTTACAAAAATTTAATTATGAATTTTGTACTGCAGTTTATTAGTTTTTTTAAAAAAAACTGAGTCAAATGAGTTTGTTTGGACTGCCGCAAAATATCTTTGTAAAGTTCTTGATTTTAACTGATTTTACTTTTAGATTTTTATTTTTAACTTAAATTTTAACTGCTTGCTTATAATTGTGTTTAAATTATAAGCTTCTAGTCATGATTGGGTCATGACGCGTAGCTAAATCAACGGCATTTTGTAAGGAATCTTTATTCAAATAAGGAAGTTCAAGTGTAGGTGTCATCAGCTCTAAAATTTTAGGCTCTTGCATATCTGTAAAGATTTCTACACCTACCGTTTGTGCTAATATCACCTAATTTAGGCGATTTTTTTGCATTTGGTGCCATTTCACAAATTTAGTAGATTTATGTACAAAATAAAAAGGTTAAGAAAAAATTAATTAATTAATTTGTTTAAGAGATTTAACGAAATAGAACTTAGTCGTAAAATGACGAAGTTCACTCTCGATAAAATTTTTTAAGCAAATAGATAAGTGAGGGATGTAGCATTTCAGCCTACCACGGATACAGTGAATCGCGGATAAAAAATCCGCGAATAACGAGGGATGCCTGTAATACTGCTGTAAGGGGTGCTCTTCAACTTTACACAAAACTTTTTATTTTTAATAAACAAGACTTTTTTATTTTGAATTTATCATTTCTAGTAAACTGGAAAATTTTATTGAAAGTACCCATAAAGATATTAATGATAATTTTAAAAAAGCAAAAGGATATATCTTTAGACTAATTAAATTATTTGAATAATTTAAATTTCTGCGTAAAAAAAATTGCTATAAGTCAATGATAGCTAAATTTTCAGCTGGGTATAAACTAACCTTACCTACATCAACCGATCTGCCGTCAAGTCAAAAATAAGGCTGATGGAAGAAAGAATTGGCTTCGCCGCATTTAAGGTGTTTACTGTTGTGTGTCAAACCATATTGACTTGGCATCAGCGTATTTTTTTTATAGTGTATAAAAAAATTGATAACGGTATTAATAGTGAATTAACAAATGTTTTAATAAAAATTATGAGAAAAAATAAACACAAGTCTATAACAGATTTTAAAATGGAACAAAATTTAAAATATGTAAAAAAGTTTTTGTGGGAAAATAAGGATATAATATTTACATTAGCTGGCAAAAGTAACACAACAGTCTGCATAGAAAAAATTAAATACTTAGAAAAATGCTATAAGATTCTTTCTAATGAAAATTATTGTAAGTGAATAAATGCTGACAAACGAAAGCTTTTTTTAGAAACTTTACAGACAGAGACTTGCAATTATCTACATAATGGCATAGAAGACAATAGAACTGAAACTGTTCTAACGGAAATTTACGCTTTAATAAAAACCCATAAATCAGTAGTGAACCCATAAATCCATAGTTTAATACATATTATTATATTTTAAATATGCATTTTATTAAAAATAATAAATGTTTATGGGTTACATTAATAATATTTTTTACATGTAACATGTAACCCCCTTACATGTATATGTATGGGGGTATATTTTTACCCTAAAACTGACGCATAGTTAATAAACAAATCAGAAATTTTAACTTTTTTTGATGGCAGCATTTAATTCTTGCATGGCACACATCATTCAAAATTTTATTATTACATAAATTTTACATGTAACTTATTTATCAAAAATGAATGAAATATTTTTGAAAAAATATCCTGATCATTCAAAATTAATATGAAAAATTTAAATAAATTTAAGTACTGCAAAATTGTTATTATATTTGAGACCAAAGATTTCTGTATCTCTAGTATCGAATATTCTATCTTTAGAAGTAAATTATTGCAAGAGTATGATGGTGACTCTAGAATGATAGCGCAGACATCTTCGAAGCAAACCATGTAAGAAAATCTTCCATAGAGATGATGTGTGATTCTCAGGACCAATTGACATTTACGACAATAAAATAAATTATATTTACAAAAAAACAGTATAAATACTGTTTTACGTTCCAAATTAATTAAATTAATTTTGATGAAGTTTATTAAAAATAAACAACGATCTATATGGAACAAATAAACATGATAACTTTTTTCATTATCTTTGTCTGTGTGTCTGAGGACTGAGCCTCTCTTTGTCACACAGAATAATTTTTTTGAAGAAAGTTATATGATGTTAATTTTTAGATGGAAAAAAATTTTTTTAATAAAAAATGAAAAATCTGAAACTTCATTTCAGCTCTGCAAGAAAACAGGGCGAGCTTCATCAGTGTGAGACCCTGTTTTCTGCTTTTCACATATGAACAAACAGAAAACTTAATAATTTACAAAAAAAAAAACACAAAAATGTAAAAAAAAAAAAAAAAAAAAAAAAAAAAAAATTTTTTTAAAAAAAAAGAAAGAACTTACATTTTTTTGACACACCAGGAAGAGAATTTTAAGTAGAATGAGCAATAGAAAGAAAGAAATCTCTCCTTCTACGCACACACACACACTTAAAGCTCCCACATCTGCGTTCAAATTATGTCGTCAAACTACGAAATATTTAAAACTAAGTAATAAACTGTAAAGAATATAAAAAATATATATAAAAAAATTTTTTATTCAAATAGAATTTTTTCAACAGGGTCTCACACTGATGAAGCTCGCCCTGTTTTCTTGCAGAGCTGAAATGAACTTTCAGATTTTTCATTTTTTATTAAAAAAATTTTTTTCCATCTAAAAATTAACATCATATAACTTTCTTCAAAAAAATTATTCTGTGTGACAAAGAGAGGCTCAGTCCTCAGACACACAGACAAAGATAATGAAAAAAGTTATCATGTTTATTTGTTCCATATAGATCGTTGTTTATTTTTAATAAACTTCATCAAAATTAATTTAATTAATTTGGAACGTAAAACAGTATTTATACTGTTTTTTTGTAAATATTAATTGGCAATTGATCGAAAAAATGCCTACAAAAATAATAGTTGTTGTCTACCATCTAGACATATATATATTTTTTTAAAAAATGAAAAAATTCTATTTGAATAAAAAATTTTTTTATATATATTTTTTATATTCTTTACAGTTTATTACTTAGTTTTAAATATTTCGTAGTTTGACGACATAATTTGAACGCAGATGTGGGAGCTTTAAGTGTGTGTGTGCGTAGAAGGAGAGATTTCTTTCTTTCTATTGCTCATTCTACTTAAAATTCTCTTCCTGGTGTGTCAAAAAAATGTAAGTTCTTTCTTTTTTTTTAAAAAAATTTTTTTTTTTTTTTTTTTTTTTTTTTTTTTTTTTTACATTTTTGTGTTTTTTTTTTTGTAAATTATTAAGTTTTCTGTTTGTTCATATGTGAAAAGCAGAAAACAGGGTCTCACACTGATGAAGCTCGCCCTGTTTTCTTGCAGAGCTGAAATGAACTTTCAGATTTTTCATTTTTTATTAAAAAAATTTTTTTCCATCTAAAAATTAACATCATATAACTTTCTTCAAAAAAATTATTCTGTGTGACAAAGAGAGGCTCAGTCCTCAGACACACAGACAAAGATAATGAAAAAAGTTATCATGTTTATTTGTTCCATATAGATCGTTGTTTATTTTTAATAAACTTCATCAAAATTAATAAAATAAATTGTAAATTGTAAATAAACTGTTAGTAACAAAGACCACATAAAAATTATTAAAGCAAATATAATTAAATGAAAATGCATGACTTACTTCGAAGGAGACGTATTGTATTAATTAAATCAGTTTATACTTTAATTGTTTTACGTTTTGCATTTAGATATCATAGGCAACAAATAAATGGTTAAATATTTTTAAATAAATTGATGCTTCTATGTAAATAAATTGCTTTTAAGATTATCCTTGAATCTTAAAGTTTAGTCTGTTTTTTGCGAAAAAGAATTCATTTTTTTCTTATTAATAAGCAAGATTTGTGTGCAAGGTTAACTTATTTAAAGAACATCAATCAACCAAGATTTAACAGATGAGTATAGCAGTGTTACAATAAATAAATACCATTATTTATCGTGATATTTTTGTAATTATGTATGTGCTTTTTATTAACCATAGGTTATCTGTTGACCTCTTAGAACTTTTTCGTTATACGGAGGTCACCAAACAATTTGCACAAGCGGTCCAAACCGCATTTTTTGCTTTTATTCCCTCGGAAGTCGATATATATTGAGATATATACCGCTTTTTCCTTTAATGGAAATAATTAGATAGGTTTGGAGACGTATGTGGACAAATTGTGTGGGAAGTGTAGCAACGGCTATACTTTTCAATATTAAACTTTACACTCAATGAACATTACTAAGTGTAGTCGCTGCCATCTGTAGGAGAAGAAGGGAATTAAGGATGGAATATATGTAGGAAGGTCTGACTTTACCGACAACCAGTGAGCTCAGTAGAGTTCAGTAGCGCGCAACGACAATTTTCATTTATGTAAGAATTTTTATTTTTATATAAATAAAAGTTTGCCGGGACTGGGTCTCGAACCAGCAATCTTTATGTTAAGAAGCGGGCGCGTTACCTCTGAGCTACTGACGCTCATTTTTGTAATTATTTGTTTCAATTTGTTTGTTACAAGTTTGTTTGTTTAATTTTCATGCTATTTAATAGTGGTAAGCAGTGGTAAATTGACTGTTCTTGAGATGAGATTCACTGAGTACCACATCAATTTGATGGAAGATGTGACCAGAGAATCTGCTTCGAAGAAAGTCCTGTATTTTCATGTAATTATATTTGCTTTAATAATTTTGATGTGGGAAAGAAATAATAATAATTTTACTAACAGTTAATTTATTTCATAGTGGTAATTTTCAATTGATCTTGATCATTTCTATAGAAGATTTTCCTATTTGGTTTGCTTCGAAGATGTCTGCGCTATCATTCTAGAGTCACCATCATACTCTTGCAATAATTTACTTCTAAAGATAGAATATTCGATACTAGAAATACAGAAATCTTTGGCTTCAAATATAATCACAATTTAGCAGTACCTAAATTTATTTAAATTTGTCACATTAATTTTTAATGATCAGGATATATTTTTTTAAATATTTCATTCATTTTTGATAAATAATTTACATGTAAAATTTATGTAATTATAAAATTTTGAATGATGTGTGCCATGCAAGAATTAAATGCTGTCATCAATAGAAGTTAAAATTTCTGACTGGTATCTTAACTATGTCTCGGTTATATATTTTTTTACTTTATGTTAAGAAAATAATTTTTATAAATCGTGAGGCATGATTTGAATTGTTATATAAGAACAAAAATATTGTCGAAAATAAAAATAAGACATTGAAAATTTCTTTTCCTAAAATACCTGCACGGATAAAAATTCTTATTTGGGTAATTACTATTTGGTAGTAAATTTACCATCAGGATAGTAATTTTACTATGTAGGATGAGTAAATTTAATATCTAGATAGTAAATATTACCTGGTTAGTAATTACCCTGACAAGAATTTTTACAGTTTGTATTAAATATATCTTCGTACTGTTTGAAGTTAAAATTTAAATTTAATATTATTATAATAATACTTGTAAAAAGTCAAAATAATATCAAAAATAAATAGAAGTTTATAAAAATATGTAAAAAATATTAATAATGAAATACATAAACATTTTTTAATTTTAATAAAATACATATTTAAATAATAATAATATGATAAACTGATATTATATACCCTTATTTTGCATATTCTTTGTTTATTAAAAAAAAATAATAATAATTATTTAATGTTCTATAGAATATTCTGAAGTGCATTCGGACTCATGTTCTAAATTTATATACGGCGCGAATGTTCTTCGAATGTACCTCAGAAGGTTCTGTAGCAAACCTGTTTCGTTCTTATCCAAGTATTTATACAGTATCGTTATGAATTACCCTTACCGAAGTCAAATATTAAAATAGTTTAAAACTAAAAAAGATGATTTTTTATGAAATGTTATCTTTATTTCATTGACGTTTCGAAAGGCTAGCTTTCCTTGTCAAAATCTGAAAAATACATTTGAGTTATATAAAAAATTTTTTTAAAAACAATTGTACACTTTTTTTATAATATTAGAAAAACTTACATTTAAAAGACAAAATTTAATTAAAATTTTAACTTTTTATTTTTATTCTTAACATTAATGAGTCTGCTGTTAAACTAAATGTTATTTTTGATTTTAAATTTAATAAGTCTAGAAAAAGAGTTTTTATATAAAAAAGGGGGAAAAAAGGAAAACACTGCTTACTACACATGTAAATTATGAACTACCACTTATAAATTATACTATTTTTTTAAGTGTTACGTTATATATATGTAAACATTTACAAAATATCTGTTTTATGTTATATGACATTAACTTTGATTTTAATGTAATTTCTTTGAAATTGGCCGAGTAATACAAAAAATTTTTTATAAAAATAAATATTTATAAATTTAAATTTAAATTAATTTCCCTTTTTTAAAGAACTAAAAAAGAAATTAAAATCAATTAATATTTCTAAAAATCGCGTTTTAATTTCATTAGATGTAACTTCATTGTTTTCTAATGTATCGAAAAATTACTTAGATAGATAGATAGATAGATAGATAGATAGATAGATAGAACTTTAATGTAGAAAATTATTTTTTTATTATTTTCTTATTTATAAAAATAAGAATTTTAAATAAAAATATAACGATCAGAATGGAACAAATTTTTTTATGAAATGTTATCTTTATTTCATTGACGTTTCGAAAGGCTAGCTTTCCTTGTCAAAATCTGAAAAATACATTTGAGTTATATAAAAAATTTTTTTAAAAACAATTGTACACTTTTTTTATAATATTAGAAAAACTTACATTTAAAATACAAAATTTAATTAAAATTTTAACTTTTTATTTTTATTCTTAACATTAATGAGTCTGCTGTTAAACTAAATGTTATTTTTGATTTTAAATTTAATAAGTCTAGAAAAAGAGTTTTTATATAAAAAAAGGGGGAAAAAAGGAAAACACTGCTTATTACACATGTAAATTATGAACTACCACTTATAAATTATACTATTTTTTTAAGTGTTACGTTATATATATGTAAACATTTACAAAATATCTGTTCTATGTTATATGACATTAACTTTGATTTTAATGTAATTTCTTTGAAATTGGCCGAGTAATACAAACAATTTTTTATAAAAATAAATATTTATGTATAGATATATATATGAAGGACTAGTTTTTATGACAATTTTTTAAGGCGGAATTTTTTTAAAAATTATAGAATTTTTTAACTGTGGACGTTAAAAAAGTTTTTTATTTTTTATTGACATGTTTGAACTAAAATATATTGAAAATCTTTTTATTGAAAAAAAATTTTTTTAAATTTGAAAATAATTATTTTAGGTAAAAAAAATTTTTTTGGAAGGTATATAATTTTAATAGGGATCAAAGGAAAAATATTTTTTTATAAGAATTTTTGAGTTCTAATTAGTAATATGTTAGCGTCTTCTAACTCGTTTTTTTATCAGATTGATAGTGTTTTTTAAAAAATATTTTAAATGTTGAGTGTATTTGTCAATAACAAAAGAGTAAATATTCATTTCATTGATCATAACAGTCTTTTACAATATATATAAATGAATAATTGTAGCTATAACATATTTATTTTAAGTAAAATTTAATTTATGTAAAATAATAAATAAATATATTTAAGTTTTAAATTTAAACAATGGAAATATAAAGTATATATAATATTTAATAATAATTTTATCACAGTCAGCATACATATAAAATGGGGATTAATGTCAATGATTAGAACATCAAAAAGCAGAATATTAAGTTGTCTAAGTTGTTAATGTAGGTATGAGAGTCCCACTAGATAACCAATAAGGATCAAGGGCCAGTAGGTATTTATATAATGCCGTTTTAAATGAATTAAGAGATGAAAGGACTTTGATGTCTAATGGAATTAAATTACAAAATATCGTCCCATGTACTTGAAACGATGAGGATCCACAGTCTTTTATGGCTGGTAAGGATAATTCTTTGGTACGAAGAGAACCTCTAGAGTTGTCTTTAGGTATATATTTAGTAAGTGTGTCAATAAGATAAGAGGGTTGCTGAAGACGTAAAATTTTGTAGATAATTATGCCAGTAAAATATAATCACCTAGTGTCTGTACAAAATCAGCTTAATTGTTTCCTATAAGGAGAAATATGCTCGTCCTTTCTGATCCCAAAAATATATCTTATGTCAGAGTTATTGAGACGTTGAAGTCTGGCTATTAATGTTATGGATGCATCTAAATATACAGTATTACAGTAATCAAGATGGGGAGTGATTAAGGGCTGTACAAGTATAGTACGCAATATTTGGTTAGCAAAATTAATTAGTCTAATAAAACGAAGAGTGTAGAATATTCTATTGACTTTTTTCTCAATTAATGTAATTTGGGAGTTCCTCGGAAAGCTTGCTATCTAGCATCATGCCTAAACTTTAACTTCCTCGAAAAAAGGGATTTTGATTCCCTAGCCATGGTCAATTACTAGATCTAGATGGTTTAAGGTTTCTACAAAAACAGTTGTGCTGAAGAAAATGGCCTTAGTTTTTTTTGCGATTGAGATAAAGTGAGACACTGTCAGCCCATTCTGATATCTTACAAGCAATGAGAGTAAGAGTATCAATAACAGTCAGTGCATCTTCAGGAGGGACCTGGATATATGCTTAAAGATCATCTGCATATAATAAATAAAGGATGCCCGTAGGTAGATGAAGTTTCAGGTCGTTTATGTAAAGGCGGAAAAACAATGAACCCAACACTGAACCTTGGGGAATACCAAGACTTGTAACAAGAGTGTCTAGACTGTCTAGACCTAGACGATTTAGAGGCTACCTGAAGTTGTCTATCTTTAAGATAGAATCTGATCCATAGTAAAGCTGTCCTAGAAAAATCCATATCCTTAAGGTACCCTGCCAACATGAATATACCGAATTGTCCTGACTAAACTACAAAAAAGTCTGTTTTGTATTTTGTAAAATACTGAACAGCGTTATTAGTATTTTATAAAATTTTCATGAACTCACATGCGTTTACAAAATACTAAACATGGTCGTTTGTATTTTTAAGACTACCATCGACCTAACTTAATAATTTTACGCAGAGTCGGCAACTGAAACGTATTTTGTAAACTACTAAACGAGACTAATTTAATATTTTTAAGGAAAATATACACAGTTTATATAAAATAATTATATAAAGTGCGATTGTTTTTATTAATTTATAATTATTTATAAATTATAATAAGCCATTAATCATTTCTATTAAATGACACGTCAAGCATTACACTAACATAACCTAAGGAAGTGGTCTATAAAAAAAATTACACGTCATGCATGATACTAACATAACCTAAGGATGTGGTCTATAAAAAAAATGACACAACAAGCCTTACACTGGTATATTTTTTTCTTATAGACCACTTCCTTAGGTTAGGTTAGTGTAAAAACGCCTATTGTGGGCAACTGGACCATTTTTGCTAATAAACCGTATTTGAAAAAATAGAATTGATTGCTGGCTTATTATAATTTATAAATAATTATAAAATAATAAAAACAATCGGACTTTATATAATTATTTCATATAAATTGTGTATATTTTCCTTAAAAATATTAAATTAGTCTCGTTTAGTAGTTTACGAAATACGTTTCAGTTGCCGACTCTGCTTAAAATTATTAAGTTAGGTCGATGGTAGTTTTAAAAATACAAACGACCATGTTTAGTATTTTGTAAACGCATGTGAGTTCATAAAAATTTTATAAAATACTAATAACGCTGTTCAGTATTTTACAAAATACGAAATGGCCTTTTTTGTAGTTTAGTCAGCACAATTCGATATATTCATGTTGGCAGGGTAGGTTGCTACTTGGGGAAAATTTTTATGGTCAATGTTTTTTTATTTTTATTTTTTTTAATAGTAAAACTATCAAAGATTATATAAAAAAAATTTTATAAAAATCCAAACATTCTTTATACTATTTTAATCCTCTTTTCTAAAGCGACTCGCTTTTCATTATATGAACGCGTTTTTTTCGAAAATACATTTTTTTACCTGATACTACTCCTTACAAAAAATTACTTTGGCCGATTTTCTCCAAATTTTTACCACATGCTTTACACATGTGTAATTTTCGCGTAAACTAAAATTTTGCAAAAATTTTCATTTTTTCTATATTTTTTTGCACAAAATCAGGAAAAAAAATTTGTCTTTTTTACTTTTTTTTTTCAAATTTGCATAACTTTTTTTTTTTGCCAAACTAAAAAATTTTAGTTCACGCGATATTCATACTCATATTAATTATTAATCTTTTTTTTTCTTTTTTCTAAGTGCTACCAAACTTTAGTTATCAATGGTATCATCTGCTCTTTCCGATGAAAATACGTCAACTTCAAACTAAAGTTTTACACGTAAAAAAAAAATTAATTAAAAAAAAATTTTTTCAATACTCTTTTTGTTTATTTATTCATCCCAAAAAAGATTTTCCATTATTTCTTACCGTTTTCCTTAAAATAAATTTTTAATTTTTACTCAAATACCGAGCGCCTCAAGTAGCACCCTACCTTAAGTTTAATCAGAAGTTTGGAAGGTGATATGGCAAATAAAAGCAGGAATGTGACCAGTCTATTTCCCATGCCTCGTCTGATGTCATCTGTAAGTTTGGTAAGAGCAGTTTCAGTGCTGCTTGCTTTTCTGAACCCTCTTTGGAGAGGATCAAGTAGTTTTGTGCTTCTTAGGTAACATGTGATCTGATCATGAGCTAGTTTTTCAAGAACCTTTGACAAAAAGCTCAGGAGCGCAACCGGTCTGAAGTCAGAGACAGATGTTGGGGCCGAGGACTTTTTAATCACAACTAGGAGTGATTTCTTCCAAGCTACAGGGAAAATCCCATTCACTAGAGAAGCATTTAATAAATTAACCAGCAATGTACCTATTGTTTGCAGAGACTTAGCAATGACCCTCTGGGGAATGCCATCATCCCCAGTTGCTTGAGAACTGAAGTGAGCTACGGGCAGAATCACATCATTCAGGGTGTCTCTTGAAAATTTGAAGCTTTTATTTGAAGTATTTAAGATAAGCTCATCAGTATTATCAAGATTTTCGGAATCTGATGTAGATACTCCTGCATAATGGGTATTGAGGTCGTTTAATGAAAAACCATGAAAACGAAAAAAATAAAATTTTAATAAAAAACAAAATTTAAAAAAAAACGCGCCATTAAAAATAACGGAGCAGTATAAGGTTAAGTTTGTAGACCGCAAGAGCGCGTTAGTATAAATTTCTATAAATGTATAACAGCTGATAAGTATTGACCAATCAGAATGAGTTCTAAAATGTCTCAAAATCAGCGTTACATTTCATTCTTTTAATAGAAGACTAATAGACAAATTAACAATTTTTTAAATTATATAAATAGTATACATAAAAACATAAAATTTACAGTAGAATTTGAAAAAGATAATAGTTTAAATTTTTTAGATTTAAAAATAATAAAAGAAAATAATAAACTTAATTATGATATTTACAGAAAAAACATTACTACAGATTCAACAATAAATATTAATTCATATCACCCATATACACAAAAATTAGCAGCATACAATAGTCTAATACATAGAGCATTAAATGTACCATTAAATACCGAAAATTTTAATAAAGAAATTAGAATCATTAAACAAATAGCACAAGCAAACGGATATAAATATGAATTAATTGATAAATTAATAAGAAAACATAAAAATAAAAATAAAGATAATAATAATAGTTCAATAAACTCTACACAAAATAATAACATAATATATACAAGTTCTAAATTCACAAATTTATTACCAAACATTTTAAAAACAGAGTTAAATAAATTAAATATATGCATTGGATTTAAAACCAATAATAATATATTTAACTTATTAAAAAATAAAAATAAAATTAATATAGATATTTGTACAGGCATATATAAAATAAATTGTAATGAATGTAATATGTTTTACATAGGTCAAACAGGTAGACCATTTAAAGATCGTTTTTCTGAACATCTACCAACAAAGAAAAATCTTATAGAAATCATGAATAATAATAATAATAACAACAATAATGATAAAAACAAAAAAATAAAATCTAATTATGCAAAACATATTACAGACGATAATCATAATTACACTAATATCAATAAAAATTTAGAAGCTTTATATTATTGTAAAAAAGGTAAATATATGAATGCTGTAGAAGAGTTTTTTATATATGTAGAATATCAAAAAAATCCACATCTGTTACTAAATGATCAATTAAATTTTAATTCAAATTATTTATACGATACAGCAATAAAATATTTAAATCTTAATAATAATAATAATAATAGTTCAATATAAAATGTAAATAAATAATAAATATTCTATGTTTGTATATGTAAACGATAAAATTTTAAAATTTTAAATGTAATAATATAATAAATTTATCTTCAGTATACTTCGTTATATCAAAGAGATGACACGAAAATAAAAAAATTTTCATAAATCTTTGAAGGTACATTATCCTTACATTATCCTTACCTTCTGTACCTACATTAAAAACCGCGTATTTTTGAAAAATAATTTTTAAATGAATTTAAAAATTATATAATATTGCCGCTTGATATGTCTTAATAAAAAAAGGGATGTTATTTGAAAACATACACATATCAAGATAGGACAATTTATATTTAATTCATTTAACAATTATGCCCAGTACAGGTCAATGAAATCAAAATAATAATATATATTAGAAAATATGGGCGATTAATAGAAATAACTAATAATTCAATATTGAACAGACCGTAGACCCGCAACCGGTCATTCCATTCATTTCATATATAGGGAACGAATGGCTATAGTATCTCGCAAGTGATAAAATAGGCATTCGTTCACTATATAAGAAAAATTAAAGACGTAATACACCAGCGTCTGTGGCACACACCAACACACTCAGCCACACTGAGGAGATCTATGTGTTGGTGCTGATCGAAACGCTGCAGGTACCTTCTGTACCTACATTAAAAACCGCGTATTTTTGAAAAATAATTTTTAAATGAATTTAAAAATTATATAATATTGCCGCTTGATATGTCTTAATAAAAAAAAGGGATGTTATTTGAAAACATACACATATCAAGATAGGACAATTTATATTTAATTCATTTAACAATTATGCCCAGTACAGGTCAATGAAATCAAAATAATAATATATATTAGAAAATATGGGCGATTAATAGAAATAACTAATAAAAAATTTATTGTTTTTAATTTATTTTTTAAATTATATAGTGAACGGACACATAAAATAAAAAAATGTTTTACTTAGTAAAAAAATGTTGCTGTGATTTAATGTTTATTATTTAACAAATTTTTAGAAAAAAATTTTCAATAAACTAAGTATCAGTTATAAAAAATATATTTCCAATATAAAAATTATACATAAGTATCTTAATAATTAATTATATTTTAATAAGTCATTTTATAAAGTGAATAAATTTTATTATAATAAATAATTATTTTAATTATAAAATTAAATAAAAAATTATATCTTATTAAAAAAATATAATAATGAAAACAATAATCAAACATATATTTATTTAAAGTATTGTTGTAAGTTATTATTCAATTATTTTAATATTAGCACAACTTATTTTTTTGTAATATCATTATTATCAAAAAAATGAACAAATAATTGTAATGAGTGTATTTTCAAAACATTTTCTTTTGCAGCTTTTAAAAATGCATTCGTGATTGAACTAAAACATTTAATTATTTTTACTTCTTTTAAAAGAAAAAAAATTATTGTGTTTTTTTAATTTTTTTATACAAAAAATTTTGAAAAAAAAAATTTTAAAAAATTACATATAAGATGGAGAAATCCTTTAAAACCATAATTCTGGATATTAGTACTTTCATAGAAATAAATTAAGTACTACGTCCAAAAAGAAAAAAAAATTATTGTGTTTTTTTAATCTTTTTATACAAAAAATTTTGAAAAAAAAAAATTTCGAAAAATTACGTATCACATGAAATAATCATTTAAAAACGATAATTCTAAATATTCGTACTTTCGTAGAATAACATTAAGTACTACATCCTAAAAAAAAAAAAAAAAATTGGCATTTTTTATATTTTTTGGCGGCAAAAATTTTGAGAAAAAAATTTTCAAAAAATTAAGTATCAGGTCCAAAAAATTACTTTTATAGAGGTTCTTAGAACTAGTACTTCCATGGAAGCAAATTATGTACTACGTTCAAAGAAAAAAAAAAAATTGGTGTTTTTTGTATTTTTTTATGAAAAAAATTTTGGGAAAAAAATTTTCAAAAAATTAAGTATCAGATTCGAGATATCGAGTAAAAACCATACTTTCAAATATAAGTACTTTCGTAGAAATAAATGAGGTATTACATCCAAATTAAAAAAAAAAAAGTACCTCGAGCTTTTTTGATGAAAAAAAATTTGAAAACAAAATTAGGTCTTAATGTCGTGTTGGCTGTGAAATATCACCGGTTACAGTGCGAAATACATACATACATAGATACATACACACACACACAGACTTTTTTTAAAAACCGGTTTTTTAGCTTCCTGATGTCTCAAAACGTGCTTATATGCCAAAATATCGAAAATCAAAATTTCACCTATCACAAAGGTTTTTTACACAAAATTTTATTAATAATTAAATATTTTAAAAGATAAAAAAAATTAAAACTAATGAAATAAATAATGAAAAAATTAGTGCAACCAATCACAACACGAAAAAATTTAAAAAACATATTTACTAACAAATAGAAAATTATTTTGATTTATTAACCTGTGGAAACCAGCAACCAAAAAAAGTACCCTTAGGCATATTTAAAGCCTTTTAATATAATTTTGTTTAACTTTTGTGAGCCGCTCTCGTTTTTCAATTTTGAAAAAGCTACTGGCGACTTGCGCGACCTCTAAAACGTCATCAAATGGGCTGAAACTTGCCGTGGTATCTTGGTATCATGTGTACAGCAACCTACTTCTTGAGGAGCTAATTTCAAGCACTTTTTTTTATATATGCTATAGAGATTAATTAAGTCTTAGGAAAATGAGACATGCTGGAAATTCATATTTCTGATCTTTGATCTTCCTCTCCGAAACCCATGAATAACTTTTGAGCGGTAGACTGGCGGTAACGACTATTTCTACCTGTTACATAAATTATAATTATATTATTTTAACACATAGAATTTTAAACATCACGTCAAAATTTTTGTGTTTTATATAAAAAACCTCCTTTTAGAAATCAATTCGCTTTTACACGAGATAATATAACCTAGATTTATAAACTATTTCAAATTAAAACAGTTTTTTTCGAAATTTCAACCTCGCCTTCGCCACTTATACATCACAAAATATACATTTTTTTTATAATCCTCTGAAAAAATGTTTTTTCAATCTATTTTAATAATTTATAGGTACGTTTTATCGAGGAGACAGTAGTTACCCAAATGGTTATCAACGTAACTGGAACAGTACTGACAATTCAGGGTTTAATAGTGGCTTTAAAAGAAATGGAAATTCAAGAGGTGCACCGCGTGGAGGTACAGATAGGGGTAACCGTTCACAGTTTCGAGGAAATCACAGAAGTCTTAGTCGAGCAAACTATGTCACTCGAAATAAAATTCAAGCTCAAAATTAATTTTGCCTAAAATAAATGAATGTTTAACAAGCAGTTTTAGATCAAAATCACCAGTTTATCAGATATTTTTAAATTATTGGTGTTACTTTTTTCAATAAATAACGTATATTAAATTATAAAAAAAAAATATCATTTTTGCACGAGAATTTTATTTTATCACATTCTTAATAGTTTTATGAAATTTAAAATAAAAAAAAATATATTTGAATATAAAATAATAAATATCTGTTTTTAGTTATAAGATCTACTAAAAATAATTTATATTTTAAGAAGTTATAATCGAAAATAAAAAATTTGAGTAGATATTCACATTACTGACGCTATTTTTTTTTTATAATTTGCGATTTAAAATAAAATGAGTCGTAAAAATATAAAAAGTATTGAAAAATATGTTTATTATGTAACATTACAAAAAAAATTATTTTAATTTTGTAATTAATGAAAAAAGATTTTTATTTTAGGTTATGGTAATTGCTAAAACTTAGTTTTCAATGAATTATTAATTATTAAATTTAGTAACTTAGGTCGCGCATAAGGGTTAAGGGTACTTATACTATATTTTTTTTGTGGAAAACGAAATTTTTTTTTGCATAAATCTTTTCATATATGTCTCAAAAGTATGCAAAAAAATTATTATTTCAAAATTCCTACTATAAGTATACTTTTTAGCGTATTTTGCGAGCACGGTCAATTTTTTTTTTCTTAAATATAATAAAAAAGTCAAAAATAAGTCGAATACGAGTTGTTGTTATTGTATGCACCCGGGAAGGCAGACAACTAGTAAATTAAAAAAAAAAAAAATTTATTTTTATCAATAAAAAAAAAATTTTGGTTTTTTGAATAACAACGTTTTTATTCCTTCTACTTAACATATCTGCAAAAATACTTGACCGATTCTTATGCTTATGCTCTATATTTCTTTGTTATGAGTTGTTCTAAAATTTTCTATTAATTTAAAAAAAAATTTTTTATTAATTTTTTATTAATTTAAAAAAAAATTTTTTTTTAAAATTAATTCAATCATTAAATTAACAATAAAGTACCGAAAAATTTGTTTTGAAACTTTAAACGCGTTTTTCTCGAAACAAGTTTTTTCAAATCGGTGTGCATGATTGCGCAATAACTACCTTACCGATTTACTCATAAATTGCTGAGTAATTAAAAAAATATATACTTGACAAACTGACTTCAAGTTTTTTTTTTTTTTTAATTCCTCAAAAATTTTTTACAGCTAAATTTGTCCAAAAATTTTAGGCTTTTTTTTTGACTTTTTTCTTTCCGGAGCCACCATTTTGTTTCTAATTAATTTTTTTGAAAAAACTCGAAGTCAGTCTGTTATTTAAGGTTTAAACTCTTGCAAAAATTTTTTTTTTTTTAGATAACATTATCTTTCAGCATTGTGCACACCCTTTTTTTTTACTGTTTTGTTTACGCACGTGTGACGCGGAAGTGAAGTCACAGAAAACTAAAAAATTTTTTTTGTGAATATTTTAATACATATGTAAACTAATAAAAAAATATTTACTCAAATATCTGTAAACGTTTCTTCAGAATCCTTACCTAAAAAACTCGACAAAATATAGTATAAGTACCCTTAAAGGATATAATTCTTTAACCTCCATGGCTTAGGTAAAATAAATTGGAAATATTATCTTTAACAAATTATTTACCCCATTTAATTTGTTTGGTCTGCCTATGTCATCATTATTATACTTTTGAAAGCTCCAAATGTAAATTTCCATAAAAGCCATGTTAAGCAGCCTATTTTTAATTTGCAAAAACAAAAGAAAATTAATATAGTAATAAAGGTAAAACCAAGATGACTTCAAGTTTTAAAATGTTTTACTTAAATAATTTTTTAGTTCCTGCAATCATTTTTATTTACGACCATAATTTCTTGAATGTTACATAACAATTTTTTTATTGAGAACGTGCGGCTCCCAGTTTTTCTTTATTTCTAGCGGTATCGCTTTAACTTTATACCTAAGCGATTTAAATTTGAAAAATAGCATATTTTAAATAATTTTTTTCTTTAATTTGTATAAATTAATTTATTAATAAAAGATAGAAATAATTTTAAATATTTTAAAATTTATTTTTAATAAGATAAATGCATTATTTTTTTTTAAATACTTTAAACTCTACGCGCATGACTTTAAAGTTACAAAGATCGCCACTAGAAGTATGAAAAAAAGAGGGAGACGCGTGTTCCCAATTGACCTTTTTCAAGTAAATGATCTTACAATGAACAAATACGTCACTCTAACATGATATGTGGATGCTGATTGCGTTTCTTTATTTATTAAAACATATCAAGCGGAGATATTAAATGATTATAAAATTAATTTAAAAATTAAAAAATTTTGCGGCTCTTAGAATGTCGGTACAGAGGGTAACTAGCGTTTTCATCAACACTAACACATAGATCTCTTGTGTGTACGGGTGTCATTAACGCTCATGTAAGTTCGCCACCAGCTTCCTTATATACAAACCACATGGCGAGAACCAATCTGCCTTTTATATAAGAAATTATGTTAATTTCAGCAATTTAATTATATTGAGTTGATGTTATAACTAAAGTGCATTATTTAGCCCAAGCTTGCTCTTTGAAAATTATATATTTATTATATTGGTACTCAAGTATTTATTTAAAATTTTTTTATTGACCTTTTCTTATGTAAATGATCTTTAAATGAATATACACAGAAAGAGGTTTGAACCGCTCAAGTCGGTTATAGTGGGAACCGGACATTACTTTTTCCATAAGAACTGAAAATGTTTATGCTAGAACCAAGATTCACGGTTCTAAATAACTAGTTAAAAACCATCTCTTAAAAAATTATTTTTTTTTTTTAAATCAAAATTTTTAAAATTATGTTTTTTAATTTAAGGTAGTTCACCAGTAATTTAGACGACAATAGAAATCGCTAAAATTTTTCTAGGGGCTTTATATTATAACAATACACATAAAAATAAAATTTTAAGAAAATTGTGGTTTTCGTTTAGGAGATACAAAGCTCCAAAGTTGAATTCTTATACATTGCAAGCATAGGAGCCGAGTAAAAAAACACGGGTTTGAGATTTTTATTTACTGTCAACGCCAAAACTGAACAACAGATTTTTTTTAAAAAAATTGCACCAAGTAAATTAATTGTTGAAGAAACTTCTATTCGATTTTTAAATAAATTGTGATTTTCGTATATAAGATATTTTAATTAGAAAAAATAAAAAACCGATGAAAATTTTAAGGTGACAACGTCGACGTTTAAAATACACGCATAATATTATAATAATAATCATGTAAATAAAATCGCGTGCCTACAAACATTGTGCGACGTTGTCGTACTTTTTTTTTTATTTAAGCTACCACGAAAAATGACCTGTCAAAATACCGTAATTTTAATTGTCTGGTAAAGAACCTTAATGTACGCAATTTATAAAAATAGTAAAAAGAATATTTTTGTGACTAATTTTGATTTTGAAAAAAATAATAATTTTATAGGAGGAGTTTTTTAACTAGTTATTTAGAACCGTGAATCTTGGTTCTAGCATAAATATTTTCAGTTCTTATGGTAAGAGTAATATTCGGTTCCTACTATAACCGACTTGAGCGGTTCAAACCTCTTTCTACTAAAGTACTTTTATTTTTAACTTTTGGACATAGTAAAATAATTAATTTTGGGGGCGATTTAGATGGTGGTTGGGGGTAGCTGGGGCAAAGTCTGAGGGTGTAGGCTTAATTCTGACTTCAGATTCGATTTTAGGACACCAAAATACGTAGCTAAAGCACTTTTATTTTTAACTTTTGGGCATAGTAAAATATTTGCTTTTTGGGCGGTTTAGAGGGTGGCTGGGGGTAGCTGGGGCAAAATCTGAGGGTGTAGGCTAAATTCTGACTTCATATTCGGTTTTAGGACATCGAGAAACTTACCTATAGGTAGGTCTAGTTACAGGATCAGAACTTTTTTTTTTGTGCAGCTGTGTTATTAATAATATCTAAAACATTAATTTTAAAAATTTATATGATAATAGAAAAGATCATTATATGAAAAATTATAAAATTTCTAATATCATAAGCTTCAAAAATCTCAAAAATTTGTAATTAATTTCACTTTTATTTTATTTAAAATAATGAATAAATAATGTAGCTTCCTCTTTTTTAAACCCATGAATATAATTTTTTCTGGAAAGAAAAATATATTTATAGTTATGCATAATTTTATGATATCTGTAGAATTACTTTTCCAAAGCACAAAGTTTTTTATGTTAGGCACTGAACTTATGTTAAGTACTGAAATCGAAAAGTAAGATGGCTAACAAGATTATGGTTATTTGCTCTTCTTCTAATTAATGATTAGAATTATACCTGAAAATTTCAGGCTTTTATCTCTTTTAGAAATAAAAATATTTATTAAAATATTTAATAAATATTTATAATATTTACAATTGCAATATAATCACATCTGGTCGGAAGAGCTATTTTTAAGAAACTAAGTTTAGGAATGAAATTGAAAAGTAAAGTATCTAAGATAGTATATTAAGTATCAAGGGCCGGGCGTAAAAATTTTGGCTATCGTAAAAGATATGTGTTCGAGCAAGTGTCTAAAGTATTTCGCCCATGGTGATTACAATATTTTTTGCCTACCTAGGCGTAGAACGAGTGCAGAAAATTCTTTACGCGCGAGTTTTACGATCAGGAGGGCAAAAAAGTAATGATTATATGCTCTTCTTCTAGTCAATGATCAGAAGTATTTCTTAAAATTTCAAATTTTTATCTCTTAGAAAAAAAAATTATTCATAAATTAAAATCTTTGAAATCAAAAATTTCTCTACGTTGCAAAACATTTTAATAATCAAAGATGAATAATTTTTTTTCCAAGAGATATAAAAGCTTGAAATTTTAAGAAATATTTCTGATCATTGTCAAGAAGAAAAGCAAATAATCATTATTTTTTTTGCAATTTTATTTTTCAATTTCACTGTTCGAAAATTAGTATAAATTAATACCTTAATTTCTTAGAAATAACTCTTTGTGTCAGATGTGATTATATTTCAATTGTAAATATTTTTTTTATAAAAGATATACAAGTCTGAAATTTTCAGGAATAATTCTAATCATTGGTTTGAAGAACAGCAAATAATCATTATTTTCTTAGCTATTTCACTTTTCAATTTCAATAGTTAACTTAGTTTCTTATAAATAGTAAACAAAACTTTGTAGCAGGATTTACTTATGTTAGGTACTGAAATTTAAAATCTAAGAAAATAATTATTATTTTTTTTTCTCCAAACTAATGATAGAATTACTCCTGAAAATTTCAGGCTTTTAAGTCTTTTAGAAAAACAAATATTTAAAATTGAAATGTAATCACATCTCATCTGTAGAGCGATTTATAAGAAAGTTAATAACTGAAATTGGAAAGTAAAATATTTTGAAAATACCCAAAAGCTATTAAAAAAATATAAATACCCGTTGAAAAATTTAATTAAAAATAAATTCAATTCAAGTTCATCTTCCAAAGATTTATCCAAAAAAACCTCAAAATTTTACATAAATTAATAAAAAAAATTATAATGGTAAAATTTTTGTTTTAAATCTTTAAAAGGTATGTCAATAATTTTTTTATAATAAATCAGAACTTTTTTTTTTTTAATATTAAAGTCTTAACTGGTTACTTGCCAATCAGTCGGGTTCAGCTAGTCATTCACTTGCGTTTTACTTGGCTTTGGAGAAAAGTATTAATAATTAATAAAAGCGTTATCAGAATATTTTTTTTTGAAACTAAATTTTACTTAGCATTTTACTTTCATATAGCTATTATGCCTTTTTAGTCATTATATATGGGTGATTACATCAAGTGTTGTAATATTCTGCATGCATGTAGCTACGATATTTTTAATTAATTAAATCAAAACATATTTATTTTAATTTATTTATTGATCCTTCTTTTTACAACTTGTTTTTGTATAATAATTAGATGACTAGTTTCAGGAATAAATTCCCTTAGTCAGGTCTGTATAATAATTACACTAAATTTATTTAAAACATTTGATTATGATATTGTAACTTTAGATTATGTCTGTATAGACTCACAATTATTTTTTGATTAATTGAAAAAAAAATTTTTTTTTTGAATATTTTTTTTGTACATATGAAGATTTTATATTATGAAGATTTTTAATTATTTCTATGGAATAAAGATTTTTTTTTTTTTCAAAGTGTTTGAAATCACATCTGTTTTTTCTAATGTACAAGTACACCATAGGAGGAAGTTAATACTTAAAATATGTTTTTTAATTCGTTTATTCTATTTCCAAATCATTTTATTTTTTATTTTTTATTTATGCTTTTTCTAATATTTTATTATATAACATGTTTTTTTATTATTTTATCAAATAATACGTTTTTTTTATTTAGTGACTTATCATTAATTAATTTATTTGCATTTATTTGTGTATTTTTATAAATTTCAAATTCCTCCAGTGTATCCAAAAATTTACCTTTATTGCAAAAGTATATCGGTTTTAAATTTTTATGTATATTGTTAATTTTTTCGTCTGTGTAGTCATGGTTATTGTTAATTAAATGTAATCCGTATTTGGTGTTTACTTTTTCTAATTGTTGTGTAGTATTTATATTTTGTGTTTTTGGAATATGTTCATTAAACCTTTTTCTAAAGCTGCGTTTCGTTTGCCCTATGTATATTTTATCGCACGAGTCACACGATACTCTATATCCATCGGATCTATCTAGAAAATTGTTATTTTTGTGTTTTTTTTTTGAAATGTTTTTCTAATTTGTTGTCCGTTTTGAACTCTATATTATAACCGTATTTTTTTACTGCGTTTCTTAGAACACTTGGCAATTTCGTTGTGTATTTTGAACCTAAGTATTTCTTGTTATAAGCCTTATTATTAAATGCATTACTTTTTTTGTTTTTATGTTTTTTAATTAATTTGTTTATAATTTCTATATTATAACCGTTATTTTTCACTGTTTAATTATTGTTATTTCCTTATTAAAGTACAAGCGAGTGGAACGCAGCTAATTTTTGACTTAGCGGGTGGTGTGAATCGTTATGTATAACCATGTCTCTAGTTGTTATTTTTCTCAAAATTGAGAATTTTAATTTATTATTATCTTTTCTTATTTTTAAATCCAAAAAATTAATACTATTACCCGTTTCAAACTCTTCTGTGAATTGAATTTTTTTATTGAACTTACTTATACATTTTTTAAACGCGTCTATTTGCCTGTTAGTACCTTTAAAAATTACAAAAATGTCATCTACATATCTGTTGTATGTGACTATGTTCTTTTTATGTGGATTTATATCGTCAAATATGTATATTTATTTTCAAAATCGTTTATGAAAATATCTGCCAAAAGTGAGCTTAATGGGGATCCCATTGCTAAGCCTTCTGTTTGCAAATAATATTCATTATTGAAACAAAAATAATTTTGACTGAATATTGTTTTTATAATAGAAATTATTTCATTTATTTCTAAATTATTTAATTTTAATGTTTCTTTGAATCTAGTATTTAATATTTCTATTGTTTCCTCTATAGGTATATTTGTATACATGCTTTTTATGTTGAACGTTACCAATTTATAATAGGGTTTTACTGTAATTCCATCACAGTCGTAACATTTTACAAGCATATCTTAACTATGCCTTTTATAGTGTACTATATGAGTGATTACATCACATATTACCTTACTTTTTATACAAATAGATTTAATTAAGTGTTACACAATTTCTTCACGTACGGATATTTAATAGCCTCCGAAGAGTCAGATACGATCTTTAGCCATAGCAATCGCTAACGCTTTGAAGACTTCCAGCCAGCAGAAGGCAGTTCTACAGCAAAGTTACCTACGTTTTCTATCATAGAATACAAGTCGTCAGAGACTACCAGCGTTAAAGATTATTTTACGCGTTTTGGCTGGGCTTTAAAATTGAGCAACATAAAAGAGGAATTGCATGCTGACTTCGCACGGGTACATATGGGCACCGACCTGAATAACGCTCTGAAGTTCTTGGAAAGCCTTAACGAACCGTGAACTATTAGCTATGACTCTATCAAAGAAACAGTGATCAGCCATTTTGACAGTCAGTAAAACAAGTATGCCGAAAGCATCAGATTCAGAAATATTTGCCAGTCAAAAGGTCAGTCAATAGCCAATTTTGCGTTGCGTTTGAAGCAAGGAGCCTCGCATTGCGAGTATAGCACATTTTAGACAGGATGTTGATCTAACAGCTCATTCATGTTCTTGAATCTCGCGATATGGGCGATGAAAGCTTAGCCAAAAAGCCTGAAACTTTCAATAAGGCTTATGAAATTGCAAGTACACTCGAAGCTGCGCAAAAAACAGCAGTCAACGTGAAAGTTACAAATAATCTAGCGAGATCTGATACGCAGACTAACAAACTAGGCTACAGTCAGCCAAAAACCAAAATTACCAGAAAAGGACCAAACAGAAGATTCTCTCGAGGTCGTAGAAATAGTAATTTCCGTCAAGACCAAAAATAAAGGAGACCGCCACAAAGGGATAGAAGCGCTAGTAACCACTCTCAAACTAAGTGCCAAGATTGTGGGGCGCAAACCTAATGGTCTCATGCCATTCATGACCTGAACTGTCAATAGACGAAGCATTTAGTCATATCTTAACTCTCAACTCACCTACACATGGACTTATTCGTCCATAACGAGCTATCTATGGAGCAGCCGATATTCCAGCCATCTGTCATCACCACATCAAAGACTTTCTCAAATCTTCAGGAGTCGAAAATCATAGGCTGACAGCGCCGTACCACCCATCTACAAATGAGCAAGCTGAAAAAAGGGTGGGGTCCGCCAAGGATGCATTAATGACTTTGTTGTACTCATCTAGCGATCTTAATAGCAAGCTAAACATGTACCTATAGCATTATAGAAAAGCGCCACACTCGACTACAGAACAATTCCTGTGCAACTGTTCTTGGGTCAAAATATTTGGACACGCACAGTGACGTAGAAAAATAAAAAGCGGAAATAAGTTTGCTTTGATTGAGTTTCCAGCCAATTTTAAAGTGGGTTGGCTTTTTTCACTCCTGAAGACCTGTATTTTACGTAAAGTATGATATGAAAGAGTTTTTTCCACATGTTTTCCACCCTTTTTACAGAAAAACCCACAAAAAACCAAAAATTATAATGTAGTGAAAAACATTTTCTATACTTTGAAAAATTATATATGTACTTAATTGATCGGAAAATAACAAACTAATGTTAAAAAAAATAATACCCTTCTCTACCCTTAAATCCTCAAAAACTACCCTTAAAGTTAATTTTGCAAGATTTAAAAAATACCAAATTTTATAAGTCCATTAACTTAAAGGCTAGTTTTTTAAGATTTAGGAGTAGAATAGAGATAATTTTTTTAAGCAGATTAAATTTTAGTATATATATATGTCGCAGTACATTACACATTTTAGTATAATAGGCTATTATCTGTATTTTAGAAAAATAAAGTCTTTAAATTCACATTTTGTCTATGATACTAAAATTTTTGGTATTATAGCCTATTATACGTGTTGTAGTCTATAATACTGACGAAGCGCCGTATTTTAGAAATTAAATTTTCTCCAGTTTACTATGGTAAAAATTCACACGCGCGCCAAACATAAAGTAAACATGTTATTTATTTATTTCGTGTACATTTATTTTCAAAATATTTTATTTTACACAAATTGTTATTTATTTTGCAAATGTTTAAGTATACTTTCCCGAAATCACTTTTAACATTTTTAATTATATGTTAATATTATTAGTTGACAGCTTTAATATTTTAAATAAAATTTATGGGAAATAAATAATCCACTTTTAATTTTAAACATAGTGTTTATTTATCTACCAACGTGTTACGTATCCTGAGGTTTTATCCAAGGGATACGTAAATATAAATAATTATGAATATATGAAATATAAGTTTATCCTGGGGATATTGACTGCCCCAGGTATTTTATAAGTTGGATGGTTATAATTTGGTTGGTTTATAGTTGATGTATTTGTAGATGAGTTCGAGTTCGATCTAAGCTGGATGAAACTAACCTGAGGTTAAGTTCTTAATTACAGAAGGAATTGTCACAATAATAACTGATAACTGATTTGATATATAGCTTTCACTTTATTGATTATTATCATAGATAATAAAACTGTCTAAGTCCTTAAGTCAAACGAATTATAAAAAATACTTAATAACGAGAGTTAGTACTCTAATTAATGATGGTTATAATTCAAAAGAATACCATTTGGGCGCCTGAAGGGCAATATATAATCTAAAATGAATCTGCCCATATTGCGAGATTTTGGGGGAAACGTCCAATACAAAAAAGCGTCGGTCTCGTCACGTCCAATTAGCGAAGGCGCCCATAACTATTACTAAGAATCGCGAGGTGGGATTTATGCAGTTTATAACGCCTATAAATCCCTACTAATTTATGTCATAGCTGACTTTTGTCCCACGCTATTGTGCTAGGTCAGCATCAGCGGAAATGCATCTACGGGCTCCTATATCGTCTGGGAACGTTAATATGAATATCGGATGTAGGTTTAATATTTATATATATATCGGATTCTAGGGGTATCATTTTTGACCTACCGCACGTAACAAACGTGTGCACATTTATTAGTACAATCAAAAATAAAAAAATTTCTTTTTAAAAATAATTTAAATACTCGCGAAATAATGATTGATTATAATGAAATGGTGAATCAGATTGATAAAATTAATAGCTCTTTAGATGAAATCAAGATCATATGCTCGAATAATATTACCACCATCAATCTTTTAAAACAGGAAAATCAACGTTTAATTGAGCTCATCTATAGCATACAGAGTTATCATTCGACTCCATCATCAGAGACATCACTAGAATTCCTACGATCTTCAGACTCCGATAGCAATATTGACAACAGAATGCCTGACAACAGTATTAAAAAACTCTATAATAATAAAACTAACACTCTTTATAACAATAATAATAATCATAATTTTAATGTTAACCATAATAAAAATTTATATTTAAGTAATAACACTTGTGATTATAACATAGATAATTTTAATTGTAATTTTAATCTTGATAGCACAAAGCATGATAATTTTAATAATAATTCGCCTAATTTTGTCAATAACAATGATATGAATTTTGATACAACAAGTATTCAAATTAACCATAACTTCATTTCTGATACTAGGCAAAATAAGAAGCCTACCAGTAGAATACACTTCCCTTCACCTACAAAGCGTAATACGTCACATGACTGCCCTATTGAGAGAAGAGAGTTATTCATTCCGGAATTCATGAAAATACACAGTAATGAAAATTTAGATAGTATAGCTTTCTCTATTTTAAAAGCTCTTGTTCCTTCTCTTAATTCGTCAGATATTTGCCGTGTTCGTTTTATTCACCCTAAGTTAAATTCCGCTGATCAATACACTACTACAAGTTTCCCCTCCTTTATCATTACCCTGAAAAGTAATGATCTAGTTCAATCGGTAATGCGTGCCAAAAAATCCCATAATTATTTTACAACAAAGTATATTAGCCTGACCTCATTAAAATCGGAAACTGCCCTTGCTCTGCCTGATACAAAAATTTTTATCAACGAAGTATTATCCTCCTCGGATCGCTTGCAATATATATCAGTCAAAGAAACAGCAAAAAGTTTAGGTTTCAGGTTTGTCTGGCATAGCAATAGCAGTTTCCTGGTTAGGTGGCGGAATAAAATGAAGTCTCATGCAGTTAAGTCAATTTCTAACTTAAATCTTATACATCGTTCACTTGGCATCCCACAGTATTTTGACCCACCTCACAGATCTATTGAAAGTAGACCTCATGATCCTAAATAACTAGCTGGATGTAGTAATACTACAAAACCGAGTAAACTTTTCCTTAAGGTTGGATTTTTAAATGCTACGTCTCTGAAAAAGCATGTCTGGCAAGTACGCAAATTTTTAATTGACGATACTTCTTACCACATTTTTGGTATAGCTGAGACGAGATTAGGATCAGTAGTTGATGATGCAGTTATTAACATTCCCGGTTACAGTTCCTTACGTCAAGACCGCAATACTCATGGTGGTGGGAAAACCTAAAGGCTAAAATTCTATGTACTTCCAAAACGGAACAGGTTGGTAAGCCCTTGATAACGGAATACCTTTTTTGTTCTGTTTGGGAAGGAAACTCCACGCCCACCTTAATTGCTCTTATTTATCGCCCTCCCGATGTTAATATTAGGTCAGATCATAAATTCATCACTGCTCTTCGAACATACTGCCCTAACTTTAGTCACAAGGTAATTATGGGAGCCTTCAACTCTGACATGCTCGATCCGAATAATTCTGATACGCGCTTTGTGAACGGTCTTATCAATGAACTATCACTTAAATTGGTTGATACTGGTGCATCTCACCATACAGATAACAAGAAAACGTGGATTGACTGCATATTTGTTGATGATTGTGACAGTATTATCAGCCTGGAATGTTTTCTCCTAATTTCTCTAATCATCATCATATTATTTCAGCTACTATTGACATTTTTTTTCATGATCCGCCAGAGGCTCCTGTTAAATACAAGGCTATTAATAGTATACTACAATGTAACTTAAATTCACATTTACGTGGTCTAGATTGGACTGTCTTTTCTTCTCCAGCAAATAATTTTGACATTGAGCAAGGTCTCTCTGCTCTAACCAATAATATTCGTAGCTCTATTGACGTACTCGCACCTGACAAATCAATCAAGCCGGGAAAAGTTAAATATCCGTAGCTAAATAGTGATCTTCGACTACTAAAATCTAAACGTGATTCTACTAATATACGATACCAAAGGACTGGCTCTCGTGGCTTATTAAATGAATTTTTAATTCTTGCAAACACTTTTGAAGAACAGTCAGAGATGGCTCGTTGTGCCTACATGCATAATCGAATTTGTAGTGCACTAGATGCCAATAAAAACTTTTGGAAAGAAATGAGGGGTCTGGGTTTAATTCCCAAAGTAAATGATGCTCTTCATGGGTTCTCGCCTGAAGAGATTAATGTACATTTTTCAAATATTTCAATTTCTGCCACTGAAGATCCCTCTATTTCTCGTGATATCATTAATGGTGCTTCTCTTGGTGGCTTTTCATTCAAAGAAGTATCTATTAATGACGTCATCCTGGCTGTTTCTCATTTTAAGTCCCAAGCAAAGGGCGAGGATGGTATACCTCAAAGCATTATTGCAAAGGCATTGCCTACGATTGCTCCGTATTTAACCAAACTTTTTAATGCCTCACTTTCACAAGGTATTTTTCCAGAAGATTGGAAAAAATCACGTATTACAGCGCTTAAAAAAGTGGCTATGCCATCCTCTCCCTCTGATTTTCGTCCTATTGCACTATTGTGCTTTTTATCAAAGATCCTTGAGAAGCTTGCTCATGATCAGATAACCAACTTCTTGACCAAATATAAAATTTTAGATACCTATCAAACAGGCTTCCGTAAACATCATTCCTCCCAAACAGCCTTAATTAAGCTCACGGATGATATATGTATGGGTAAAGAAAAGAGGTTGGCTACTCTGTTACTATCATTTGACTTCTCGAAGGCCTTTGACAATGTTTCCCCTTCGAAACTACTAAGAAAATTACAGGCCATTGGATTCGCTAAGTCATCTTTAACCTGGCTTTGGTCATATCTTTACGGTCGTTCGATATGTGTAACATCCAAAGACAATACTTCTGATTATCGTGGCATTAACATTGGAGTACCTCAGGGTTCTGTTCTAGGGCCTTTCTTGTTTTGTGTCTACATGAACGACCTCAAGAATCACTTGGATACCTGTAACACCTACAGATTACTGTATGCTGACGATCTTCAGATCTATGTTCAGGTGCCTGCTCATTCAATTGAACAAGGAATCATAATGCTCTCTGATTCTGCTAAGATCGTAGCATGATGGGCAGACACAAATGGCTTGGCATTAAACACCAAAAAAACCCAAGCAGTAGTCTTTGGCTCCTCTCACACCAAAATTATTTAAGAACTTAAATATCCCTACGATCTCGGTCAACTCTGATGGTGATACTGTTCCTTTTGTTGATCAAGTTTCCGATTTGGGAGTCATTCTGGATAGTACGCTTTCTTGGTCTCCTCATATTAATCAAATAACCAAAAGGGTAAATAGAATACTTTATGGTCTCAAAATCATCAAGCCCTGTACCTCACAATTATTACGTAAGCGCCTAATTAAGTCTCTTGTGGTTCCTCATCTAGACTATTGCAACGTTGTCTATTCAGATGCCTCCAATGGTCTACGTGCGCAATTGCAGAGACTTTCAAATGTAGGCATAAGGTACATATTTGGCCTACGCAAGAAGGAGCATATCACGCCTTTCAGAAGAAGATTAAATTGGATGCGTTATGACACTCGCACAGACTATTTTGTATCCTTAGTGATGTATAGACTCGTCCGCATGAAGGAGCCGCCATTCCTTTTGTCACTATTTGAGCCCTACAAATCGGACAAGCCTCAACGCGGTCCTCGCAAGGATTTAAAGATCCCCTCTAATATAATAACTGACTGGGGTCTTGATTCATTCCAAATAAAATATGCCCACTTCTGGAATAACATTCCTCCCTGCATACGTGACATTCATTCATATTCAAGGTTTAAGAGAAGTATAAGGTAGTATTTATATAGGACCGATGATATTTAACATAAACTATCCTATTTTATATTATTTTATTGACAAAATATTCAAAAATATAAAAAATATAAAATAAAGAGTTTGTTAAACTTATCCTTGGGGTGAAATTCTTTAGTTGTAAAAATAGAGGGGACGTTCCCTGTTGTTGTGTCTCCATTTTTCTCTGAAGGGTGCCGGCTGTTGTTTGTGTCTAAGAAGGGAGAATATTTATTTTCTATTGTTAATGGTTTTGCTAAGGGAAAAAGTTCGTTGACTCTATTCCTAGGGGATGAACCCTTATTTATTAAAACATCTGTCCTTTCCGGAGGGTGAAATTCGTTGTTTATTATTTTGAAGGGTTCGACCCTTGTTATTTTCGTACTTGCTTCTTTCGAGGGGTGCAATCTATTGTTCTCATTGTTAACGGTTAAATTCTTTGTTCCTATTGTTACATTTCTTATAGGGGAATTTTGGTTATTGATTTTATCCTTAAGGGAAAGACCCTTTGTTAGTTTGCCATCTGTTTTCACAGAAGGATTTATGCTATTGTTCTCATTCTTGAGGGATGAATTCGTTTCTATTGTTGCTCTTTTTTCTAAAGACCGTTGGGTATTGATTTTATTTCTATGGTTGGGACCCTTTGTTATATTACCATCTGTTTCATTTGAAGGGTGCAAGCTATTGTTTCCTTCTCTGGGAAAAAATTCCTTCGTCTCCCTTTCTGTTTTTATCAAGGGGTGACAAATATTAATATTATCCCCAAGGGAGGAACACTTAGTTACCCTTCCTTCCATTTCATCGATTTCTATGGGGCGTGGTTTCTCAAAGTTAATTTTAGGTGTGTTCTGGAGGTGTGGTTTATTATTTTTATTTTTCATAGGTCCGCTATTTTGTGGGTAGTTCTGATTATTGATTATTTTCTTAGGGTGTGGTTCCTGTTTAGATTCTTTAATTTTTATATTATTAGTTTTGTTCGGTTCTTCTACGCTTACGTTACTATTTTTATTAATAATTATATCTTTAGCAAAATTTTGCCCAATTTCACTCGAAATTGGGCTCTTATTTAGTTTAAATCCTTAGTGTCTTTTTGAAAATTATTATATCTAATATTTTTTCTTTCACTTGAAAATCGAGGTTCATTTACATTGCGATTAAAATTACGGTTTTCATTATTATAATTATTGTATCGGTTTTGATTTTGATAACTTCTGTTCATTGAAAAATTTGTATTTCTATATCCTTGAGTTGGGTTTCTTATATTTCGAAATACATTTGGGCGCAAATTAAAATTAGGATTAAAATTATTTCTATTGCCACCATAGTATCGCATATTGTTCTCATATAATCGGGGTCCGTAGTTTCTATTATTGTAGCCTCGAAAAAACTGCCTTTCAGGATTGTAACCACGAAAATTATTAAATCTCGGATTTTCATTAAAATTATTTAGTCTTGAATTTTCATTAAAATTATTAAATCTTTCTCGGTTGTTATTTTCTTCCATTCTATTGTTCATAAGATTTTCTCTGTCATATTGGTTAACTAAATTGGCATTAGCCAATTGGCTATTATCCCTATTGTCTGGATTTCTACTGACAATATTTGTATTATTATTTATATTTAATGAACGAATTAGATCAATAATTTTCGGTAATCCCGGGCATGTTTTGGCCTCGTGTAGTGTAGACTTACAAAATATGCAATTTACTTTAACTGCTGTCGCGGCTCTTACAATATATTCTTTTAATTCTTCGTCGGAAGAATCTGAATCATTATTAATATAATTTTTATTAATCAATGAGCTTTTTGATTTTCTTTTTGATTTCTTTACGCGATATGAAGCAGCTTCGTCACGCCCTTCTAATTTTATAGCAAAATTCACTGCTTCTGCTAAAGATTTAGGATTTTTCGCCGATATCCTGTACTCAGGTGGTTCCCTAAGTCCGAATATAAAACTATCTAGTGCATCTTGTTTTGCCCTTTTTTTATTTCTATCTTTTTCGTGTTGGTCAAGCTCGGTTGATGCCTCATAAATCGTCATCAATTTTTGTTCTAGAAGTTGCACCCGTAGTGCATAGTCTTCCACCGGTTCATTTTCGTATTGCGAAATATTCCGTAATTTAGATCGGACTGTGTCGGCGTCTTGCATAGCCCCGAACTGGAGCTTCAAAGCTTTTATAAAATCTTGTAGGCAGTTGCAGCTTAGCACAGATCCTTCAAAAATCTGTGCTGCCCTACCCTTTAATTTTCGAGGGAGCATTTGTAATACATGTGATTCGCATTCAGGTCCATAGGACAATAATAAATTTTCTAAAGATCTACAGAAGCTAAAAAGGTTCTGAGCCTTGCCTTCAAAGTCAGGCAACATATGGAGTGCATCTTTAAATGATAAGAGGTTACTTTTAATCTTATAATTTTGCTTCGCGACCCGACGTTGTTCAGGTTCTGCCCAATCTGAAGCCGTTATGTAATCCTCCCAAGTTCTTTTTATCTTACTGAATTCATTTTCTTCCCTTCTTTTATAATCCTCCATCTCTTTAGTTAACTTTATTTTTTCCGGTGTTAAATTACTTTCAATTTTTGGTTTTCGCTTGGACGGGAATATATCTCCGTCTTTAAGAAGATTTTCTAATTCAGTGTCAGATAAATATACGTAATTGAGATCAGGGAATTCGGTTTGATCAACAGGGCTTACTCTCGGGCTAGAACCTTTCTTTCCTTTCAATTCTCTACCGAAATGGAGGTCTGGCATGGGCAATAGTGCTTCTCTATTTACTTTACTAATTTCCTCAAATTTATCGTCCGGTATTATCAAATAACTTGTATCTGTTTTTTTAGATTTCTCGACTTTTATGTTCTCTTCGAGACTATTATTTGGGGAAGAATCTGTTTCAAATTGATCTCTGTTTTCTCTCCAATTATTTTTACTTTCATTACTCATATTTTAGTAATTTATCAAGGGCCAACGCATTTATGGATTTAGAACTGATATTAACATTCTAAGATATTATTTTTATATCAATATTATTATTATTTTTTTGTTTTATAGCAGACTCTAATTTCCGTCAAATTATTTTCTATTCAATTATTAAAACTTTTTATCTTTATCTATTTTTTTAGTGCGAAAATTATACTGTTTATTACATGCAGGTATTAATACTTCATCTAGATATGTTTTATGTGTGTGAATTATATTTTTAATATGTGTAAACAATGCAGAGAAAATATAAAATTTTATACTTATCTCTTACAAAGTGTTCACTATGATGAACTGGATCCTCATTTGAAGTCTGGAAGTGCCGTTCTCTTTGGAGGGCTCTCTACAGGTAAGATATTATTCCTCGTTAAGGTACTGCTCCAGAACAACTTTAGTCCACCGTCCCTGCTTCTTTGAGTACTATCCCAGTTCTATTCCACCTTCAACCTTCCACCAGACCCGGTGCCGGAAACCAGTTTGTTACGTTTTTGGGGGTTAGGCCAATTTGTAGACAAATGGTATGATGATTTTCTTGATGTTGGTTGGCTTTCACTTTTCGGCGTCTCGATTCGGCTGGACCGTGATTTGGTATATTTTTGGAAGGAAGTTTATGGAAGTTTAGGTTGTAAAATAATTCTACACTCGCGCTTTTAAAAGTTAACTGAGCACTTTTATTTAGTTTAAAATATGCGCACCAAGAAAGTCTTTACAATTGCACTAAAGGGTGGAATTTAGTGAAAATGCGCGAAGATATTGTTGACCCGAAGTATGAGTGACGCGACGGTGAGTACGCGGTATTACTCAGTCTTTGATACGATAGTTAGTCGTTCGTAGACTCCCTCGAAGTGCGCTCCCCTTGTGAAAGCTTGGTTTATATATTCGCGTGCTTGGGCGGTGCTAAAAAGGGGTATGTACAGATCAAACTCAACTTT